>CM021100.1:913746918-914061444 GCA_007115665.2 Sequoiadendron giganteum | reverse complement strand
CCCATGTCATCTCGTAACTCTACTTCATAAGCATTTCCTGAATCAAATTTCTTCAAAATTCTACAGGGTCCAAAATTACTCATCTTCAATTTATTGTATGTTCCAATTAGAAAGCTTTCCTTCCTCAAATACACCATCACTTCATCTCCAACTTCAAAATCCTTATGTCTCCTCTTTTCATTTGCTTTCTCCTTATACTTCCGGTTCATATTTTCCAAATGTTGTTTCACTTGAGTATGCAGTGTCTTCATATGTTCTACAAATTCTACAGCCTCTACACTCCTTTTATCTTCCCTAATGATGTCTCTAAACTCTGATATACCTTTAGGATGAAATCCTATAGTAATCTCAAAAGGTGTCTTCGTAGTACTCATGTTCACTGAATTATTGTAGGCAAACTCTACTTGAGCTAGGGCTAGATCCCAGCTTCCGATCTTCTCTCCGGCCAAAATTCTTAGCAAATTTCCCAAACTTTTGTTCACTATCTTTGTTTGTCCATCTATCTGTGGGTGAAAAGTAGAATTGAACTTCACAAATCCTTCCAAAGTGTCCTCCAAAAATAGCCAACAAATTTTGTATCCCTGTCTGAAACAATGCTCCTAGGTAATCCATGCAATCTGACCACTTCTTAGAAAAATAAATCTGCTATATGTACTACATCAGTCGTCTTCTTATAGGGTATGAAATGTGCCATCTTAGAAAATTGTTCCACCACCACAAATACTGAATCACCTCTCTATGTCTTAGGAAAACCAAGTATGAAATCCATGTTGATATCCTCCCAAGGTCTTTCTAGTACTTTTTAAGGTTTATACAATCAAACATTCTAACTACTTCCTTTTGCAACTTGACAAACTCTGCAACTCTGCACAAATTTCTTGACATCCTTATGAATCTATGGCCAAAAGTAATTCTCACTTACCAATGCTACTATCTTGTCAATTGCAAAATGTCATGCCAAACCTCCACTATGTTTCTCTTTTACCAAGTTATCCCTCATTGAACTTTGGGGTATACACAATTGGTTTCCTTTAAACAACATGTCCTCTTGAATGAAATAATCCAACCATAGACTTCTATCCTCCAAAATCGGTTCTTTACATGCTCTCCAAGGTTCTACAAAATCTGGGTCTTCCTTATACAAGTTCTTCAGTTCATCAAAGCCTAATACCTCCACTCTCATTTGTGCTAGTAAATTCCTTCTTCTGCTCAAAGCATCAACAACTCTATTTGACTTTCCACTCATGTACTTCAAAACAAAAGTATAACTTTGCAAGAACTCTACCCATCTCATGTGTTTCCGATTCAACTTACCTTAACTGTTCAAATATTGTAAGGCTTGATGATTCGTATATAACAAAAACTCCTTAGATAAAAATTAATGTCTCCACTTTTAAAAAGCTTCTAATATGGCATAAAAATCCTGATCATACATTGAATATATTCACCTTGCATCATTCAAATTCTACTGGCACTACCTTGGTTGCCTAATTTTCTTTCTGTTATTGAACCTCTGGGCTAGGCCCATGTGATCTTTTGGACTTTCTGGGCTGGGCCCATTCGTTATTTTGGTTTTTTTGGGCTGGTCCCATGTGACATTTGAGGTGTGCCTTCTTACCACCCGCCCCTTTTTTGTGAATTTGTAATTTTATCTTTATTAATATAGATATTTGGAAAATTCATCAAAAAAAAAAATTCTCACTGAAATAGGATACAGGTCTTCCTTCTTGACTTAACACTACTCCAATTTCATTTCCATTTGCATCACAATCCACTTGAAATACCTTATCAAAATTTGGTAAATCCAACACAAGATACTCTATTACCTTTTGTTTGAATAGCTCAAAACTTTCGTCTGCTCTAGATGTCCATCTAAAATCCTTCTTGTCTCCTCTCATTGTCTCTGTCATAGGGCTACAAATAGAACTAAAAATCCTAATGAACTTTCAGTAGAAAATAGCCAGTCCATGAAATGATATTACCTCTCCAATGCTTTCAGGTGTAGGCCATTCAACAATAGCTCTCACTTTCTCAGGATCCATCTTCAATCCATCCACTGATATTATAAATCCTAGACATACCAATTCCTCCTTCATGAAACTACACTTCTTTATGTTTATCAACAATTATACTTGTTTCAACCTCTACAAAACTTGTCTTATGTGCAACAAATGTTCTTCCCTTGTCTTACTAAAAATCAAAATGTTATCCAAATATACAATCACAAACTTACCCAATAATTTCTTCAATACCTCATTCATCAACCCCATGAAAGTACTAGGTGAATTTGTTAGTCCAAAAGGCATCACCAACCATTCATACAATCCTTCATTTGTCTTGAATGTTGTTTTGCACTCATCTTGTTCTCTAATTCAAATATGATGATATCCACTTTTCAAGTCTATATTTTTAAAGTACTTAGCTCCACTCAAACAATCCATAATGTCATCCATATGGGGAAAAGGAAATCTACACTTCACTATGATCTTGTTTATGGCTCTAGAGTCTATACGCATTCTCCATTCTCCATCTTTATTAGGTGCAAGAAAAACATGTATTGCAGATGGACTTCAACATTCTTTGATCAAATGTTTCCTCAACAACTCTTGTATTTGTCTATTCAGGTCTTCATTTTCTATCGGTGTCATCTGGTGCACTGCTTTATTAGGCAAACTAGCTCCAAGAATGAAATCCATGCAATGATTAATACTCCTTACAGGTGGTAATCCATTAGGTACATTATCTGAAATGATAGCCTCATATTTTGTTAGCAACTCTTTTATTTCCTCACATTTTCCTTTTGCATGCTTCAAGTTTTCAACTTTCTTAGGCACCAAAGCATAGCACATGTTCTCATATCTCAGTCCATCTAGAAGTCTCCTTCCATCAACCAAAAGTATTCTAGCGGTCGTACAAATCTCAGCCTTAGGAAAATCTTCCAAGGGTAACAAAATCTACTTTATTCCATTTTTTGGGAACAGGTGCCTCAACTTCTGGCTTGAACCTCTAAAAAGACTTGGCAAAATTACCAGCTTTTACCTCTCTACCGCTGAGAGTTTGTTTAGAGGTGTGGTTTGGCGATTTACCACCTTACTATGGGCCTCTGTCGGTTTGTCCATGGTTGGGTGGTGTTACCGCCATACCGTGGGGTTTCCATCTTAGGTTGGCGGTAGTGCAGTTGACAAGTGTAGTTAGTTTTAAGGCTTACCTCCCTACTCTAGAGGGTGATCGTTGGTGGCGCAGTGGCCACAATAAGTAGTGACAGTTAAGAGAAGTTCACTTATTGCCACACCATGATGGCCTCTTGGCCATGTCATGATGGTGGGGTAAGCCTTGGTAGTCAAAGATAACAGTTGCCTCCTTACCGCAGAGGTCTTGTGGTCAGAGCGAGGTAGTGCAGAGTGTTTGTCTGTAGGATCTAGCGGTTACCTCCATATCACGAGAGGTGTTTCTTATCCTCGCAGTTTGGCGGTGGCACCACCATATCGTGGAAGGTCGATTCGAGCTTGGCGGTGATGCTGTGTTAAGCGACGGGCTGGCAGACAAGCCACTACCTTGGTACCGCGAGGGTGTTAGAAGGTACTTGTGGCTGGGCGGCAGCACCGCCATACTATGGTGGATTATTTGGCTCGGTTAGGTAGCACACTAAGAGGTGTTTGAAAGTTGTGTTGACTAGTCAAAATTTATTGGAAGCGGGAAACAAGTAGAGAGGCATCACATGGAAAGTAATCAACATCTGATTGGTCAAAGTCTAGAGCGGTGAAAGTAGTAATTGCAAGACGTGTTTCAGCTGATGACAAAATTTGATTAAGGCGAGGGAGAAAATTCCTAGGTGGCCCGATGCGTGATTTCAGGGCAGATCAGTCAAAAGATCAGATTGCTTGATTGGGTGAATGATGCATAATTAAGGCTTGTGATTGGTTGGTATGATTAATACGATGTAAGACTTGTATAGTTGATTACATTGATATAAGTCAATGAAGGGTGACAGTGAAGTGAGAAATAGAGAAACAAAATAGAGTGTTGTATTCATTGTATACTGAAAGAAGTATTGTAACAAGGAGTGCATGAAAAATCAAGTCTTTTGCAGTGAGCTTTGTTTGTAATTTATTTTAATGTAATACAAAGTGTCTTCTCTTGGTGTGGTGGGTTTTTTCCTGAAAGGGTTTTCCCATGTAAATTTGGTGTTATCTGTGATTGTTTTTCTATTACTCTTGTTACCCTGTATGTGTTCATCTCAATTATTTTAAGAAGTTTTCAAACTGGTCATTTGCACTTCTCCTCTATTGTTTTAGCGTTTGGAAAGTGATTCCACACCCTTGTTTTCCTTTCAAGTGGTATCAGAGCCTGACGAGTTGTGTTATCCTTGTTAGTAAGGCTGGTTTTTTGTGCTAATACTATTCCAGTGGGAGTTTTACAAAGTTAGAACCTAGTTCTATTTGAGATGGTGAGTACATCAGGTAGAGTAGAGATTGAAAAATTCAATGGTGGAAACTTTGAGTTATGGAAACTCAAAATGGAAAACTTGCTTGTGGATAAAGACCTTTGGGTTGCTGTGTGTGGAACTATGCCACAATGTATGAAGCAAGAAGATTGGGACCTTGTAGATAGAAAAGTGAGAGGTCTGATAAGACTTAGTCTGGCTGATTTTGTACTCTTGAATGTCCAATAGGAGAAGTCTGTAGCTTCACTATGGAAGAATCTTGGTGATATTTATCAGGGAAAGTCTTTGGTAAATAAGTTATTCCTGAGGAAGAAGTTGTACTCCATGAAGATGGAAGAAGGTGCATCTATTACAGACCATCTAAAATCATTTAATATGAGTGTTTCTCAGTTGGTGTCTGTGGGTGTAAAGATTGAGGAGGATTGTTGCATGATCCTATTATGTTCATTACTTGACACTGTGGATCATCTTGTAATGGCTATTGGAAGTACAACCACTACTTTCAAGATGGAAGATGTTGTTGCCTCACTATTGTTTGAAGAGATGCAGAGGAAGTCTTCAGAGATGGCCAAAGAGGCCCTTGCTGTTCGAGGTAGATTGAAGGAGAAGGGAAAAAATAAGGACAAGAAGTCCAAATCTAAATATGTAGGGAGATCAAAGTCTCCTAGTAAAATGTCCAATGTGAAATGCTGAAAATGTGGGTAGCCTGGTCATATCCGAAAGGATTGTAAGGAGAAGAAGAAGAAGAAGAGTAATGCTTCAGACAATGAATCTTCTCAGAGTGATGCAGATGCCTTCATTGTAGCATTGACAACTCAGGAATTAGATGATGTCTGGCTGGTTGAATCAGGTGCATCTTTTCACATGACGTCTCATAGAGAATGGTTCACTATGTATGAGAAGTATGATGGTGGAAAGGTGTACCTTGCGAGTGATTCAACATTAGAGATTTTTGGCTGTGGAAGAGTCAAAATATAGTTCCCTGATGGTAGAATCAAAGGGATTGGTGGTGTAGTGCACATACCAGGTTTGGCTCGTAACTTACTTTCTGTCAGTAAGCTGAATGATGCTGGTGTTGAAGTGTCTTTCTTGAGTAAAGGATGTAAGATGGCTAGAGGTGCAATGGTGTTGGCTAAGGGTGTATGTATTGGCACTCTGTACAATCTGGATGCACGTCCTATTCAATTCAACAACACCTCTATAAAGTCAAGAAAAGTTGTTCCTGTAAAGGAAGATGAAGATGCTTCTCTAGCTGTAAATGCCTTGGAGGTGAAACTCCTAGCAGAGAAGACCATGTTGTGACATCATAGACTAGGTCACATAGGTGAGAAAGGTTTAAAAAAATTGAAAAATAAAAATCTTGTTGAAGGGCTTGATAATTGTAACCTCGAGTTTGATTTTTGTGAACACTATATTTATGGAAAGCAACACCATGTTTGTTTTTATTCGAATCCTCATAAATCTTTTGGTGTACTGGATTATGTCCATTCTGATGTGTTTTATCCAATTAATGTTCCTTCGTTATCGAAGTCTAGATATTATGTTTCCTTTATTGATGACTATTCAAGAAGGGAATTTATATACTTTCTTGAGAGTAAATTAGAAGTGTTCAGTTGGTTTAAAGAATTTAAAACTTTGATAGAGAATCAAACTGGAAAGAAAATCAAATGCTTGAGGATGGATAATGGCAGTGAGTTTTGTTCTATAGAATTTGAAAGGTACTGCATAGACCATGGGATTAAAAGGTATAAAAATATACCTTATACTCTATAGTAGAATGGAGTTGCTGAAAGGTTGAACAAAATGTTAATCGAAAGAGCAAGAAGTATATTGAGTAGTGCTGGTTTGGAGCAGAAGTTCTGGGCTGAGGCTATGGCTACAACATGTTACTTGGTAAATCATTCACCTTGTTCTACTCTAGTTGACAAGACACCTTTGGAAGCGTGGTCTGGTAAGAAGCCCTCTCTGAGACATATTTGTGTCTTTGGGTGTGAGGCATATGTATATGTGCCCAATGAGAAAAGATCAAAGTTGGAGAACAAGGCTATTAAATGTATCTTCATCAGTTATGGTGTTGGTGTGAAGGGATACAAGATTTGGAATCCTAAAACTGAGAAGGTTCTATACAACAAAAGTGTAATATTTCATGAGCTGAAACCTTCAGTAGCTGATCCACAACTAGAGATAGATAAAAGAGAAAATAAGAATGATGTACTTTAGATTCCTCAAACTCTAAAAAAAGAGGAGTTACATGGTGTTCTTGAAACCGAGAAGAGTTCAAGCAACTCTGAGAGTTCTGAATATGAAGAACCACAACCTTAGGCAATAATAAGGTCTATACATGAAAAATGACAACCTGATAGGTATGGATTCTCTATGTTAGATTTGAACTGTGCCTATGCTTTGATTACTAGCACTGATGAGCCTAGGACTGTGAAAGAAGCTATTAGCATGTCTGATTCAAATTTCTGGTTGGAAGCCATGAATAAAGAAATGGAATCATTGAAGAAAAATGAAACTTGGGATTTGGTACCTTTGCCTAAAGGGTGAAAGCCTGTTGGCTGTAAATGGGTATTCAAGAAGAAGACTGGTCTAGATGGCAGTGTAGAAAAGTATAAGGCAAGGTTGGTTACAAAAGGTTTTTCCTAGATAGAGGGAATTGATTATGAATAATTTTTTTCCCCTATAGCAAAGCTGAAATCTATCAGATTTATGTTGTCATTAGCAACAAAATATGACTTAGAGATTGAGAAAATGGATGTGAAGACAACATTTCTCCATGGAGAGATGGAAGAAGAGATTTATATGTCCCAGCCTAAGCACTTCGTTGAAAAAGGTAAACAAAGTCTGGTCTACAAATTAAAGAAATATTTGTATGTTTTGAAGTAGTCTCCTAGAATGTGGTCCTAGAAATTTGACACTTTTGTGTTGTCTATGGGATTTGTGAGATCAAAATTTAATCATTGTGTTTATTATAAAACTTAAAAATGATCATGTGCTTACTATTACCCTGTATGTGGATGATATGTTGTTCATAGGAAATAGTAAGTCTATGATTTCTGATCTTAAATCTCAATTGTCTGCAAAGTTCAAAATTAAAGATGTAGGTGCAACAAGGTATATTTTGGGGATGGAGATAACCAGGGACAAGACGATAAAAAAGCTCTGGGTAAGTCAGAGTAAGTATGTCAATGCTGTTTTGGAGAGATTTGGTATGGATGATTATAAGAAAGTAGTTGTTCCAATTATGCAGGGAATGAAGCTCTCTGTTGAAGATTGTCCAAAATCTACTACTGAGATGGAGGACATGACTAGGGTGCCTTATGCAAGTATTGTTGGCAGTCTAATGTATGCAATGGTCTTCACAAGACCAGACATTGCCCAAGTAGTGGGAGTTCTCATCCGTTTTATAGAAAATCCAAAAAGATCACATTGAGATGCTATGAAGAGAGTGTTCAGATATTTAAAGGAGACTTCAAAATATGCTCTATGTTACCATGGCAGTTCGGTTGCATCACGGAGAACACTCAACATTCATGGATATGTAGATTTTGATTGGGTAGGGGACATTGACAACAAAAGATCCACCGGTGGATACAATTTCATGTTAAATGGAGGTGCAGTCAGTTGGATGAGCAAGAAACAAGCTATAGTCTCTTTATCCACTATAGAGGAAAAATACATGGTAGCAACACATGCTTGGAAATAAGTATTTTGGCTGAGTTTTTTGTGTTCTAATGTTGATTTTAATGCAGGGAAGATTACAATCTGCTATGATAGTCAGAGTGCCATTTGTTTGGCAAAGAACCTGACTTTCCATGCCAAGACAAAGCACATTGATGTGCAGTATCACTTCATGAGGGATATGGTGGAAGATGGAAAGATTTGTTTAGAAAAGGTTGACACTTTGAAGAATGTTGCAGATGCATTAACGAAGCTAGTGAGAACATAAAATTTTAGATGGTGCACAAACTCGATGGGCCTTGGGGCCTATGATTGTTAGTAATTTTTTTGAAGTCTAGAGGAAGCCAGGAAATCTTTGTCAAGTGGGAGATTTTTGGGAATAGGTGCCTCAACTTTTGGCTTGAACCTCTGAAAAGGCTTGGCAAAATTATCAGCCTTTACCTCTTTACTGCAAAGAGCTTTTTCAGAGGCATGATCTGGCGGTTTACCGCTTTACTGCAGGCCTCTGTTGGTCTATCCGCAGTTGGGCGGTGTTATCACCATACTGTAGGTTCTCTGTCTTATGCTGGTTATAGCACGGTTGATGGGCACAATTAGTGTGAAGGATTACCTCCCTAACGGAGAGGGTGCTCGTTGGCGGCATGGTGGCCATGGTGAATAGTGATAGTTAAGCGAAGTTTGCTTACTACCACACCACGATGGCCTCTTGGCCATGTTGTAGTGGTGCGGTAAGCCTTGGCAGTTAGAGATAATAGTTACCTCCTTACTGTGGAGGTCTTGTGGTCGGGAAGAGGTAGCGTAGAGGGTTTGTCTGTAGGATCTGGTAGTTACCTCCATATCACGGGAGGTGTTTCTTAGCCTCGTGGTTGGGTGGTGGCACCACCATACCATGAAAGGTCAATCTAAGCTCGACGGTGTTAAGCGATGAGCTAGAAGACAAGCCACTACCTTGGTACTGTGAGGGTGTTAGAAGGAACTTGCGGTTGGGCGGTGGCACCGCCATACTATGGTGGCTTCTTTGGCTCAGAAAGGTAGCATGGTAAGATGTGTTTGATAGTTGTGTTGAACAGTCAGACTTGACTAGAAGTGATGAACAAGTAGAGAGGCAACACATGGAAAGTAATCAACATCTAATTGGTCAAAGTCTAGAGTGGTGAAAGAAGTAATTACAAGACGTATTTTGGCTGATGATAGAATTTGATTAAGGCAAGGGAGTTAATGCTTGAGCGGCCTGATGCGTGATTGCAGGGTAGATCGTTCTGAAGATTAGATTGCTTGATTGGGTGAATGATGCATCATTAAGGCTTGTGATTGGTTGGCATGATTAATATGATGTAAGACTTGTATATTTGGTTACATTGATATAAGTCAATGAAGGGTGAAGGTGAAGTGAGAAATAGAGAGACAGAATAGAGAGTTGTATTCATTGTATACTGAAAGAAGTATTGTAACAGTGAGTGCATGAAAACTCAAGTTCGCTGCTGTGAGCTAACTATCAGAGAATGAGGACTATGAGATTTGTTTGTAATTTATTTTACTATATTACAAAGTGTTTTCTCTTGGTGTGGTGTGTTTTTTCCTGAAAGGGTTTTCCCATGTAAATCTGGTGTTATCTGTGATTTTTTTTTTCTGTTACTCTTATTACCTTGTATGTGTTCATCTCAATTGTTTTAAGAAGTTTTAAAATTGGTCTTTCGCACTTCTCCTCTGTTGTTTTAGCATTAGGAAAGTGATTCCGCATCCCTGTTTTCCTTTCAAGTGGTATCAGAGCCTGACCAGTTGTGTTATCCTTGTTAGTAAGGTTGGTTTTTTGTGCTAATACTATTCAAGTGAGAGTTTTTCAAAGTTAGAACCTAGTTCTGTTTGAGATGGTGAGTACATCAAGTACAATAGAGATTGAAAAATTCAATGGAGGCAACTTTGAGTTATGGAAGCTCAAAATGGAAGACTTGCTTGTGGATAGAGACCTCTGGGTTGCTGTGTTTGGAACTATGCCACAAAGAATAAAGCAAGAAGATTGGGACCTTGTAGATATAAAAAGAGAGGTCTGATAAGACTTAGTCTGTCCGATTGTGTACTCCTAAACGCCCATGAGGAGAAGTTTACAAATTCATTATGGAAGAAGCTTGGTGATATTTATTAGGGAAAGTCTGGTAAATAAGTTATTCCCGAGGAAGAAGTTGCACTCCTTGAAGATGGAAGAAGCTGCATCTGTTGCAGACCATTTGAACTCATTTAATATGAGTGTTGCTTAGTTGGCATCTGTGGGTGTAAATATTGAGGAGGAGGATTGTTGCATGTTCCTGTTATGTTCATTACCTGATACTTGGGATCATCTTGTAATGGTTATTGGAAGTACGACCACTACTTTTAAGATGGAAAACATTGTTGCCTTACTATTGTTTGAAGAGACGCAGAGGAAGTCTTCAGAGATGGCCAAATAGGCCCTTCTGTTAGAGGTAGATCGAAGAAGAAAGGAAAAAGAAGGATAAGAAATCCAAATCTAAATTTGTAGGGAGATTGAAGTCTCTTGGTAAAAAGTCCAAGGTGAAATGCTGGAACTGTGGGCAACCTGGTCATATCTAAAAGGATTGTAAGGAGAAGAAGAAGAAAAAGAGTAACACTTCAGAAAATGACTCTTCTCAGAGTGATGTAGATGCTTTGATTGTAGCCTTGACAACTCAAGCATTAGATGATGCCTGGTTGGTTGACTCGGGTGCATCTTTTCACATGACGTCTCATAGATAATGGGTCATTAAGTATGAGAAGTATGATGGTGAAAAGGTGTACTTGGTGAGTGATTCAACATTGGAGATTGTTGGCCATGGAAGAGTCAAAATATAGTTCCCTGATGGTAGAATCAAAGGGATTGGTGGTGTATTGCACATACCAGGTTTGGCTCGTAACTTATTTTCTGTTAGTAAGCTAAATGATGCTAGTGTAGAAGTTTATTTCTTGAGTAAAGTATGTAAGATGGATAGAGATGCAATGGTGTTGGCTAAGGGTGTACCATTGGCACTCTGTACAAGTTGGATGCATGTCCTGTTCAATGCAACAATGCCTTTGTAAAGTCAAGAAAAGCTATTCCTGTAGAGGAAGATGAAGATGCTTCTCTAGCTGCAAATGCCTTGGAGGTGAAACTCCCAGTAGAGAAGACCATGTTGTGGCATCATAAACTCGGTTACATAGGCGAGAAAGGTTTAAAAACCTTGAAAAATAAAAATATTGTTGAAGGGCTTGATGATTGTAACCTTGAGTTTGTTTTTTGCGAAACTGTATTTATGGAAAGCAACACTGTGTTTCTTTTTATTCGGGTCCTCATAAATCTTTTGGTGTATTGGATTATGTCCATTCTGATGTGTTTGGTCCAGTTAATGTTCCTTTGTTATTGAAGTCTTGATATTATGTTTGCTTTATTGTTGACTATTCGAGAAGGGCATTTATATACTTTCTTGAGAGTAAATTAGAAGTGTTCAGTCAGTTTAAAGAATTTAAAACTTTGATAGAGAATAAGACTGGAAAGAAAATCAAATTCTTGAGGATAGTTAATGGCCATGAGTTTTGTTCTACAGAACTCGAAAGGTATTGCATAGACCATGTGATTAAAAGGCATAAAACTATACCTTATACTTCACAAAAGAATGGAGTTGCTGAAAGGTTGAACAAAATGTTAATGGAAAGAGTGAGAAGTACGTTGAGAAGTGCTAGTCTTGAGAAAAAGTTCTAGGCTAAGGCTATGGCTATAACATGTTACCTTGTAAGTCGTTCACCTTGTTCTTCTCTAGTTGACAAGACACCTTTGGAAGCGTGGTCTAGTAAGAAACCCTCTCTGAGACATATTTGTGTCTTTGGCTGTGAGGCATATGTATATGTGCCCAATGAGAAAAGATCAAAGTTGGAGAACAACACTGTTAAATGTATCTTAATTGGCTATGGCATTGGTGTGAAGGGATGCAAGATTTGGAATCCTAATACTGAGAAGGTTTTGTATAGAAGAAGTGTAATATTTCATGAGTTGAAACTTTCAGTAGCTGATCCACAACTAGAGATAGATAAAAAAGAAAAGAAGAATGATGTAGTTCAGATTCCTCAAACTCCGGACAAAAGGACCTACATGGTGTACCTGAAACTGAGGAGAGTTCAAGCAGCTTTGAGAGTTCTGAAGATGAAGAACCACAACCTCAGCCAGTAATAAGGTCTACACGTGAAAAATGAATACCTGATAGGTATGGTTTCTCTATGTTAGATTCAAACTATGCCGATGCTTTGATTACCGACACTGATGAGCCTAGGATTGTAAAAGAGGCTATTACCATGTTTGATTCAAATTATTGGTTGGAATCCATGAATGAAGGAATAGAATCATTGAAGAAAAATGAAACTTGGGATTTGGTACCTTTTCCTGAAGGGCGAAAGCCTTTTGGATATAAATGGGTATTCAAGAAGAAGACTAGTCTAGATGGTAGTGTAGAAAAGTATAAGGCAAGGTTGGTTACAAAAGGTTTTTCCTAGATAGAGGGAATTGATTATGGAAATTTTTTTTCCCTTGTAGCAAAGCTGACATCTATCAGATTTCTATTGTCATTGGCAGTAGCATATGACTTAGATATTGAGCAGATCAATATGAAGACAACATTTCTCCATGGAGAGGTGGAAGAAGAGATTTATATGTCCTGGCCTGAGCACTTCGTTGAAAAAGGTAAACAAAGTCTAGTTTTCAAATTAAAGAAAATCTATGTATGGTTTGAAGCAGTCTCTAGAATGTGATACCAAAAATTTGACACTTTTGTGTTGTCTATGGGATTTGTGAGATCAAAATCTGATAATTTTGTTTATTATAAATCTGAAAATGATCGTGTGCTTATTATTACCCTGTATGTGGATGATATGTTGTTCATAGGAAATAGTAAGTCTATGATTTTTGATCTTAAATCTCAGTTGTCTGCAAAGTTTGAAATGAAAGATCTAGGTGCAGAAAGGTATATTTGGGGATGGAGATAACCAGGGACAAAATGAGCATAAATCTCTGGGTAAGTCAGAGTAAGTATGTCAATATAGTTCCTGAAGAGATTTGGTATGGATGATTGCAAGCAACTAGTTATTCTAATTATGTAGGGAATGAAGCTATCTATTGAAGATTGTTCAAAATATGCTACTGAGATGGAGGAAATTACCATGGTGCCTTATTCAAGTTATTTTGGAAGTCTAATGTATGCAATGGTCTTTACAAGACCAAAGATTTTCCAAGTAGTGGGAGTTCTCATCTATTTTATGGAAAATATAGGAAGATCACATTAGGATGCTATGAAGAGAGTGTTCAGATATTTAAAGGGGACTTCAAAATTTGCTCTGTGTTACCATGGAAGTTCAATTGCATCATAAAGAACACTCAACATTTATGGATATGTAGATTCTGACTGGGTAGGGGACATTGACAATAGAAGATCCACCAGTGGATACACTTTCATGTTAAATGTAGGTGTAGCCAGTTGGTTGAGCATGTGACAGGTTGTAGTCATTTTATCCAGTATAGAGGCATAATACAAGGCAACAACACATTCCTACAAAGATGTAGTTTGGTTGAGTCATTTGTGTTTTGATGTTGGTTTTAATGCAGGGTAGATTACAATCTACTGTGATAGTTAGAGTGCCATTTGTTTGGAAAAGAACCCAAATTTCCATGCGAGGACAAAGCACATTGATGTGTAGTATCACTTCATGAGGGATATGGTGGAAGATGAAAAGATCTGTTTAGGAAAGTTTGACACTTTGAAGAATGTTGCAGATGCATTAATGAAGCTAGTGAGCACTAACAAGTTGAAATGGTGCACATACTCGTTGGGCCTTGTGGCCTATGATCGTTAGTAATTTTTTCAAAGTTTAAAGGAAGCTAGGAATTCTTCGTCAAGTGGGAGCTTGTTGGGAATAGGTGTCTCAACTTTTGGCTTGAACCTCTGAAAAGACTACATGAAATTATCACCCTTTACCTCTCTACCGCTGAGATCATTTTTAGAGGCATGGTCTAGTAGTTATCCACCTTACTGTGGGCCTTTGTTGGTCTGTCTACGGTTGGGTTGTGTTACCACAATACCATGGGGTCTCTGTCTTAGGCTGGTAGTAGTGCGGTTGATGGGCACACTCAGTGTGAAGGCTTACCTCCCTACAACGGAGGGTGCTCATTGATGGCATGGTGGCCATGGTGAACAGTGACAGTTAAGCAAAGTTCGCTTACCGCTACACAGCGATGGACTCTTGGCCATGTTGTGGTGGTGCGGTAAGCCTTGGCAATCTGAGATAACAATTACCTCCTCACCATGGAGGTCTTGCAGTTGGGGCGAGGTGGCGTAGAGTGTTTGTCTACAAGATCTGGTGGTTACCTCCATACTACGGGAGGTGTTGCTCAGCCTCACGGCTAGGCAGTGGCACTGCCATATTGCAGAAGGTCAATCCAAGCTCGGCGGTGATGCAGTGTTAAGTGATGGGCTAGCAGACAAGCCACTATCTCAGTACTGGAAGGGTGTTAGAAGGCACCTACGATTGGGCAGTGGCACCTCCATACTATGGTGGCTTCTTTGGCTTGGTGAGGTAGCATGATAAGAGGTGTTTGACAATTATGTTGACTAGTCAGACTTGAATGGAAGTGGTGAACAAATAGAGAGGAAACACATGGAAAGTAATCAACTTTTGATTGGTCGAAGTCTAGAGTGGTGAAAGCAGTAATTGGAAGATGTGTTTCGGCTGATGAAAAAATTTGATTAAGGTAAGGGAGTTAATGCCTGGGCAGCCCAATGTGTGCTTGTAGGGTAGATCGATCAGAAGATCGGATTGCTTGATTGGGTGAATGATACATAATTAAGGCTTGTGATTGGTTGGTATGATTAATGCAATGTAAGACTTGTATAGTCGATTACATTGATATAAGTCAATGAAGGGTGACGGTGAAGTGGGAAATAGAGAGACATAATAGAGAGTTGTACTCATTGTATTTCGAAAGAAGTATTGTAACAGTGAGCATGAAAACTCAAGTCTGTTGCTATGAGCTAACTATTAGAAAGTAAGGACTGTAAGCTTTGTTTGAAATTTATTTTACTGTAATACAAATTTTCTTCTCTTGGTATGGTGAGTTCTTTTCCGAAAGGGTATTCCCACGTAAATATGGTGTTATCAGTGATTTTTTTTTCTGTTACTCTTGTTACCCTATATGTGTTCATATTAGTTGTTTTAAGAAGTTTTAAAACTAGTCTTTTGCACTTCTCCTTTGTTGTTTTAGCATTAGGAAAGCGATTCCGTACCCCTTTTTTCCTTTCACCATTAGAAACAATGGTGTATATTTTCTTCTTTCCATCATGAATAGCTTTTCTATCATACTTCCAAGGCCTTCCCAACAAGATATGGCATACATGCATAGGAAGAATATCACACAAAACTTCATCATGGTAATTTCCTACCTTCAATTTCACTAAACATTGTTCACTTACTAGTATCTTATGCTAATCTTGAATCCATGCTATCTGATAGGGTTTAGGGTCTTTCAACCTTTCCAACTTCAATTTGGTTACCATTTCTTTAGAAGCCAGGTTCTTTGAACTTCAACTATCAATGATAACCTTGGAACATTTACCAGCTACCTTGCATCTAGTCCTGAACAAATTCTTTCTCTGCAATGGTTCTTTCTACAATTCACTTTGACACAACACTCTCCTATTTACCAATACCTATCCCTCTTCCACTTGACTAGATGATCCAAAATGATCCTCCTCAACAAAGGTTGTTCTTCTATTGTTTTTGATCTTTCTGCTTGTCTCTCCTTGTTTGCATTCAAAGGCTCTATTTCCTTCTCCACCACATTTAAAACAAGTTCCCCTAAATATTATTTTCTCTTGTCCTCTGTCATCTTTTCTATATCCTTCATTTCTATAACTACCATATCCTCCTCTTTTGTAAGAGTTTCCATCATCTCTTCTATATGAGTTATCATTCTTGCTGACCTCCTTATCTTTATTTTGATCTAAAAAAGTTCCTCTTCATCCTCCAGTGAATATTCTTCCTCTCTTAAATCTTCCACCTCTTCCTCTTTGTCTTTGCTCATGTGTTTTATTCAGTTTCTCTTCTGAATTTAGGGCACATTGATATGCCTCTTCCACACTCAACCAATTAATCAAACTGATCTCATCTTAAATAGATGACCTCAAACCATTCACATATCTAGCCACTTGTTCAATCTCATCTTCTAAATGTCCAAATATGATATCCAACTTAAAGAATTCCTCAGTATACTTTGTCACACTTGATTCTTTCTTCTTCAAATTCTACAATTTCTTGAAAAAACTAATTTGATAGTCTATAGGCATAAAATTTGTCTTTAGTTTATTCACCATCTGATCCCATGATCTTATCTTCTCTTTCCCTTTTCTTTATCTATCTATTTTCAAATGTTCCCACCAAAGGGATGCATGTTTTCTCAACTTTGTACAGGAAAATTTCACCTTCTTATCATCTGGGGTACCTTCAAAATCAAAGTATTTCTCTATTTTTGTTATCCAATCCAACAATTCATCTAAATCCAACTTACCATTATAATCTAGTGGATTGAAATGTGGCTTAGTGTTCACTCTAGTTAGGGCTCTTATGAACCTTTCTTCTCCCTGATCAAGGCCAGGTTTCTCTTCTCTTGCAACTTCTTCTCATTCTTCTACTTCTTCATCAATTACATCATCAACTAGTCGACCTCTTCTCTAGGCCATTTCAATTGCTTCTAATCTTGCAACAATTCCTCTAAACATATCCATTACAACCAGGTCTGCATTTCTATGCACTCTATTTACTCTACCATTTCTTGTTCTTGTCATCATTACACAAGTCCTCTACAATTGCAAGTTGGATCCTTAATCCACCACCCTACAACAAGTCTTCAATAGGACTGTGCACTAATGACGATCTCGCAAGGAACAAATCTCACTCTGATACCAGTTTGGTGCAGTCACGGTAGGAGGGCCCTCAAAGAGAACAATCCAAACCATGCAGAAAGAGTCACACAATAGAAGAAACCAGAAATATGGAGGCAAATGAAGATGCAAACACTCTTATTATCATAAATATTGATTACAAATAGTATTCCACATCCAGGCTCACAGATTTGGTGCACAGGCTTGATTACAATATGCTCAAAATATAGTGCTCATACATGCGTGCGAAAAATATTACAGATCAAAATCTATATACATATTATTCTATCTTACGTCTAAATTTATTGCTATTTCATTTATCCAATACAAGCTTTATATCACATCCACAGGTTGAGGAACATCCGCGTCGGCCAAAGATCGCTACAAAATCCAAGAAGAAAAGTGTAATGTGTGCAAGAATAGGTCAGACTAAAATATGAAATTCATCCACAGTAGATGCACATGGTGAAGTATGGACCTAAGTGTAAGGTCGGGGACACTCCATAGAAAAAATCTAAACACATTGTGAGGATCTGCAAGTCTCGGGGAAGATCCACGATGAATCCAACTAGCCATTAGGTTTTGAAGTTATTCCGGGGCCTGTCCCAAAAATTGTCGCGTACTCCAGAAATGATAACTTATCGAAAAAGAAATCCAAATGAGCTGAAAAATTGGAATACGAAAAAATTCTAACATGTCCACAATGAAATCCTAGGTATGTAAGATCTGGCGAGCAAACATGAAGAAACACCAGATCTACCAACTCAGACCAAAACAAGAATAAAACAAGAACAAAACTGAATGAAAATATTTTTGGTTGATGAAAGATTGCCAAGAACCAAGGATGCTCCTACATCACTTGAATGCAGTCTAGAATATTCCATAAACACCCTAAAATCCAAAAAAATCCTTCACAATAAATTTCACCTAAAGAATGTATACACCGAGTACATCTATGACAACTCTGCCCTACACTATTACTTGAGAAATTGACTTTCAAAGCACTAAACCTTTAAACATCTTGACTGAACAAAGATACAAACATAATCAACACACCCTTAGATCTTCAAGATGTGAAACCACTCTGCGAAGAAACACATAGCAAGGACATTTATCCTAGACACCTTTGTAATGCATTGTTCACACACTAGTGAATACAACTTCTTTTGCACAATGATCCATCACACCAAATCCTAGCTATAACAACTCTAAACATCTCTCACTAGCATATTTGAAACACACAGGAAGAACTTCAACCTAGAATAAATGTAGGGAAAAACCATAACACTCCTCTACAACCTAGAACACCACTGCAACACACTGTTTCCTCTTTTTATCAAATTTCATCAAAAACACTTGGAAACCAAGCACCAAAGACACATCTTCATTATTTTGAGTACTTCCTCAACCATATATAAAAGCTTATGAAAGAAACACTAGAGGTTGACACTAGTAGCTTACTAATGACAACATAATGCAACTAATCAAAGCATAGACAACACAAACTGCTCATTCTCAACAATCTCCCTCAATAAAAGTTTCCTTCCATTACAATTGAAACCAATGACAACACATGATTGTTGAAATCAATAAAAAAAACAACTTGCTCATACTTTCAACAATCTCCCCCTTTTTCATTTATGGCAACACACGATGTGAAAAACCATCAAAGACACAATTTTGGATACCAACATACTGCAACACTTTACATTACTTCTCCCCCTTACTCAACTAGCTTATTAATCTCTCCTCACCTTTGTAGCCTATATTTTTCACATGAATTTCTCTCCTTGATAACTTGTTCTTTTTCACATGACTTTCTCTCCCCCTTTGACATCAATGAAAAAGGGCCAAAATATTTGCATTATTTATTCTCTCCCTTTGACATCAATTAACCTGCTTACTATTGCTCTGCAACATACTTCCTTTACTGCTCTATATACTTCCCCCTTAGGAGCACACACCAAACTGCACCAAATCAACAACCACTACAAAATGTCAACACATACCATCACTACAACAAATCCCTATGATTTTCTCTTTTTTTTGCTCTGTTTTTTGCTTCCACCCATTGTTTTAATGTATTTTTTGGTAACTTTTTGAAAACGTCAGCGCTATTTATTGGGATGGCACAATTTTTGGAATTTATTGCATCGATTAGTACAATTCGACACTAATTTAGGTTCTAATTAGCACCTAAAGTAACATCGTATTTAGCGTTGATATTAGCTTTGAGTGTAGCATCGCCTTGGTCTTCGCTTTTAGCTTCGAGTTTAGCTTCAAGTTTAGTGCAATGCTTAGATTTGAATTTAGTTTCGGGTTTGGATTCGGGTTTAGCATTGGATTAGACACCCCTATATCAAAGAGACTTATTTATATGTCTCGTCGATGATGTAAAATAGTGAAATTTCAACAAGATACATGTATATCGAGGAGAGAATCACTTATGCCACATCGATAAGGTATATCTACGACTGCTCAACGAAACACAACTCCTGGATATAATGAAGTAATGTCGATGAGACATTGAGATATCGGTAAGAAAGATAAGATTGTCTCATCGATAGTCTTCAATAAATGATCAAAAGCATACACCGCTATACCACCGGGAAGGTGAGCAACATATGTAGTAGAGCGGTGTACACCACAACCCCGCAACAAGAATCCTTGAGCAAGGAAGTAGTATGGTAAATAATAGAAGGGAAGGGAAAAACACCACTATATCGTAGTGATAATCACAAGTCTCCCCAACATGAGAGAGTTACACCAATATATAAAGAAATACCGCCAAAGGAAAATATTGATGAGATAGTGGCATATTGGTAAGAGATATTAATTTCTCATTGACACCGGAAACCAACATCAGAGGAACATAAGATCTAATGTCGATGAGACACTGAGATATCAGTAAGATAGATAAGATTATCTCATTGATACTCTTCAAGTAATGATCAAAATCATACACTGCTATACCACTGAGAAGGTGAGCAACATATGTGGTAGAGTGGTATACACCACAACCCTGCAACAAGAAGCCTTGAGCAAGGCGATAGTGTGGTAAATAGTAGAAGGGAAGGGAAAAACACTGCCATACTGCAGTGGGTATAATAAGAGATGGTGGTAGTATGATAATTGTGGCATCATTAAAATTTACAAAAATAAATGCAGAAAATCACATCAATTGCCAAAATTAAATGCTTAAAATTTTTAAGAGTTGCCAAAACTAATATGACTGAATACTGCACCATCCAAAGTAAAGTGAGTTTTCCCAATATTGCACTCGATTGCAATAAACTAGCATGAAATGAGATAAGGATACGAGAAGAAGAATTCTTGCAAGCGTGAAATACTCGGGTAAGTGTACGAAAACTCTCTGAAAGAGCTCTGTTAATTTAAAAAATCTTTCAAGGTTTTTTCATCTGAAGCCATAGTAGAGAAAATTGAAACATGCCTCCTAAAATAAAATGATTAGAAGTAAAATAAAGTTGGCCTAAAATTAAAGATGAATAACCTAAAGTAAAGAAGAAAGCACTCCATCCTAAAACAAAACAATCAGAAGTAAAAGAAAGTCAACCTAAAATTAAAGATGAAGAACCTAAAGTAAAGAAGAGACCACTCTATCAGTCCATATTAGATATACTTCTAGGGTCTACTAAAGAGGGTAATAATAATTTTCTCGTGTACACCACACAAATTTATAGGGATGCCCTCATTTCCAAATCTGGATGGGACCTATTTTGGTATTTTACAGTAAGAGAAATGATAAGATTCTAGTGTCAAACGCTTGGATTTTGGATACAACGAGGTTGATTGTCCCAAATGTGTTTTTTGATGTAGAATTTATCAGATTGCTAGCCAAACACCATCACTCAACTACCAAAATAGTAAGGTTTCCAAATGACACAATATTGGTAGAAGTAACCAAAAAATCAATCATTGAGTGTTTTGGCTTAAATAAGCAGGCTTTGACCAAGATAAACCTGGGGAAAAGTGAGGAGGATTATGCTAGGTTAAAAAATACTTATAGAAGTGATGAGGTACCCCTATATATGAAAAAAGGTATTGGTAACAGAACATTCCCCTTCTCTACTACCACTACTAAACCATTTAATGTGATAGATTTTCAGTATTACTTTGTGAATACATATTTAGCTCTTTGCCAAGTGTTGGGGATAGATGCTCAAGATAAAATGTCAATAGGCCTAATGATGATGGCCATGAGAATTCAAAGCCCTAAAACTAATATTGAACATGAATTTGCTTCATACCTTGAGAAGGCATTAGATGATGAATTCTCCCAAGTTATAGAGGATAGAGCACATATTACATTCAGACACTATTCCCTACTGTGCCATCTGATATTGTACTAGAATAGGAAACATTGGAATAAAAGAGTGGACTTGGCTATAGTAGATGAGAAAGGGAATCCCACACCTATCCAAAAATGGTGCTATATTTGGGACAGTCGGTGAAAGAATTCAAGCTTTGTTGTATTCTACGAAGACTTTGTACACAAAATCCTTCGAGTTCTTGGGTATGCAATTCCAATATTGTCAACCAAAATGTTGCAACTAGTAATACCTTTGGCTTTAAGACTAGAGAAGGGTCATACACACAATTTTGGAGATTGGTTCTTCCTCCCAAAAGTTACAATAATAAGAGTTTATGGATGCCCGATTGCTCCACACATACTGCCAAAATTTGTGCCCCTCATATTAGCATTTCTTGAATTTATGTGGCAAATGATGTGGATGGAGAAAGATGTAATGCATAAGTAGAAGAAAGGAACTTTCCTTCCAAACCAAACCAAGTGTGAAGATTGGACTGTAGGCTCAAACACACTAGAGGAGTTACAATATTATTTGAAGACAAGATATGCTTTGAAATTTGGAAAAGAAAGAGCCTTTGACCTTGAAAATCATATGAACAACATAAGGTGCAATATTATTACCAAAATGACAGTGCCACACCAAGTGGATTTTGAAGATTTCATAAGGAACTACATTACTTATAATGATGTATTTAGTAGAAGGAAAAAATGGGAATATATGAAGAAGCTTGAAGAAAGGACGAAGTGGATGTCCAAGGATTTCCTAGGATACTTTGTTGAGGAAAAGGACCCCATCAAGAGGATAGAATTAATAATTGGAAGATTTGAATACTTGTACAAAAAGAAGGAAGCATATATCCAAGAACATGTTAGTGGTGCAACTGCAAAGCATACCCCAGGTGAAAGCTCCGAGCCTCCCATGGAGAAATCACCTCCCAAAAGACAGAAGACAAGAAGCATTGAACAATTAGTACCTTATGAGGATACTAAAGAGGTGGGCGATACTGAGGAAGTGGCTATAGTACTATAGTCATTGATAGGTGATATTGAAGTTTATCAACCCATCCTTGAGACCAATGCCCATAAACATGAGGAAAGGATGGGTAATGTAGAAAAAACAAGTACATAGGTACATGAAGATGAAAGGGAAATTGCAACCAAGAGATTCATAGAAGATGATGAATTCATTAAAACTCTCGAGTTTAAGGATTTATGGATGAAGATGAGGATAAAATAATTTCAAGAGAGGATGGAATCAGCTGAAGCAAGAATTGAAGAATTAGAGAAAAATGAAATGCTAGAACATACTTTCTAGGAATTAAGAGTTGACAACATTGGCATTAACCCCCAAAAGGCTAGAGAAATGGTCTGGAAGAGAAATATGCTCATTTTCCCTAGCTTGGAATTAAAGAAAATGTTTCTGCTTGATCAAGTGTGGGCTCAGGAAGATCCAATGCTAGATGTAGAATTTGACTCCGATGAAGGTGTGAGTGGAACTGGGTATAACCCAAAGATTGAAACCCTAGCCATATGGATCAAACAAAAAAATACACAGAAGCCAAAATTATTGGATGTAATTCAAGGGATGAAAGGGGCAGCGATGGTAAGGACAATACAAGATACCACCCCTTTGGAGGCAACCACAATTACCATGCATTCAACCATGTTCACACAATCAACTATTAAGGGATTAGAAGATAGATTGAAGGAGTATGAAAATGAACCAAGGTTCGTAAATGATTAAGTTAATAAACTATTCACAGAGAATGCAAAATTGAAGGAACAATTAAGAGGAGCAGGACCCTCACAAAGCAAGGAGATGGTGTTTTACAAGCCTCCTATTGCTCCAATGGATATTGTGAAGAACATTTTTGCAAAATAGGTAAAAAATCTAGAGAAAGAAGTGGATGATGTAAAGAAGGCCAACAATCAAACCCGGGATGAAGTGAAAAGATGAATTTGTAAAGTTATGGAAAATATTCTTGAGCACAAGATAAAATTAGTTATGGATAACTTGACGATTGTGCATGATAGTTATAAAACACTTCAGTAGGAAATGGATCAAATAGAGACACATATGCTTGTATTAGATCCTTTGTTCAAAAGGTGGTAGCCTATTCACCACACTTTGGCTAAGTTATGCAAAGTTCTACAAAGAAGTCCTGATGCAACCACAACAATAAAGCCAATTGAACAAACTGTGAAGATGATTACTGATGAATTTGAGTATGTACAAGGGTTTGATAAAAATATTGTAACACAAATGGATTTATTCCATACCTGGAAATAGTGGTATATACCTAAAATCATGAGAGATGTTGAAGGACTTGGATAAGTGGAAGAAAGAATTCAGTCAGGTTGTTCATAAGTGCGTAACTCATATACAAAAGGATGATGATACTAGTCTTCCCAAGCTAAATCAGATCATGGATGGGTTGATTGTTCTTGATATGGGATACCTAAAGTTTTTCAATGATACAAAGGCATTACTAGATAGTCAATGGAAAAATCATCTTGAAACGTGCAAAAGATCCAGGAATATAAGTGGCCATCATATTTTACGATGTATCAGTGGGAGGAAAAGTATTTTGTTTTAGAAGAATATGACATTGAGGCAAAAGCATTTGGAATTTCATCATGGAGAGGAAGACTTTACTAGATCAATGATCATGGGTCTTCTACATTGAATAATGGAACCATATATAAAAAAATATTAAGTATTGTTATTCCTTTAATTATGCTAATTAAATAGTTGTTGGTTTCAACATAATATGACATTGAGGCGAGAGCATTTGGATGCTCATCATGGAGAGGAAGACTTTTCCAGATCAATGATGATGGGTCTTCTATGTTTAATAATGGAACCATAAGTCAAAATGTCTTAAGTCTTGTTATTTCCTTAATTATTCTAATTAAATAGTTGTTATGTCATTTATTACTCTTTGGTTTTATGCCCTTAAGAACATCCTTAGGGAGACCTTGTTCTTCCATCTTCTTTCTCGCAGGAGTGCATTTTAAGAAGGGATAATCAATCAATAACTCATCCCCAATGGTAAGGTCCATAATATCCTCAACCATTATCAATCTATCAGCCTCTCTTTCCATATCTCCATCTTTATCATTTATAACCTCAACAAATTGACAATTCGGACTTACAGTAGGGTCCCTTCCCTTACTACTATTTATAAATCCTACAATATTTTTGTGTGTGTATGCACGCCCATCTATATACACAAGATGACCTGTACTCATTTATTTTCCACTTTCCAATTGGAGACGATGTGCATACATATTCAAATTTAGACCATATGTTGACATGCTAGGCTTATATTTTGCTAGCCTTCTCCATTCACCACTATAATATGATGGACCATAATATGGAATTAATCTCCTAGCGGTTTGTTCTAAATTGTTTCTATATTTGGATCCCACATGTACATTTTGGACAATAAAGAGGCCTAGATTTTCTCCATGAATATTGGAGGGTCGTATCATGTAGATGTATCCCCAATATTGAAACACCTCGTGCACTCTAGGTAGTTGTTGATCATTAGGCCAAGCACAATATAGTCAATGATCAAATGTCTCTTTGTAAATTGATTTCAAACTTAGGGGAAAGTCATCATCTCCATCACATTCATTCTCATAGGGTATGTAGTCCACCTTCCCCTTGTCTTTAAGAAAATTATGCATCTTCACACCAGTTCTTGTTCTGTTACTTATTTTCGTCAATTCCTCATCTTCTGAACTGGTATATTGACACATATTTTTGACACATATTTTTGTTAGATGTATCATCTATTAAATGATCATTGCCCTCTAAGATGGAAGTCGGTGATCCAAGAAACTTTAAACCAAGAAATTTATCCTTCAAGTATCCATTAAGAAAAAAATAGTTATTTAAATAATATAAAACAATGCTTAAACGAAGTATACATGTTATTTATATCAAATTGGAAAATTCCTCACCACAATTCCTATTGGATTTGAATCGATTGTAGAATGCATACTACCAACTGGAAGCTCATCATATATGTAATGCCTGTGTACAATCGCTCATTTGAATTGTTTCTTTCCACGACATACAAAACATCCACAAATAGCAATTTTCTCAAAGTATTCATCCTATGTACTATAGTACTAAACTACCTCTTCTTCAACACAATCATTTGTTGTGTCTACAATATCCATTGTCATATCCTCTTCCACCCACTATCATCTACATGATTTAACAGTTTTCGGTTCATGCCCACGTACATATCTTGTTCTTTTGCTAGTTGAGAGCTTAGGCTCTGCATTTTCACCAATATAAATCTAAAATAATCAACAACATGCATTAATTTATGTCAATTTGTGTCAAGATTGGATAATACGTTATAAATTTCAATAACACTGTGAAAAAAGATGGACGTATCACAAAATGCCATCAGATCATTTTTTCCTAAGTTAAGTCAAAATTTGAGTACCTGATGTCCCGCTTCATCTGTTGTGTCCTCATTTGATATGACATGATAAGCTTCCATGGCCTCATCTCACCCCTATAATACACAACATAGTAAATAATTTTTTGTACACCAATTATATCATTTCAACAAATATGATATCCAACAAAAAACATCACTTTAGTCATATATTTGACATATTAATATCATGTTTTGGCTATCCCAATTTTCAAACTTTTCCCTTGATCATAAAATCACATTTAATCACCATTCCTATGCATTTTCAACCAATAAGTTTGACCTCAGAGGCCTCATGGACAAAAAAATGACTTTATCTCCTCTATGTTGTAGCACACCAATGAATTCATAAACACCTTCCTCCTTTGGTTGAGGTTGCTTTCTCTTATTACTTATATTATATTTGCAGATTCCATTGTCTCATCTATTTCCACCCACTTTCTGCTCAGCGATTTAGTATTTCTATGCCGTCCAAGTCATCTCTCCATGGCATCCTTTGTGAATAAAAATGCCACCACAAAATCTTTCACTACACTACTGCTGAGAAGGAAAAAGCCGCTCTACCACACCAAGTTGATGAAGGAGCCGTGGGAAAACAGTGGTCACCGCACTACCGCATGCCAATGATAGAAGACTTGCGGGACTACAGGAGTCACCGCAAAACCGCCAGGAATAGAAGGAAGACTTGTGTTCCGCCACATAATCTTTCACCACACTACCATCGAGAAGGATTAAGCACCTTGCAGGACCGCGGTAAAAACCGCTCTACCAGATCGAGCTGATGAAGGAGCCATGAGACAACGATGGTCACAAAAACAAGGCAAGAGTTGGAATTATTTCCAACACTATGGATCCTATGATACACAACAATGAAAATAGTCACTATACAACAATGATAGGCACTAAATTAGGCACACTTGATGCCGCATTATATATCCCAAATAAATTACATTAACAACCAACAGTCAGTGCTAAAGTTGGCGTTAAATAACGCCGACTAAAGCATCAAATAATGAATCAAAATTGAAAATTTAAAACTTTCCCACGTGAAGGAAGAAATCAAATGACAAAAAAGGGAAAAATGTTGTGTGAAGGAAGAGAGCAGGGTGCTACCAGCAATTGATGAGAAATTCGATTTAGTTTGCGACACCATAGGTAAGGTTATAAAAAAATTTCTTGGTTGAATTTGTGATTTTTTATTTCTCTTTGTATTGCATTTGAATTCGTGATTGTTTACTGGTTCATGGCCTAATTAGTCCAATAAACCTCTAAATTGTCCCATTATTATAAATTGTAAGACCTTTGAGAAACCAACAAATTTTTTTACCCTACCCATTTGAGCATTGGCTCAAAATATTATAGTATGAAGCGAGGATGCCTCTATATTCTTTCCCTAACCTAGGTATCAAGGAAATAGTGAATTTCTTGGAAAATTTGGGAATTGGGTTGGTCACTGCTGGGCAACTGCTGAAAATAAATGCAGAAACCGCTTGGTTTTGCTTAGCCGCGCCATAGTCACCGATGCCATGAAAATTTGTAGAAGATTGCATTATGAAAGAGTTTTCATGATAAGGTTATCAACACTAAGAAATCGAGCAAACATATTTGCCCTAGGTTATGAACACTAAGCAATCCCAGTGAACATATTTTCCCACAAAACAAAGCTTTCATAACACAAACTGAACGAAAACTTTCATACCTAACAGTGTGTACTTCGTTTGCCTCCATAGACTGGACAAAAATAGTTTTCCCTAGATCACCTAGATATGTCAAGCAATGGAGGGAAGTGAGCATTGTAAGCAAACTCTAGCCATAATGAGGTAATTCATTGTCAATTTTTAGATTTGTAAATGTTTCCATTGTTTCTTTGAATTTTACTTTTTACTTTTTTATTTCTAAATTTAAAAGAAGAAATATAATTTAAAAATATATATAGGGACATGAGACTGATAAAGATAAAGATGAATTGGCTTCCATATTAGGGGTAGAGGCAGTGAACAAATTGGTTAATGTATATTGGACAACACTTGCCAGATACACAAAAAAACAATTTGGTAATACCCATCAAACATTGCAAACAAATCAATTGTGTCAAATAGAATCAATTGATTCCCCAACCACTCTTGGATCGAGCAAATGATCTAGGAGGAAATCAGTGACAATAAACTCTAAGAATGTGGAACAGGGAGTAGAGACTTCCACTCTTGGGACATAAACTTCTTCCACCACGCCATGTTTTCAATCTTGCATTGGTAGCTACAATACGAAGATAGAATACAAGGTAGTTTAAGGGAAATTCCGAATGACGGATGCTGGGAAAATGTTTGTGAGTAAGTTGAAGGAATCATGCCATCAACGGTTTAAAGACCATCTACATTTTCCATTCTAAGAGATACCCATGCACCTAAAACAAGTAGTTATCCATGACATGGAGAATGAATTTGGCACAGGTTTGTTTGTAAAGAAGATAAAGCTATGAATGTCTCAAAACTGCAAGAGATTTCGGTGCAACCAAACAAAGAAGATAAAAAAAATCCCTCCTGAGCTAAGGCAGAAAAAGGGCCAATTGATGTAAGTGTGAAAGTATGGAAAGAGCTTGTAAAATCATATGAGCAGTCTAATGCACGGAGGAAGTCCGGTGAGGAGAGTACACAGGTATTTCAATTTTCTCATAAGATTATATCAAATTTATTAAATGATATTTAAATTTTATTTGTGCATAGTTAAGTTGAATTAGTATATGTTTCAGGACAAGGCCTCCAAGGCTGGGCTTGAGAAACTTCGTGCCATGCATCGTAGTGGCCATAAAGGTTTACGAGCCTTGATCTGTACATTTGTAAGTATATTTAATATGTTAAATGATATTTTTTTTATTTCCTTGGAAAAAGTAAATGATTTCATATTAATTAGTTTAACTAGTCTATGTGCCATGTTTTGACAGGAGGAGAAATATGGCTGCCATCCAAAGCAATTTGAAAAGAATATGTTACAAAACAAAAAGTGGAATGATTTTGTAATCTGGATGGAGAATGAGGTATCAATAGTTGAGTTTCAATAACTTAGTTGGATATTGTTGTGTTAATATGTCAATTTGCATCTCTTGTGTTTAGTTGTTTATTGATGCATAGGATGAGTAAATAGAGTTCAAATCTTATGATTACAAGATGACTGTTTATGTGCATGAATAAATAGTAGAAGGATGTAGATGAACTCAATTCATTAGACTTTATGCTTCTTGGCAAGAATTCCTCTTGAATCTCTAATATCAGGTGCCCGAGACTTCCCTGTAGCTTTTACCTTTTTTTTCCGCCTTTTCTCTTCACTGTTAGACTCATCTCCTTTTTCCTTATCTACATTTTTGGCTTCGACTTATAATTCATCCCATGTTTTACCTTCCTCCTCTTCAGAATATTCTTCTTCTTCATCCTCCTTTGAATCCACAAGAGATTCTTGTTCTGAACCTTCCTCATCTAATTTTGATTCCTCTTCTACATTAGAGGGTTCATATCCTTGATTTGACTCTTTTGAATTATCAGAATCAGAATCACTAGCTTCCATATTCAAAAATTCCCAACCAACATCTTCAATAAATTTATCTAGATCATCAGTAATAGTCTTCAAAATTGGCTGCCAATTCAAGTTCATTCTTCTTTCATAATACTTTATATCCACGAAGTTCAACCATTCCTTGGTGCCATCAAGCAAAGATTGAGGAATGACGTACATGCAGAGTACATCTCTCTTGAAGTATTTGAAAAAATAGCCATATCAAATTCCTTTTTCCCAAGTCCTACTCTCTCAAGGTTAACAATCTCAATCTCACTAATAGTGATTACTAAGAAAGGAAATTTCACCAACTCTACCAAACAGTTTACCGTAGGAACAATAAAAGAAGGGGATTTGAAAGGAACTCCATGAAAACAAAGCTCTCTAAATGTTACATCAAAATATAGTTCAAAATATTTTAGATGAGGCTGCTCCCATAGCTCTCTTACTAGCTTGACAAATCCTTGAAACTCTGCATTGATATTATTTTTACTGTCCCTCTCTTGTTGTTCTTGCTCAATTTCATCAAGATCATACATTGACCTTCTTGCCCCTCCTAAAGTTTGGATCACATCCATTACCTTCACATAAAACTAGACATCCTTGGTCTTCTTGGTTACCACACCATTATATGGTTATGAAAATGAAAATGAAGCAAAGTAATCATCTCCTTCTCTGTTGGTTGAAATAATGCATGCTTAATGTTTTGATACATAATTTCAACTCTCTCTTCTGATCTCATGGTTGAATATTGAAATTCATTATGGCGTGCCTCCAAAGTTCCAGTCATCTTTCTTCCTCTTCCATAAAATGTTGGCCTGATCCACAAGTCTTCCAGCCTAATTGCCTTTGTTTTGAAAGCTGAAGTTTCTCCTGAGTCACCAGTGTAGCTCTCTCTACCTTTTCAGAATCTTTCATTGCTATAGGAAATTAGTGCCTAATTGATTAACAATCTCAATCTCAATAATAGTGATTACTAAGAAAGGTAATTCCACCAAATCTACCAAATAGTTTACCATAGGAACAATAAAAGTAGAGGCTTTGAAAGGAAATCCATGAAAACCAAGCTCTCTAAATGGTACATCAAACTCTAGTTCAAAATATTTTAGATGAGGCTACTCCCATAGCTCTCTTACTCACTTAATAAATCCTTGAAACTCTGCATTGATTTTATTTTTCCTGTCCCTCTCTTGATGTTCTTCCTCAATTTCATCAGGATCATACATTGAACTTCTTGCCCCTCCTAAAGTTTGGACCACATCCATTACCTCCACATAAAATTATACATCCTTGGTCTTCTTGGTTCCCACGCCATGATATGGTTATGCAAATGAAAATGAAGCAAAGTAATCATCTCCTTCTCCGCTAGCTGGAAGAATTCATGCTTAATGTTTTGATACATGATATCAACTCTCTCTTCTGCTCTCATGGTTGAATTCCAAAATCCAGTATGGTGGGCCTCTAGAGTTCCAATCATCTTTCTTCCTCTTCCACCAAATGTTGGCCTAATCCACATGTCTACGAACCTAATTGGATTTGTTTTTGAAAGCTAAAGTTTCTCCTGAGTCACCAATGTAGCTCTCTCTGCATTTTTAGACTCTTTCATTGCTACAAATCATCTCTGGAATTTAATCATTTGTACCACATGGTTGATGTGCTTTGAATCCTTGCATTTAAAGGAAATTTCCTTAACATAAATACTGCTAGGGATTTAATAATTTTCAGACTCTTTCGTTGCTATAGATCATCTCTAGGATTTAATCATTTGTATCACATGGTTTTTGTGCTTTGAATCCTTGCATCTAAAGGAAGTTTCCTTAACATAGATACTGCTAGGGATTTAATTTTTAATGTTTCCAACCTAATTGGCTTTGTTTTTGAAAGCTGAAGTTTCTTTTGACTCACTTGTATTAGCTGTAATTTTTTTGAAATCTTATTATGGTATGTGCACTTTGATATGATGTAATATGATTATGGTTTCATCTCATATATTGTAATATTAGATATATAATAGAAAAATAAATTATTGCATGAAATAAATAATAAATTTTCATTCTAAATGTTTTTTTTGGGCAGAACATGAGTCTTCCAAAAGATCAAGATGATCCTCAACATGATATAGATCCACAAAATATTGGTTCTACTGATATAGATCACATGGCAAAGGATGATGATGATGTAAATACAGATGACACTGAGGTCGCCGACGACGATGATAATAATGATGATGGTCATGATGGTGATGATGATGATGAGATAGTTGGTGGTAGTAACCAGTGACATTCATGATCATATAGATTGCATCATGGATCATTGCTGATATATCGTTATGATGACTCTTTTCATGGTTACTATCATATGTATCATTTTCATGACCTACAGTACTATATTATTGAGTTGTATCATTTTGACATATATCATTTTCACTATATCATTTGGACATGTATCATCTTGACTTGTATAAGTTTGAGTTATATAATTTATCAATTTTATTTATATCATTTTTACATGCATCATTTTCACTTATGTCGACTGTTGGACATGTATCATTTTGACATGTTTTTTATGTACTGGCATATTTGACTTTCACTTGTTTTAGTTATATATGATGATGATCTTATCAGTATTGACTTGTCAATTTATATATATTAAAAGTGGTCGATAATTTTTGGATGGATATTTATTACGTATGATTATTTTAATTTATTGCTTAGGATGAAGGTTGTCAAATTCAATTAAATTATAGATGATGATCATGTTACAATAATAGTTCAAGCTGTGATGAAAGGTAAAAGGAATGCTTGGCACCTCCATAACGTAATTGAACAAATCGGAGAAGTGTTAAGCTCTTTTGGTGGGTAATGACACTGAACAATAGATGTACTTTTTTATCTATACAAGCAATACAAATTTTTTGTCTTACCAACCCAAAAAAAAACAATTATCTTGTTATTTAATCATATGAGTTAAATAATTAAATAACTTATTCTATAATCATATGATTCATTTAAGAGGCACGATATATTTAACTAATTAAATTGAAATAAAACATATTAAATTAATAAATGGAAGAAAAAAAAGAAGCATTTTTAGAAGCAAAAAAAGAAGCAACAATGGAAGCCAAACTAGAAGAAAACCAAAAGCAATCCTAGAAGTAAAATTGGAAGCAAAACCGGAAGCAAAACTAGAAGAAAACTTAGAAGAAAAACATGAAGCAAAATTGGGAGCAAACCTGGAAGCAAAATCGAAAGAAAAACTTGAATAAAACATGGAAGCAAAATCATAAACAAAACCAAAAGAAAAAATGGAATCAACAACAAAAGTAAAATTAGAAGCAAAACTAGAAGCAAAATCGTAAGAAAAAGAGGATGTAAAATCGGAAGCAAAATTAGAAGAAAAATTGGAGGTAAAATCGAAAGCAAAACTGGGAGAAAAACCGGAAGCACAATTAGAAGGAAAAGTGGAAGCAAAAGTGGAAGAAAAATCGGAAGCAAAAGTGGAAGCAAAACTAGAAGCAAAATTGGAAGCAAACCTGGAAGCAAAATCAAAAGAAAAAATAGAAGCAAAAATGGGAGCAGACATAAAAGCAAAACCAGAAGCCAAATTGGGCACCAATTTATATGCTATTTCCGACGTTATTTCCGGTGCTAGTAGAGGGGATATTTTTGGCACTAGTGGGGGCGCTGCGATTTCCCGACGTTAAGTCTAGTGCAAAAATTGGTGCCAAATTCGGTGTCGAGAAGACCATGCTTGTTTGTGCCGATTTTTGTGCTAGCCAGATCACCCAATTTGTGAACAAAAATACACTAAAATATGATGCTATTTTAGGCACTATTTTCTTGTTCTGCTATAGTGCCTTCTGACTACAAAATCTAGCATCGAACTACCTACTCCCCTGCGAGGTGGCCACCAATCATCAATCTAGAATAAAAAATGAATCTTGAGATCCACTGGATTGATGCATCTCCTTATTCATCTAGTTCAAAGGAGAGGCAATGACCCCCAACTTCTCCTAGAGATACTCAAAAGTATCCATAGGAAGAGACTTAGTGAATATATGAATACTTTGATCCTTTATAGGCACATATTCAAGCTTTACTTCATTATCCACAACCTTCTCTCTCAAAACAAGATATCCAATTGAAATATTTTTTGTCCTTGAATGCATTATCAGATTCTTTGAAATATTTATTGTACTTGTATTATCACAGAAGATAGAAATAGGCTCATCATACACCACTTTGATATCCTTTAATGTTTGCCTCATCCATAACATTTGTGTGCAACAAGATTCTGCTAAAATGTACTCATCTTCTATAGTAGATAAAGAAACTGAATCTTGTTTCTTGATCAACCATGATACTAATCTACATCCAAGAAAGAATGCACCACCACTAGTACTTTTCAAGTCATTTGACACAACCAACCCAATTTTCATTTGTGTAAGAACTCAAAGTGAAATTAGTATTTTGGATACCATAAGCCATGATCCAGAGTGCCCTTTAAATATCTAAATATCCTCTTCACTTCTACAACATTTGATTCTCTAGGATCTTCTTGAAATCTAGCCACAAGACAAACTACATACATGATATTCAATCTAGTAGTAGCTAGATGTAACGGTCCACCAATCATTGATCTTTACTTACTCTAATCAACCTTAGGAGATTCATCATTCTTGCTCAGTTTGCAACTAGTAACCAAAGGATTACATATTGGCTTAGAGTCCTCCATTCCAAACTTCTTCAACATTGTTTTGACATACTTTGATTATGAAATTAAAATTCCTTGATCTGTTTGATTGAATTATAGCCCAAGGAAGAAATACTTCTCCCCAAACATAGACATCTCAAACTCTTTTTGCATTTCTTTTACAAACTTCTTACACATAGCTTTATTGCCTCCAAAAATTAAATCATCAACATATATATCCACAATTCGAATTTGATATTTTTCAACTTCAAAGTAAAGATTGTTATTTGTGATACCTTTATTGAAACCTTGTTGTATCAAATAATTATCCAACCTTGCATACCAAACTCTGGGAGCTTGCTTCAATCCATATAATTCTTTCTTCAATTTACAAACCATATTCGATTTGTCTGATAACTGAAATCCTTCGAATTGTTCCATGTATACTTCTTCTTCCAATTCTCAATTCTAGAAGGCAAACTTCACATCCATTTGATAAAATTTAAAGTTCTTATGTGCTGCAAAAGCTAGAAACATACTAATAGCTTCCATTCTTGCCACCAAAGAAAATGTCTCCTCAAGATATTTTTCGTCAACTTGTGAGTAGCCCTTACACACAAGCCTTGCCTTGTTTCTTACCACTTCTCCATTCCCAATTAGTTTGTTTGTGAACACCCATTTAGTTCCAATTATTATTTTTTTGCAGGTCTTGGGACAAGTTCCCAAGTCTAATTCTTCTTAATCTACAATATTTCTTCTTCCATCCTTGCATGCCTCAATCACTGTTTTAGGTTTAACTTCATAAAGTAAACAAAAATTTACCTCTTCTTCAACAATTTTCCTTCTTGTTATCACACTTTTTCTTTTGTCTCCAATGATTTTTTCTTCAGAATGATTCCTCTACACATACTTAGGGGTTCTAGGGGTATGGTTTAGAGCTTCTTCCTCTTCAATATACACTTCATTTTCATTAGCTTTTTCTTTTTCTCTGCAAATAGGCTCATTTGATTCATATCCATCTATCACCATTAAAAAATGAAAATCTTCATCAACCTTAACACTTGCACTCTCAACAATATTTCTTAGGCTTTTATTGTAACCCTTTTGATGTCAAGGTCCACATTGTAAGCTTGTAGTGTGGGGTATAATGCCTCTAACCCCTCCTTGTTGGTGATTGTGAAATATAAAAAAATTGATGGAAATAGGGAAGAAGGATCTCTTCTTGTGATTTCTCAACAGAATCTTCCCAAATTCATTTAGTTTCCAGCTAATTTCCAAAAAGGCCAATATTTTAGGCACATTCCTTTAAAATAATGTGGTTTGATTCAAGTTCCCTATCCTTTTGTTTGATCCTAATTTTGATTTTGATACATTGGAAAGCTCTAAATTATGCAATTTCATCACATTATCTAAATTATTATATTATACCAAACTCAACAAATGCCTTTTGATGAAAAAATCAAGAAAAATATGATAGCTATGAGTTAATTTTTCTATTAGTATTCATATGCATGAACAAATTGTTCATGGCTAGCCATTTCTTACTTTGAAGATAATTTTTTGATCTTTAGACGACACAATATTAATCAAATGTGATGACCACCTTTTTCTGTATTTAAAAAACTGTTTAAAATAAAACTACATGACATTGAGAATTTGGACCAATGAGGAGTTTTCAAATATACAAAAAAAATACATATTTCTTTAGTGGCCTCACACTCAACATAAATCATTTAAGAAAAAATGGACACTTGGACCTTCATGGCACTATCAAGGATATGTGTTATTATTCTATACCATCACAGATTCAATGAGATTTTTTTTAAAATCTCGCAATATGGAACAAGTGCATGATATAATGTTGCATCATGGAGCTAACTCAACAAATGACCACTTATTTGACCATTTAGAACTTTGAGAGTGCATGATGGAAAAAAATGATGTGACACTGATGAGGAGTGACCATTTAAGACCCTTGCATAACATATCAGGTGTATAACCAATCACAAACAACAACACAAGGAAATAGAGCACACAATCATAGCTTAAAAAACATAAAATAAGAAAGTGTAATATAACTATCAACATCAGGCACTTTTGGAAAGGACAAGGATTGTTACAAGTAAATATAACTATATTTGTCTTGAGAACATTTTATCCATGAGAAGTTGTGCTCATATTTTGAAATATAATATAGAATGTCAAATAAAAATGTGACATGTGTACTTGGCCTGAAGCTTGTTGCTCCCTTGTCTTATAAAAGGGAATTCAAGGCCATTTACACAGATATTTCGGAGAGTTTTGTAATGTAAAACACAAAGAATAGATTTGAGTCTTGTTATTAGGTTATTGAGTCTAAGTTTTTGTAATTTACAGGATTTGAAGTCAATTTTCTCCTATTTTATACTTTTCATAGATTATGAATGAAACTAATCGAAGATCATTCAAATTTGTCTCCATTATTTTTCCTTTGGATGCATTTTTATGTTAATTCTCCTGTTCAAAGAATGAGTTAAATTCTTTAATGGAGGTGTAATTTTTTGCAAATGCATGCAATGATTTGATAAGTAGAGTTGAGTAAGAGTTCTAAGTACAATTGTGTAATGAATTATTGTTATGCTCTATAATTATTAGGTGTCAAAATACCATTTTTTTACTCCAATTGCATTAGTTTTGACTCCATACCCCAAGTTAAGGCACCAATCTTGAATTTGTGTCTAAGTTGAAGCTCCAAGGTCACTCAATTTAAAGAACATTTACAAATTTTCATTTCAGTTATGCTTATTTCTAAAAGGTTCATGTAATTCCATGTTTTCTCACTTTAAATTGTTGAAAGCTTAAAAGGTTTTTCCAAATCTTTCCATATCTATTGTTTACAATGTATGAGATAATTTGGAACATGAGGTCTTGAATACATTGTTAGGGATCACCCTCCCAAGTTTTGCAGAGCCCAAAGTGTAGAGGGAAAGTTATTTTAACTTTCACCTATTTGTTTTCCAATCCCTCCAAATAACTAACCATTGGAAATGAAAAATCCATAGGTTATTTGTGAGATCTAGTTGGGAATTAAAACCAACCAACACATAACAAAATGAGTGACATAATAAGAAAGATACATGTGGCATCAACAAGGACTAAAGTGAAGAAAACCAACCAATGAGCAGTGAAAGTAACTTAAGTCATTTAAAAATAATGAATGCTAATTATTTATAGTTGGTTACTAGGAAAAGGGGGTTTAGTCAATAAAAAATCATAAGGACTCACCAGGTGAACTTTTAGGGCCTAGGGTTTTAGGTACGAAATCATAAAAAAGTAATCATATAAACCCTACAATATTGTAAGTAATAACAAGTTTTATTCATGTATACTCACAGACTTGTAATTGTGACATTAGTCAGGTCATGCACTTTGTAAATTTTAAGTGACTTATACATCTTCCTTTTCAATATTGAGAAATATCAAAATATTGCACCATTTTTCAGGTATACTATGATCCTTTTATTAATTTTAAAATTTCCTTTGAAGTTTACACCATTTATGTATAATTGTGAGTAATTCTAGTAAAGCATAAATTTTTTATGGTGTCCTAATATGATTCTAGAGTATATTTCTATAATTTTTTTTGATAGTTTAGACCCTTCCTCCTTATCCTTTCTTTTTTTATTTTCTTTAATATAACCAAACATATTGATAATTTTGAAAATCCTTCATAATAACATTTGATCAATGCATTCTGGATGAAATTTTGATAAGTCTTTAACTATCTTTCATAAATTTATTTTTTTCTATGACTTAAACCATAAATGCCTTTTGTAAAATATTACACAATGAAATTTTGAGTAATATGGTGAGTTAGACTTGATAATCAAAGCCTAGGGATAGTAAAATTATATTTCTAAATAAAAAATTATTTCAAGAAGGCAATGCTTATTATAAATTTTATCTAAGTTACAACTGACTATAAAAATAAATCAACACATACTATCTCTCTATGTGAACAAAAATGATAATCATATAACCACATATCCCAATCCATGCTTCCTCTACACATAAATAGAACCTACAAGATATGCTCAATCAATTTTATTTAAAAAGATAAAGGTTATGATAGACAACCTCAACTACTTGTGGGCCTAATTTTAGAGAAACAAGCTTGCATAAAACCAACAAGTGGTATTACACAAACCACATTTCTAATAATATTGTATTGCAAAACCATGTCCCCCTTATTTACTTTTCGGTACTAATTTTTCTCAATACAAAATATTTTTCCAATATGAAAACCCATGTAAATATTCATCCCAATGTTATAAATATACAAAGTGGCCTCAATAATGTCTAACCCATTTGATGTACACATCTCTAAATCCCCAAGGTGTACCACAAATGATGTTAATTTTTATATTATAGTATTATGCAAGGTGAACAACACACCTTTTCCCAACATTCTCCCACTTGTTGTATAGATTGCATAAGGGGTCAATAGTAAACTTGAAAACCAAGGGAATAATCTCTATATCCAACATGTTCCATCAAGACATCCAAGTGATCCATGTTCTCTATTAAGATACCTAAAACAATAACCAAGGTGATCACCATCTCAAACAAGAAATATTGCATCTTTTGTCATGTTAATATACAAAAGATAATATCTAATCCAAATAGATGAAACTCTAACTATCACATAGACGCATAAATCCTACATCAAATTGACATCGAAACACATACAATAAATGAAATTGAAACAAATATTCCTTGGTAGCTATCAAGAAATAATCATCATAACTAGTTGCTAACATATCCAACTAACAATACCTAAAAAATAAGGTATAATTATCATAATAGGTAAACCTCATTCCATCAACATATCCAACACAATCCACAATCACAAGTCCACTATCTTGAAAATCCTACTATATGAGTAGTTTCAAATCTAAAAATTATTGAAATAGATCTGAATATTCACCACTAATACTGACATAGAAGGTGTAATTGATATCATGTATTACCAAGGAGCATCCACAATTATGTGAAAAAACCACAAATAAAATTGTTTCAAAAAAACTATCACCATACCTAATTGGAAGGAGTTGAATATGTTATTAAGGAGGGCTAATTTAAGAGATCAGAGATAGATGAATTGGGACCCATCCCTATTAAGAATTCACAATATTATTGGGGAGGTGAAGTGGTTTGATAGGGAAAGGGAAGATGAATGGGCTTGAAAAGGTAGCTCTTTAGGATGTTTCTTTGTAAAATAGGCCTATGAGGAATCGGCTAAGCCGTTGCTTGACATTAGAGATATTCAATAGGGAAAAGTGTGGATTAAGAACTTGGTTCCAAAAATTAACTATTTCTGGTGGACTTCCTCACATGGTAAAATTCTCACCATTGAAAATCTGATTAGAAGGGGGTTCTAGTTGGTTAAAAGATGCTCCCTCTACAAGCAGGATGAAGAGTCAATAATGCACATCTTTTTCCACTTCCAGTTCTCTAGAGAGGTTTGGTCTTTCTTCCTGTCATTGTTGTTCACTGATTGGGTGTTTCCTCATTCTATGAAGCTATTTATAAAAAGCTAGTTAAATTGCCCCTTTTCCCATAAAATTATAGTTGATCTATGGAACCAAGTCTCCACTTTTGTTACCTAGGGAATATGGAAGGAAAGGAATAACAAGATCTTTAGGGAAGTGGAGAGGAGTATCCATGAGGTTATTTTGATTATAAAAACTCATATTAAGGAAAATTTGGAGGCTGGAAAATACAGTGCTTCCAAAGTTTGGCCAAATTACAAAGAGATGAGAATAAAGTAGATATGGGGTATAAGCAACAATCTTACAAACCAAAACTGGACCAAGATGTTAACTAGAATTTCTACTGTATGGACCCCTCCTCAAATAGATTAGATCAAGTGTAACTTTGATGGGTGCTCCAAAGCCAGCCTGGGAATAGCAGGAGCGAGGGGACTACTTAGAAACCACAAAGGGGAGTGCATTGTGAGCTTTGGTGGTAACTTGGGTATTTTTTCCAATAACAAAGCTAAGGCTATGGTTGTTTTAGGGGGATTAAAGACTCTTAAGGGGTTTGGATTTAAAAATATAATTCTAGAGGGAGACTCTAAGTTAATCATGGATATTTTGAATGGAGTAGCTATGCCCCCTTGGGAGTTAAAAATAATTATTGACAAGTGTCTGTCCATCATGAGATATTTTACCAACTACAAAGTGCAACATTTTTACAGAGGGGAATAATTCCACTAATTTTTCTGCCAATGAGGCCTTGAGGTGTATGGGGTGGACCTAGTGGGTTAATAATAACCTACCATGGTCTTTAAGGGACATGATTTTAAATGAAAAATTTGAATATGATTTTAACTTACAAATGTGATGGGTGTGGCGGAGGAATAATAGGAGACCATGTGTTCTTAAAGGATTGCAATTTAATGATGATATTTGTGGTATGGATATGAGTGTGATGATCTTCATTGAAGTTAAATTTAATTATTATTTTCTTCCTGAGGTGATCAAGGATCATATGGAGATTTTCAAGTTGTGAAGGGATGTCAAATCCAAATGTGCCAAAATACCTAATGCCAACTCTCCCAATTTTTGTGAATATTTACAAGGTATGATGATTAATATGGTGTTAATTACTTGCAATATTAATAATGTGATCGTGGCTCCAAGAATTGTGTTGTTGGCTTCCCCTAAAAGAAAGTTATTGATTCCTTATTTTCTATGTGCTTTCTTTGAAACTTTGAGTAAAAAAATTTTCTACAAGACTAGTAGAAGCTAAAGAGTTGGGTGGCTATGAGGAATTTCTTGCAACAGTCGAAAAACTTGCAGAGTGCTAAGATGGGTGGGTCAAGGAAGCACACCGAAGGGATACAATGCAGGCATGACTCCTTTCTTTGAGTCAATGAAGGGATACAATGAGAGCCTTACTTTGAAGTTCAAAAATTCATGGACAAAGGGAAATGTCACTATCGGGGCTATCAAGTTTGAAGTGATGATGAGGCTCATATCAGAAGCTAATGGTTTACAAAACCAAGGCATAAAGGTTCCAAAGAAAAGTGGGGCCGACTACCAAAATTTCGTGGATAAATTTCTACATGAACGGGAGAATCTCAAATGCTTCCAAAATGGGTATTCTAGGTTAGAGCTTCCACCTCCCTATGCCTTGGTTTTTTTGTTTGTCATGAGGTATTTTATCCTAGAAGGTCATTATATTTCTATCCATGCGTATCATTTCCCTTTGCTTAATCACATTAGGCATGGTGAAAGAGTAAATTTTCCTTTATACTTATTGTCTTCCCTACAATTAAACATTGAGAAAGGCGCTAGCCCTAACTTGCATCAAGGATTGATGCTAGCTATGTATAAGCATGCCCTTGTTCTTAACCCTCATGGTAACCCTCTTGTTTCTTGTAATGAAAATCTAAATCATAATGATGAAGATAATGAGGAACCCCCCGTGGATGTAAATCCTGTTGAGGATCCTATTCCTCACCCACCTTCCTTTGTTGTTGCTCGAAGGGTGTTAGTTCCTACAAATATCCCTTCCCTTGTTGCTAATGTTTCAAACCCTTCAAATAATGTGAATCTGAAAATTGTTGGTAAAGGATACTTTGAGTCTGAGCATGTGAAAGCCATTCCGGAGAAGAGGAAACACTCTCCTCTTCTTTTGGAATTACCCAAGCCAAATAAGATTAAAAAAGACCCCAATACTCAAATTGAAGTTATTACTATCAATGGAGAGGGCACACAAAAAGAGGATTTGATTGAAAATAAGCAGGGGAAAGGTAGTGGAGGTAGTGGTTGTTGTAGGTCAGCTCATCTAGCTAAGGTTGCTTTGAACTTGGACAAGAAAGGAAAACAAAAAATCATGATGTATGATGAGGAAGAGTTGGATATTGAAGAATTCAAAGCCCAAATTGATGAAGACTTCGATGAGATGGAGATTTAAGATTCAAATAGTGATATGGGGGAAGAGGAATCACACGAAGAAAAGGAAGACGATGAAGAGGAGCATACTAAGATGGAGGAGGGTCAAGAGAATGAAAACCCGACTATTGTGGATGTTGGGAATATTTACAATGAAATTAATTATGATGATTCTAGTTTGGATTTTATGAAAAGAAAACTAACTTATTTATAGGTACAATTTGATGACATGGAGAAAGTCGTGGTTATGCTAATGAAGGTGACTAACAGGCTTATGAGAAGAGAAATGATTGGAGCTATTTTTGGACAAACGGAAATCACTAAGAAGCTGAAGAAACTAGGGAAGTCTGATGAGTTGAAGGTGTTGGATGATTATGAGGGACCTGACTAGAGGGAATATATTTCCCTCGTTGGTGAATATGGGGACCTGTTGAGAAAAGCCAAGTAATGGATTTATTTTATGTTGTTGTTTTATGTTTTCTCTCCTCTTTTTGTCTTTTGCTTCCTAATTTCAGAATTCTATTTCATTATAGCCTTGTTATGGTTTAGGACTACTTGGTATATGGTGGATTTGATCAATGGCCTACGTAGCCTTAAGTATTCTAGTAGAAAATTTATGTTTTTGATTAATTATGGTTGGTCTATGGTTATGGTTATGAATTATGGCCTGCGAGCCACCCTAGATGTTGTTGTTTCCCACCTTTTTTCTTTTCCTTTTTTTTGTGTGGCTGTAACCATGGGATCAGGGCCCTTTCCCTGCTTATTTAATAAATAAAAAAACTATCACCATACTAGTCTTCATAGCTCCCTCAAGTTCTCCAAACTCAGTAAATGAAACAAATCAAAGACTCCATGTTGTCACTTAAAAAATAATTTCAATAAAAACACATCACCAAAACTATAGTGATCATAATAGCTCCATGCAAACCTCAACACCCATGTCATGTGAACACAAAAAAATGAGTAAGAAACACAAGACCAAAGAGAGGATATGAAAATAAAAACATGTTCTATTTAATCTACAAATGCCTCTAAGTTCTCAAACTTTGAAAAGTATGATCTCCTTAACAAAAACCCAAAGATAAAATAATTATAAACATTCAACCAAAGAACAATCAAATTGATTAATCTATTCTCAAAACCAAGAGAATATGCCCAAATAAATCCTTTACACTCATTAGGTAATCCATTAGCTCGTTCCCATGAGAATATAATTATCTCTTCATGATCAATGGACCCTGAAAATTATGAAAACTTTAACTCTTTTAAACCTCTTCTTACTTTAGATCTATCTTAGTGTTAGCCCAAATACTTTCCAAAAATATTGAAGGTTAAATATTCATGGTCATGGCTCTTCCTATGTGAAGAATATTTAGGAGGATCCCCTTGTTCTTATGTATTCTATTGCTTTACTACAATAAAAAAATAATAAATTTCAAGATAAATGTTCTTAAAAATCAAAGGGTATTCTGATCCATCCTTAAAAATATGAAAAAAAAAAAAAACTATGACTACAAATGTTACATTCTTAGGGTAATTGAAGAAAAGGCATCAATATGTCATGCAACCAAGTGACATGCCACATAATTTCCAAAAAATTGAATTTACTATAAAACTTTGTTTGATTTTTATTTTTATTGATGGTAACTCTTATTTTATACTATGAAATTTAAAAATATAAGAAAATTTTGTGCTACTAAATTTTGGTAGTTACAAAAAAAGTTAAGTATATAAATGGCTTATGAAGATACACATGCGAGATTTTTACTCTTAAGTATGTTGATTTCTTACTCTTATGAATTAATGTGTAGGGATGTGTGAGTGTGTAAGGATAAATTAGGAGGTCAGTATGTGGCAATGAGTACAAATTTCATCATTATAGATAGACATAATCTAGTTGATTTTGATAATATTTTGTTTATTAAGTTAATTTTTAGCATATACTTCAATAATTGAAACTAGGAATTTATTACAACTATATACTCTATAAAGAGAGTGGAAATAAATCACGGGGATTCACTTGATAAAAATAAAGAGTACATAAACTAACCTACTAAAAAACCATTAATTCCTATGACACTCTCCATATTCTTATATGAAGATATATTTAAGTTTGAAATTATTTATCTCTATAACCTTGATGAAGTAAATAAATCAATATTTTATTATAACTAATTTTTTCTCATTCAAAAATAAAATATTGAAACACATTAATCATAAGTAAAGTGAATAAATTTGTATGACTAAACTAAGAGACCATCTATTTGGGAAATGTGATTCATTAATAGGTTGCATATCCATTCCATTTTTCATTTAGTATGATTCTCATTTTGAAGAAATGTCTTGATAAATATATATAATAAAAATGGTGTAATATTATTTGAATTTGGACTCAATCCCCTGGTCTTTCTCCACTTATATGCACATATCTCTACACACTCCACACTTACTTGTATCTTTATATTCATACATACTTATATAATCTCCATACTATGTATTAAATAATTTAAATAATTTCACTATTTTTGTTTGGAAACTAAAAAAATTAAATGCCCAATAACCTAGATCAACCATGTAGAAGTAGTATTTTTGTAGAAGAAATATAATAATATGGAAATCCCCTAAAAACTCTAAGAAAAACATAAAGGCTCATCTCCACACACTATATAGATAAGGTGGGAATCAAACTTTGAGGATGGGTAAATACAAACTTAGAGGTGGTGATCAAACCAATTAAGCTAATATTTGGGGGCATTTCACTCATTTTATTTAGAATATGCCTCCTATATTTTACTATTGATAATAGGGAGGGTTTTATTGAATGCATAGTACGTACATATAATTACATGTATTCTAAGCCTAAAGCCATTATGCAAGCCTTTATATGGTATCCACACATTTGAAAGACATGGTGACAAAAAATTATTGATGACATTTTAGTTGCAAGATTTGTAGAGTTAAATTTTTTGGAACAAGGATGAGATTGGGATAACCAAAGAAAAAATAAATAAAATTTCAAGGATTTTGAATACAATAAAAATTTATCTAATTCTCTTTTCCCTAGGAATGATTGCAAAAGGCCTTACACTATAAGAGTATTATAAAAATTATAAAAATTCACATCTTTTTATTCATACCCGTTTTTAAGAAATTTATTAGATATAAACTATAAAATATGTTTTGATATATATTAGAAAAAAATAGATTAGGTTCAATTGAGATATTGCATGAAAAATAAGGTTGGAATAATCATTCTATGGAAGAATGTAATATGACATTAAATATGGATATGAGTGATATGAAGAAATAAATTTATTCTAAGAAATGAAACTAATGTATTTATTTATTTGAATAAAAGATAAATTATTATGTTATCCCATTCTATAATGAATCAAATGTTCTAATATATCTTATTTGTATGTGTGAAAAAGTAACAAAGACCATCTTATATTTTATTTACAAGAGGGTCTTAGGATGCCATTATCTATGTTCTCTTTGCATTATAAAACATACCATGAGGATTTTTATTCTATATTTGCACTTGGTTAAACAAGCATACTAGAGATAGATCTCTAAAACTCCTTGACGAAAATAAATAAATAAATAAAATCAACTCATTATTTTATAAATGATTATATTAATAGAACATGTACCAGTGCACAAATTTACTAATATTACTAATGAATTAGGATGGTAGTGGATTTCCTTAGACTACAAAATATATGTTCATTATATTAAATGTACTGTGGATTGACACCAATTTAGGCATGGTAAACCCTTGGCATGATTTACCACTCTAAGAATTCAATTAAAAATACAAGATCTTTTTAAAAATTTAGAATCTCTTTATTAAATAATTCACAAGTTGATAAACTTTAAAATAACCTGTAAAATCTTATGTTATAATTTATTGTAGTTTGAATAGCACCTTTAGACTAGAAGCTTGCTAAAACTATAATTTTTGATATAACTAAAGAAGAATTAAAGAAAATAGAATTGATTGATAGAAGATAATATAAATAAGTTGCATCATTAACTTAAGGATCCATTGTATTTCTTCAATCCATTAAAAGTAAAATAATTCCAACCAAAATTAATGAACCAAAAGTAATGACTTAGTGATCAAATGTGTAGGATCTAGATAATAGGAACAAATGAATGGACAAAAATATTGAGTAAAATATCACCATTAATTCATTCAAATTGTTCTAATTATCATTTTTTAGGATGATGTAGTTCATAAAATAATCAAGTCACATCGAAAGGAGAGTGCATAGAAATGAGAGATAGATTAGTGACTAGTCTTGATATTTTCAACAAAATGCGTTTCTATTATAAAAAAACATAGAAAATATGCGTTTAATACATACACATATTTAATGTCTGGTTTTTAAATTTGTTTTTATAATCCCACCCATTTAGGAATGGATTTCCAAGCCCAAAGATTGGACATCTCTTGTGACTCCTAAAATTTTGTTTCTAACATAATAAATTTTAAATTTCAACTACAACCTCATCAAGTTTACATGTTTTCTAATAAAATTTTATGAAATCACTATCAAGACAAATAGATAATTCTTAGCTTTCTATCCAAAAAATTTTTAAATCTTTTGAATAATTTAAGGTATTTATTTCTAGGTAAAAGAATAATTTTTTGTCACACTTTCAACCAACTAGATAGTTTTGAGTGAAACAATTTCACCCTAAACAATTTCGAGTGAAATAGTTTCACCCAAAACCATGTGGCCTATATGTGGCACATATAGTTTAAGGTGAAGCACTTTTTCCCAAAACTATAAAACACTTTTTTTGTTTAAAATTTTGAAATGCGATTCAATTTAGATGCAAGATTTTAAGTGAAAGAGTTTCGGTTGAAAGAGTTTAATGCGAAACTCTTTCAATCGAAAATGTCTATGTGGCTATCTATGTGGCAACTTAGCTCCATTTTTGGGACTTGAATTTAGAAAAAATCAACTTCAAATTTGAATTTCTCCAACTACAAGTAATTTCATGAAAATATTAAATTATTGTTTTGTAAAGTTTAGAGTGAAGAATCCAAAAAAAAAATTGATTAGTTTTATTATGATTTAAATTTTTTTTTGTTGTAAGTAGGTTTTTAAATCAAATATTAGGCTAATTAAAAATTATATATATAGACATTGAAAATGTCTTAAATGATATTATGCACTCGAATTAGGTATACTAACATCATTTCCCCCTTAAACCCATCCTCTTTTTTCTTAATTGATTAAATTTCCTAGCTATTTAATTAATTGCATCATCTTCATCCATTAACCTAACCAATTTAATCAGGTTAATTCACCCCCTTCCATACTAACACTTTGTCTCATTAAATTAAATAAATCAAAATATTTAATTTAAATCCCTAAATCTTCCTATTTAATTAAATAACCATAAGTTATTTAATTAAATGTCATTCCACCTTTTCCCCATTCATTAAATCATTTTATTTAATGAATATCACTTAATTCTTCTAATTCCCCTAATTGCATAATTGAAACTTTATTTAATTATCAAATTACCAATTAATCTAATTCCCCCACTTGCAAGGTAATATTCCTCCTTTGCACATTCCTCAAAAAAAAAATTTCTCATTGGATATTCCTTTGCACAGTTTAATTTAGTTTTAATTAACTAAATATCCTTTTCCTCACCCATGAGAATATTCTCTCTCCTCACTCATTTGAAAAAGGGGAATATTCTTTTTTCTCAACAAACTTACTTAGCTTCATGTGCAAGTTACCTTGTAACTTCTTGTGCAAGTTAACTTTTGACCTCTTGTACATGTCAAAAGTGTGTTTGTTTGAGGGAATGTGCCCTTGATTAAATCTCATCTTGCATTTTCAACCCTTGATGAGAATCCATGATCCATGCCTCCATCTTCTTTCCTTTTTGACCATTGATTAGTCTTTTTATCTCAATCCTCCATTTTCATTTGCTTTCCTATAAATAGATCACTATTTGGAGACAAATGGATCCATCTTTCAAAAGAAAACTTATGTTGTTGAAATTGCTCACACTCAAAATCATATTTAGCACACATTTAACATATTTAGTTCATTTTAATTGCATTATTTAGTTTTGAGCTTCAAATTAATGGCTTCCATGATGGGTATGTGCAGGATCATCATGGAAAAAATAGGCTCTTAAGTGGCAATAAAAAAACAAAAAATCAGAGTTAGAAAACTTGGCATAAAAATTTGAATAAGTTATCTATATTATTTCAAAAAAATGTAAAAATAGAATCTGTAGAAAATTGAATGTAGTTTCTAAACTACTAAACCTTTATTTAAACAAAAAAAAAATCTATTTGGTGAAAATTTGAAATTTCAATGCAGTAGTATTTAAATTTCAAGGTAAAAATAAGAAGTAGGTGTATGTCTAACCACCCTAATCACAATAAAATGATAATATTTTTTTATAAGCTTTTAGATATAAGTAGAGCACTCATGTCCAGATGTGATGCATATTTTTTTATAATTTTTTTCCAAGGAAATAATTAATTATGAAATTTTTATTACAATTTTTTAAATATATAAAAGCTCTTTTGTCTAACCACCTTAACTTGGTAAAAAATTCATGAAATTAATTTTCTTCTTTTTTAATCCTCTAGTATGCAAAGCATAGAATGTGACGCATGTTTCAGATTCAAAAAATGTGATACGATTTGAAAGTTAGAGATGTTTTTCAATCAACCTATCAATCAGGACTTTATTCATAATTCTAATAAAAAATGAATAATATTTATTTATTAAATTCACAGCAAAGCATAATTTATATTGGTGAAAAGCTGAGAATCTCTTCTAAAAACCCTTTTCGTTTCATCAATTTCAGGTTAAAAAAAAGTAGCCAGCCACATGGACCATCATATGGCTTACATATCGCCACTTTTTGACCCATCATGATCCTGCACATACCCTGATCACATAATGCATCCATTTAACTTGTTTATTCATTAGGGTTTGAATATTTTAGCTTAGAATTAACTCATATTAGCTTAGCTTTTGCATATCTAGATAATTTTTAGCATAACATTATATTAAAATAGCTTGTATCATGTTCATTTAGCTTTAAACCATGTTTCATCACACATATTTCATTGGTTTCATCAATTCTCTTTAATAGAATTGATCGAAACAAGCTCATTTATCCATGGGATTTGGAAAGGGTCATAATTTAACATCAACACAACACCACTCTCCCAATAGGATAAGTTGCAATGGATTAGATTAGAGGTTTATCAAGCTTTCATATTTTAGTATGTTAGTTTCAATGGCTTCTTATCTTTGTTTTATATTGAATGATCTCTATTGGATTGACGTTTAGGGGCATAACTATACTTCGTATCCTTATGGATCAAGTGTTCTCGGTTTGTTACTAAGAACCAAATTGTTTAGTTATCAAAAATCCTTAATGCTTGTTGGTGCAAGAACGATCATTCTAAACCTACCGCACATTTTAAATATTCATTGTTGAAACAAAAAAATCCTTATGATCTTAGGATCTTTAGGATTTTGAGATTTGGTGGTCCCTAAATCTCTAACTGTTCACATTGTCTTAGTGTTTGGAGAAATCTGAGTAGTGACTCAACAATTATGGCCATTTCAACCTAGGTGGTAAATGATTGTGAGTTAGTTTAATACTTTGCTTGGATCCAAAACATTACAAACAAACATCAACAAAGTCTTTTCAAAAATTTCAAACCCATTGGTCTAAGTATGGTTAGCCTTTGACAAAACCTTGATATTACTACTTGTCCTAAGAATGTATTCTTAGAGACTTCTAAGTATTTTGGTTTATATCTCAATCCATACTTTCCAAAGTTAACATAAGCAACTATGGGTTAAATTTCATCCTTTTCACATAATGGACATTGTGAAATTTATGATGTTTTTTGACATAGACATTTAGTTTGAAAACTTAATCAAGACAAGTGTTTGTGGTAAAATAAACTCACTTAAGCAAGATAAGTTGAAAATTTGAACCCCACATGACTATTTGGAGATCAATTGCTCCCATTGAACAACCCTATCTTACACCTTCTATTATCCAACCAAAATTTGAACTCATTGAAGGAGAAGAATATGATATAATTAGCAGTTTGAGAAGCTTCACTTTTGAAACAAAGGAAACACCCATTCAATGGAGAAAAACAAAAAATATCTTAGATGAAGAAGAAGAAAAAACTGATTTTGAGGCTGGAAAGCCCATATTACCACCACCCATGTGGCAATAAATATCTTCCTCCACTTTCATGATCTTAGACTTATCCAAATGATCTCACGCAAATTTAGGATCCCTAAAAGAAGGTCTACAGGTCATCATTTTATACTTAGGAATCTTAGTCCAAAATATCTCAAGAAATATCTTTTAGCACTTCACAAAACTAGAACTAGGTTGGTATACAACTTCTACAAATGCGCTTCAAGGAAAAATTGAAACCTGTATGCCTTCTTTTATAGATAGAACCCTAGTCATTTTCATAATTTTGAAATTCTCTAAAACATTGGGTCTTCAAAGGTTCACTTTAGGTCAACATTGGTCAAAACATTTCATCCATCCCTTCATCAAATTTCATCCTTCACTTCATCAAACTTTGTAATTTTTTTGAAATACACCAACACTTTTTGACTTAAACATCTATCAAACCAATCCCTAACTTAGTTACTTTGTATGTGAAATGTATCCTTTTCCATGCACTTAGATGAGTTAGTTATAATATTTTAACTATTTTATCTTCAAGGTCACGAGTGTACCCTAAATATTTCCAAGTTCATAAACATCCTTTATCCTAACATCAAATCATCACCCATCTTTTCATCCCCCATTATCATCATTGCTCCAAAAGACTTAGAACATCCCTTCTACCTAGATTTGAGTCAAATAAAAAGATCAAATATTACAAATCTCAACACAACTCTCCAATAAGTGACCCAAAATTTATGGTAAAGACAAGATCACAACACAAGAGAATCATGGAGAAAACCAAAGTCACATTTACCTCAAGTGATCTAAACATTTTAGAATTTAATCCAAGAAGTCAAGATACCCCATTACAACAACCATCACCTCCATTAGGGCCATATGAGATAGAAGACATCACAAACAATCCATTTGGACTTACTAGGGAGGAAATCACATAACATCAAGCCTTCAAAAATATAATTCCAAATTCTCCATCTCTTGTTGCACAGTTGTTAACCCAAGGCTTAAATTCATCCCTAGGGTCAGATCAAACATCAACACCTAGTATTGTAGCTAGTATTTCCAAGGACTTTAGTCTAACTCTTCCATTTGAAAGAAATACACTTGTGGGTACCCTCAACACCAATCCATCCACTACTTGGACACCAACATTTGGCACTTCTACCATTCCCAAAGACCCCCAACATCAACATCAACATCAACATCAACCACTTACACTTTATGAATCCATGACAACATCAACATATCAAGGATACCCATCTTCATCCATCCCCACAAGTACCACAAGTGTACCAAACATCCCACAAGGAAGTGTGGATCAAGTGTCTCAAATCGACCCACAAGCGCATGCTAACACCATAATGCAAAATCAACCCTTAGTTACACAAATAGGGACATATTTATCCAATCCCCCAACTTGTTCATCTACACCATTAGTGTCATAAAATATGTCCATCCCATCCATCATCAACCCGAATCAAAACAATCCCTTGGTGAAAAATTCCATCAACACAAGTAACACCTTGTCCACATCCCTAGCGCAAGGAAATTATCAAGGCATTGGACAAGGGAAAATTTTCAATCAATGGACTCAAGGTTCTAATATGCCATTTCCATTGAAAAATCTAATGACACCATCCTCATCCTTCCCCACGGTCTTTTTTACCATGCAAAATCAAATGGGACCTCACACTTACATTCCTTCATCTCAATCCACCATCTTACAAGGAATGGTAAACCAAGGGAACCACCAAACTCTCATCAACAATCTGTTACCCATGCAAAAAATCAACACCCAAAATGCATCACAGATATCCCAACATCCAACTGATCCTACATTGCAAGTGCATGCCTTAGCTTTACAAAAAGCACAATACGCCTATTGGCAAGCCATCCAATAATAGCAGAAAAAAAAAACAAGCAACCCTAGCAACACAACAACAACAACAACAACAAGATGACTTAGCAATGCAACAACAATAGCAGAAACAAAAATCCGCCTTATTAGTGCAAAAACAAGTTGCCTTAGTAGTGCAACAATAACAACAACAAGCAGCCTTAGCAACACAAAAAACAACCTTACCAGAAAAACAACATAAAACCATCAAGCAACCTTAGTAGCATAACAAGCCCTAGTGGTACAACAACAACAAGCCCAACAAGCAACCCTTGTGGCTCAACAACAACATCAAGCCTTACTACCTCAAAAATATGCCCAACAACAACAACAACAAGGTTTCTACTATAATCCTCAACATAAAATTGTCAATACAAACACATCAGGAACATATACCTCAACACCTCAATCACCTTCATGGAATCCCACACCACCCTACACACCATACAACACCTTATCCTATTAGAATCCCATATACAATCCATTTGCCATATCAAAATACACAACATATGTTCCTCCACAAAACCCACAAGACAATCTAGCATCACAACATAAGCTGTTGTCACAAGAAATGCAAGATCTTATAATGGGTAAGACAAAGAAGCCCCATACATAGAACTTGTGTCCATATCTATTTGATCAAAACATCACAATGGTACCATTCCCTCATAGCTTTGAAATCCCAAAATTTGTTAAATACAAAGGGAGAGGAAGTCCTATGGACCATGTGAAAGAGTTAAATGTTATGTGTATGGAGGTGTCTTATAATTCTTCTTATTTAATGTGCCTCTTCCCTCGAAGTTTAAGAGGGCTTGCCATTGATTGGTTTTCTCAACTGCCTCCCGATATTAAAACTTTTCAAGAAATTCTTGACAAATTAATTGATCACTTATCCTTTAACCTTGGCATGGACATAAGTCTAGAAGAATTGTACACTCTTAGACAAAAAGAAGGAGAATCATTCACTAATTTATTACAATGATGGAGACAAATAGATACTAAAAGCAAGTGACCTCTTCCCGATGAACAACAAGTGGAGATCATAATCGCAAATCTAGATCTAGATCTATCCTTCCACTTGAAAATGTAGTGCATCACATCTTATGATGAGCTTGTCCCTAGAGCCCTTAATATCGAGAGAGCTCTAATCTCATAGGGAAATACTCAAGCTTACAACCACCCATCAACTAGTTCGAATGACAAGACTTGTGTCTAGGCTAAAAAAAAGAATGTAACAAATGATAGTGTGGTAGATATGAAAACGACAATCAAGTTGCTAACATTCAACCAACTGTGCAACAAAAAATACCTCCTCACAACAATCATATCAACAACATCAAAATGCAACAAAGGTGAACCCCTAACAAAAACAACTATCCAAAATACAAGTACACATAGTTGTTGGAACCTATTGAAACCATCATGAAAAAATTGATCAAGTCAAACTTGATAACGCTTCCCAGCTTTGAAAACTACCAAGAACCACAAGAGAATCCATCCTAGTACAAAGAGAATGATCTTTGTGACTTTCAAAAGATCAAGGGACACAAAATGACAAATTGCATGAGGCTCAAAAATATTATCCAAGACATCATTGAAAATGACACCATATTTGTTGAGATACTAGCTAGGAATTAGGATATTAAGATATACAAGAACCCTATGCCAGGTCGAAGCAAAGGGAACAATGGAAAAGCTCATTATACAAACATACATCATACCTATTCAAATATGGTCACTTCCTGTGATAGTGTTCTCACTATTGTCACCATCAGAGGGCCTAGAGTGGAGTGTGGAGTCACCACATGATGTGGTAAAGTCACCATCCAAGGAGTCCCATCTCAATTTAGAGAATAACCTACTTTTTCAACATCTAATCCCAACAAGTATAATCTCTTAGATCAACTTAAGAAGACCCCACATAGATATCAATTTTAGAACTGCTAAGGCTATCCCCCAAACATATGGAAATCTTAGAGAAATATTTGTGAGAGTCATTTAACCTCGAGGATATTGATATAGATATGTTCCAAGTTATGGTAGGGCATATCGCTAATCTTCTCACCTTCTCGGAACAAGACCTACCATCACGACCATCTCATAACCACACCTTACACCTTGAGGTTGTCATTCATAAAAAATAAGGTCAAAAGAGTCTTAGTAGATGGAGGTTGTGGTCTAAACATTTGTACCCTCTCATTGATCAAACAATCGGGCTATTCAGAGGACACCATTGAGAAAGCAAATAGTACCACCATAAGAGCATATTATGACCAAGAGCGGGTATCACAAGGCCACATTACATTACCCATCCAAGTGGGACCCATCATTGCAAATAATACATGCCAAGTGTTAGACCTTGTTATTCCCTATAATATCCTACAGGCCAACTGTTGATTCATGCCCTAAAAGCTGTAGCCTTGACCTATCATTAATGTGTGAAGTTTCCTTTTGAGGGAAGATAAATTTCCATCCATGGAGATCCTAAGCCTTTTTTATACTACAAGAACCTTGAAGCCAACTTCTATAAGATCCCCCAAAGACCCAATAATGATGAAGGGCCTATGCCATCTACCTCATTTTTTGACCCATCATCCCTTGCATCGACCTCAAAAATGAAAATACCTATTGTGTATAACATTCCTAACATCAAAGCAATAATCCAGGATGATGGTTGTGGAAACTATAAGCTAATGAAGAATACCTTTATATTGGGAGAGCTACCTCTTTCTCCTCAATCCCATGGGAAACCCACATCTAGCAACAAAGATCCTAAAAAAATCAAGATGGAGGCTACTACCTTCACCAAGTGGGGTATTTCAAACCAAGAAGATTTCAATGAGGAGGATGACTCTAAACTCCTTTATCAAGATGAATGACCTGTCCTTTCTCTTCCCATGGAAGATGACAACAAAGGATTATAGCTAATGAAGGGATGGGGATACAAAAAGAATGCAAAATTGGGACAAAATGATAATGGTTTGCTAGAACTCATCGTTCTTGAGAAACAACTAAAGAATCTTGGCCTAGGTTGTACCACTAGCAAGGTCACCCTTCTTGGTAAAAGTACTTCCACTAAACGAGCCAAGGCTTCCTCTTGGTTACCTACATCACATGATACCAACTTAGACAACTTCCCTCTTGATGTTGCTGACCTATTTAAGAATAAATCCCTCTTCATTATATCCATAACATCCTTTACTTAGAGTGATCAACTGACTGAAATACTCCTAGTATACCCACAACTCATTAACATGGACCAATAAGGACCACTAATTCTATATTTATTCAAAAATGATGAAGCAATCTCAAAATTAATGGGACTTCGTGGCAAATTATCATGGGGAGATTACAAAGCAAGTTTTGAAATAGAGCTAGACACATGGGCGTATTATGGGGAGATGATTGATTCCTTCAGTCACAAAATTGATGAAATGAAAATAACATGCAAATCTTTAATTGAAAACCACACTATGGCACTTTTCGATCATAAAATAGTAAAACTAAAGGACATATCTAAAGGTGAAAAAATCTCTAAGGTGCACAAGGATGAGGGATTCAATCACCCCCTTAGTGCAATGCATCCAAAGAAGACAATAATTTTAGTAGAAAAGGCCACTCCAATCAATGTGGGAACATAAGAAGCACCCAAGATCACTTTCTATGTTGAATCCTTGTTAGATGAAGAGAAAAAGAACCTAGAAACATTCCTAAAAGAGTGAAGAACCAACTTTTCATGGTCATACATAGATATACCAGGGCTCAATCCAAAAGTAGTTGTACATAACTTAGTATTTTATCCTGAAGCTAAGCTAGTAAATAAAAAATTAAGATTCACCCTTAGATAACACTCTTGGTGAAACTTGAGTTACAAAAGCTTCTTGACATTGGATTTATCTGACCAATATATTATCCCGAGTGGATCTCAAACCTGGTACTAGTCTCCAAACCCACCGGGGCATCAAAATATGCACTGATTTTAGAGACTTAAGAAAAGCATGTTTGAAGGATGATTTCCCTCTTTCTAACATCGACCTCATCATGGAATTAACAACTGGGCATGGAATGTTATTGCTCATGGATGGTTTTTCAAGCTACAATCAAATCATGGTCTTCAAGGATGATCAACACAAAATTGTGATCACTTATCCATGGGGAACCCATTGCTAGAACATGATGCCATTTGGGTTGAAGAATGCATGAGCTACCTATCAGAGAGAAATGACCCTCATCTTTCATGACATGATCCACAAGACAATCAAATATTATGTGAATGATATTTTAGCCAAATCAAGGAAAAAAGTGAACACATACTAGTCTTAGAACCCATCTTTGATAGACTCAAAGAGCACAAGGTATGACTCAATCCAAAAAAGTGTGTCTTTGGGGTAACATCAGGGAAACTTCTTGGCTATATCGTCTCACAAAGAGGGATAGAAAAATTGATCTAGCAAAGGTAAAATCTATCCTAGACATGGAATGATCACAAACATTGAAACAAATGAGAGGGTTACAAGGAAGATTGCAATCCATCAGAAGGCTCATAACACAACTATCAAAGAAAATCCACCCTTTCTCACATCTTCTCCATAAAGGAATAACTTACAAGTGGGATGATAAGTGTAATAAATATTTCCAATAGATCAAAGAATATTTATTAACATCTCCAATACTCATGTTGTTGATACCAAACAAACCATTGATATTATATATCTTAGCAACATCAGCAACATGAGGTTCTCTTCTAGCACAACATGATGAAAATGGAAAGGAAAGAGCTATCTATTACATCAACGGGACATTGGTGGTCTACAAAATGAACTATTCATCCATTGAGAAAGCATGCCTAGTAGTGGGTTTTTCTTCACAAAAGTTTTGACATTACATGCTGTCACATCATGTCAAGTTTATTGCAAAGATCGACCCATTGACATACCTATTATCAAAAGCAATGCTCACTGGTGAATGGATAAATGGGTGATGATCTTGATGGAATTAAACATAGATTATGTGTAGCACAAGACAATCAAAGGACAAGTGATCACAAACCAGCTAGTAGAGGTGCCCATCTATGCAGAGAACCTATTGATATCTGAGTTCCCTGATGAATCAGTGTTCCTTGTCAATCTAACAGATCAGTGGAAGATGTACTTTGATAGATCATTCACCCAACATGGATCAAGAGTGGGCATTCTTTTATCAATCCTCAAGGCAATAAAATCCAAAAGTCATATAGGCTATGATTTTTGTGCACTAACAACATTTTTGAGTACGAAGCCTTAATCATAGGTCTAAGGATAGTGATGAATGGTAGATACAAGAGATGAAAGTCTATGGAGACTCAAAGTTAGTTATCAACCAATTCAATGATGACTATCAAAATAAGGATGACAAGCTTGCTCCTTACAAGAAGATGGTAGAGAGTCTCAATGAAATTTTCATTAACATAAATTTTGAGTAGATTCCTCACATGAAAAATCGAGCAACAGATGCTATGGAAATAACCGGATCATTGTTAGACATGCTGAACAACACCCTCCAATATGAATTCTTGATAGAACAACTGCCCATACTGACATTTGAAATCCTCGAATCTGAATTTGCGTGCATCATCATTGGTCTTGGATCCCTATGGTATCATGAAATATTCACTTACCTTAGCTGTGGAACCCTCCCATTCGATATCACCTCCAACCTTTAAAAGAACTTTGTCAAAAAGGCATCCCAATTCATGATCCTAGGTGATACCCTTTACCGCCGAAGCATTGAAGGGAAATTATTATGATGTCTTAACCAAGAGGAAGCCTTGACTGCTTTAACAAAATTACATGATGGCATATGTGGTTCCCATTCTAGTGGTATGGCTTTAGCTAAGAAAATATTGAGGATGAGGTATTACTGGACAAAAATAGAAAGAGAAGCCCATTAGTATGTTTAGAAGTGTGTCCTGTGTCAACATCATGGAGTTTTGATTCATGCTCTAGCTCAGGAATTGCAGCCAATGGTCACACCTTGGCCTTTCTCATAGTGGGGACTTGACCTCATAGGAAAAATCACTCCAACCTCATCCAATGACTACAAGTTTATCATAACAACCACTAAGTACTTTACCAAGTGGGTTGAAGCCATTATGATGACTTACATAATGGGGAAGCAAATTTCCAAGTTTATCCTAAATTACCTAATCTACTGTTATGGTGTTCCACAAATCCTTATCTCAAAAAACATAACACCCTTCAAGAATCAAGATGTGAAAGAGCTATGTCAAATATTCAACATCCAACACCAATTCTCTATCATGTATTACCCACAGGGTAATGGCCAAGTTGAAATTACAAAAAAATTGTTTTGAAGATCTTGAAGAAAAAAGTCAATAAAGTTGATCATGACTTGTATCTACAGCTAAATCCTACTCTCTAGGCCTATTATACTAGTATGTGCATGCCTACAGGTGCAACCCCATTCTCCTTGGTCTATGGATCAAAATCCATCTTTCCTATTGAGGTTGAGCTCCCATCACTACGAGTATCATTACATAACCTGATCATCGATGAAGAATACAGAGTATCTCAGCTAAATTAGCTAGAATTCTTGGATGAGCATCGTCTTGACACCCTAAATCACTTGCAAGTAAATCAAAACCGATTGAAATGGATCTATAACAAGAAGATCAAATGTCATCCTTTCCAAGTAGGGGATCTTGTCCTACAATAAAATTAGAAGAATCTTCTAGATCAAGACAGTAAAGGAAAATTTGAGCCTAACTGGTTAGGTCCCTTTACCATCACAACAAGCTATGGATCAAGATCATATCAATTGTGAACATGTGAGGGAGGACCCTTGTAGGAACCAATCAACAACTTGCATCTCAATAATTTTTATGCCTATAATTGAAGGATATAAATTTGAAAATAAATAAATAAATAAAAATGATCAAAATCCAAAAAAATAAGAAAAAGGATTGAAAAAAAGAAAAAAATCATCCTCTAGTGAAAACCACTTTGGTGGCACTTTGGGCAAGTACCCTAGTGAAAACTTGGCAAACAAGTGCCTCACATAAATAAAGCACCTCCATCCATCTATGGCTCTTTCTCATATCATTCTTGGCATCCCCTCCATCCATCACATTTGCCATCCTATTTATTCCATCATCCATCCATGTCCTTTTCATAACTTGATGTTGTGAAGTATTGTATCCCCTTTAGTACTACTTGGCATGTTCCCAAGGTTAGTTTTTCCTGCCTATATTGAGGTAGTCTATTATGTCACTTTGGGGACAATTCGGCCAGGATCAAATTGGGTTCTTGTATATCTTAAGGTCATTTGACATCTTTCAAAAATCCTAAAAACATTCATAAAATGTTCATCGAGAAATCCAAAAACAATCAAAAATTGTAAAGGAAAAATCTAAAACATCCAAAACATATTAAAAAACCCTAAAATAGTCAAAAAATTGAAAATTCAAAATGTACCTTGTTGTCAAACTACACGTCTCTGAGGTTGAACGTAGGCAATGCTGGCCTTGCCGTTGCACCAAAAGATCGACCTGTCAACGCCCGATACAAGCATCAGTTAGGATCCACGGGAGGCGGTTAAACCATGTCGTGAACCCAAAGGGAGATGATGGTGGTTAGTCCAACAATTCTCCCCTCAATGTTACCCAAGGGGTTCGAACTCTTGACCAGCTTTAATACCAATTGTTGGCCTTGTCGTTGCACCAAAGATCAACCTGTCAATGCTTGATACAAGCGTCAGTTAAGATCCAAAGGAGGCAGTTAAACCATGTCATGAACCTGAAGGGAGATGTTGGCAGTTTGTCCAATAGGCAAGGCCATCATTGATGTGCCCCTGAGACACCCTAGGTCAATCCTTTAGGAGTCCACCATAATAAACTAGCATTCCTTCAACTGTTTATCTCCATCTTTAAATACGTCGAGTCAGCCGAACTACATGGTCTCTGTGTGTATAATGTAGGCAAGGCTAATCTTTGATCATCCCTCAAGGCCCCTAGGATAGGCCTTTTAGGTTAGGTTCTTGGTCAAAACTCTTAGAAAATCCCTAAACATTCAAAGTCTCAAAAACACCAAAAAAAATTGAAAATCCCAAAACATTGGAAAACCTTGGAAAACCCTAAATATCCTCAAATAACTGAAAACCAAAACATTCACATTAACTTTCAAAAAGACCAAAACAACCTAAAAACATTTTCAAAATACCAAAAACATTGACATATTCTGAAAAACCCAAAACCATCCATCCCATTTCGCTTTCACCCGCAATAAAACTTCATCCATAATAAATTGATCGTCACCTTCAACCTTTGGAAAAAAAATAGAAATCAAGTATAGCGAGTCGTAAAGTGAGAACTTAAGTGTCAAAATATAAAGTCTAGATCATAGGTAAATGCATCATTGAAGTTTGTATCAACGAATTATCACACACCTCATCCCAATCAAAACATTTGGTCCACATGTCCTGGGATGAATCCTTCTTGCGATGGGCATCAGTATTAGAAATCACCCTAGCTATCTTAAACTGGAAAGAGATATGGATAACACCGACTATTTATCTTTGATATTTTATCATGATTTATCTTAATGAAGCATTCTAAGGACCTCTTGATGATATCTATCAAAATTATTTAGAGAGAAAGGAATGGGGCATCAATCATTATCTTTTGTTACCTATGCTTGTGGGTATTATTTTAAAATAACCTTGGTGGATACTTGCTTAGCTGTGTGTAGGAAGGTTGTTTGGAGTACATTGTTAACTATTGCATATGATTTGGTCCAATGTATTCTAAGCTTTTAACTTACATTCCAATGAGGTTTCCATATGTCAAGGTGTGAACAAGAACTATCCTATCTATTTGCAAAGTCAAAGTCCATTACACTAGATACAATACCATCCTAGTTATCGATACCTTTATGCATCATGTCTATGTGTTATATCAAAAATAAGGAACAATAAAAAATCCCAATCCCAAGATATGAGAAAATCATCATCATCATGCATCTTTCATCACCATCTCTAATAAAGTCTCGATGGACCATGGACTTATTGGATCTTTTGAGGAAATCATCAAAATCAATGGTCAAACATAACTTGTTTCTTCTATCTTCTCTCTTTGCTAACCTAGTATCATGACAGTCAACAAAAAAATCATCAATGCATTCATCCTGCATCCATAAATCATCAACATGCATGCATCTCACATCATCACAAACATATCACAATAAGGTATAATCCACTGCATCGCATTATCATTTAAGTTATGATGAATAATATAAATTTTTTATTCTAAGCATCTTGAAATCATTGCATACATATCATAAACATACAACACATTCTCATATCATAAACATGAACATCTGCATTATCCATACATTCGTCCATATGCATACATCACCATATCATAAATTTCATAAGAAAATACACACAAATAAATACATCCATATCATTTGCATAATTATAACATTTGTATATCATATCATCCATCCCATAACATGTCATGAAAAAGATACTGAAAAAGAAGTGCATCCAACTATTTCATTGCATTACATCACATATCACATCAAATCACATCATATGAAAATGCTTCCATACATTCATAAGCATGAAATAAAAGAACACATCACATCACATCACATCACATATCAAATCCATATCATATATATATATCAAAAAATGGTGACTACCATAGTACAATATGTGAATCAGTGTGTATGTATATTGATCAAAAATACAATATTCACTAGGCTATCAAAAAGGAGCCCATGAATGTATATCCGTATAAAAAATCAGGCAATAATTAAAAATAGTGTCTACATCTGTAGGCTAGCCATGTCGGCTGCTCATTCCACCTGTAACTAATGGTTGATCCTTAGCTCTAGGTGGTGCACCACTCCACTGTGAGAACTTAGGTTGTTGCATCGCCTCTGAAACGTCACAATGATAGTGCATGTGATAGTATATAGCCTCTCTATACAATCAAGTAGAGATGGTCTTTCACTATGCCACTCCAGTCACTGCCTCTAGTTGTTGTCTCCTCCCAATCTCCTAGGCTAGCTGCATATCCAACTACTACTACAATTGAACCTCCTGGTCTCTCTGAGTTGTCATAGCCTACAACTGTTGTCATAGTTGATCCCTCTCTGCTTATAGCTATGCTCTATCTATTGTGAGGGAAATAATCTGCCCATCTCATGGATCCGGCTATACAGGTGGAGGAGGCGGTGGTGCCCCTAGAATATGTCCAACATGTTTCCCATCATGGTGCCCCTAATCCAATTACTACTGGTGCTCATCACCTAGCACTTGGTTTGTTCCTCGACCTCTACCACCATCTCAACCTCCATCCCTGCCTCTACCTCTACCTCTACCAAGGTATGCCCCCGGTAGATCTGTAAGGCATGTGAGTGGCCTAAACCATGCATCATAGCCTAGAGTGGTCTGTTGGAATAATGGATGTTGAATCATCCAATGAAGATGTGCACACTTCAAAAGGACCTGCCAAGAAGAAATTCAACCACATAGAAAGTGTTGCAACTAAGGGCATGCAAATAGAGATTATCTGATTGATATTCAGAATATATCGAATTATTTACAAAGAGTACATATGCCTAATTATATAGGCAAGTGCTAAACCTAAAATGCATAAGATGTTGCCAAGTGTTCAAATCACACTACATGTGACAACATGAAACCCTAACCAACTACCTAGGGAATGATAACAAGATGGAGATAAGTTCTAGAAAAGACAACTCATCTTCTAAAAGGGAATCTTATCTCAACAACATTATTAAATGATAAAAAATTAACCTAGGACTAATATGATTAATTAAAACCTAAGTTAACTTATGCTAGTGTAATAATTAATTAATTAATTAATTACACTAACACCCCCCCATAAGTGCAACTTAGGGAGGAAATGAAAATGCAATGATTATGCATGAAGATGATGGGTCCCGGCTAATGGCCATATTAGGTACCCATGTACATAGGATGAAAATGCAACTAATCTCCCACAAATAGAGAAAAGAGGAAAAACCCAGTGGGAAGAAAACCCCTCTCCAAAAAAGGAGATAAAATGCAAAAGGTGATGATTGGAGGACTCAACATCATCCCCCCAAGGACAACAATCATCACATGGATACAATACAATCAATGGGCCCCCCATAGGGGGAAAATAGAGAGACAATATAGCCCCCCCAGAAAATGTGATCACCTACAAGAAAGGTAAGTGTATGTAGACAAAACATGATCCAATGTCAACAAACAACTTGTCTCCCTTTTGGAAGAAACAAAACCAAGTGCAAGTGCAAAGATGATTCCCATTCTGGATAGGAATTGAAGGAAGGAAGAATGAATATGGATGATGATGTCTCTAAAAGTTGTTCATATGTATCCTTGCCTGATGAAGATGAAGATGCCACAACCCACTCAGGTACATACCCAATCAATGTAGAAGGTGACAAATTAGGATGATGCAGAAACAAATGCTGAACATGATCCAAAGATAGCAATTTGATGTTCCTTCCATCGAAGGAATAGATGGAGACTTGATTTCCCCCCCATAATGAAGTGTCCTCAAAACCACTGAGATAAGACTGAAGCCAAACCAATGGTGGATGCGAAAGAAACTCAGATGAAGATGGAGGAAGTCTCATAAATGAAATATCTGAATAGAGGAGTGATATCCCCTCAAGAATGTTCTCCAAACTTGTAGAAATAGCCAAGTCAGTGATACCTAAAACAAAGCCATCCTGTGATGTCAAGTCTAGAAAACAACATGTGTCCGATGAATGATGATGATGGAAGCCTCAATTAATGACTCTGGACATGCAATCATTGAATGTGAAAGGGTACCAACTGTCTCTGATGGAGAAGAAGAATCATCTGAAGCAACCTTGCCAACCTCTTCGGAAGATTCAAGTCAATCCAAACAAACAACCTCCTGCATAGCAATATCATCATGGGGTACTTGATCTGAAACCTGACATTCTGAATCATGACCATCAAGGAAGGGTGGAGTTTCTGAATCTCCATATATCTCCCAAATCTTAGTCCAAAGGATGTGAGGACAATCACGATGATCAATAAAACTCAAAACATCACAATCAACTTGCATTGAAATGATCTCTAAGACTATATATCTGCTACAACTCCAAGAAAAATCATGAATACCTTCACTCAGATGGGGAACTATACCAAACAAATGTGGCAATAAATCAAGTGATTGGAGATGGTGGATGATCCCATCTCGCCATTGTTTATAGTTTCCCTTGTGCAACATAGTTAGAGAAGGAGAGTATGCAAGCCCCATAATTCACAAAGAAATTTCTCCAAAATACAAAGATAATGACCTTCAATATCAAATAGAAACTTCCAAATCTGATATGCAGCTGAAGTGATGCCACCCAAATAGAAAATTATTTTCCCAAGCTTCAGGATATCCAAGTTATTAAACAAATGCACCAAATTGAACAAAACCAATGCAAGAGTACCTAGAGCTAAAACTAATCAAGGTGAATAGACGGATGAAAAGAGCTCTGAATTACCTTCCTGATGCCACTGGAATCACTGAATTTTGGTCAATGGTTGCGAAGATATGAGCCTTTGAGTCCAATTTAGGGTTTTGAATTCAGTTGATGGTAGAATTTGATAGCAGAAATTTTTTGCAAAATTGACTGCACCACTAGAAAGTAGGCTGAACCCTCTTTCTGACGGTATCTCATTTGCTGATTTTTGATACCCTAGTGAAAAGTTATGATAAAATGAAAAAAATGCCTAGATGAGGCACTCTGCAGGCTAAATAGGAGCAAAAAAGGAGTCCCTCGGGCGCTAGCACCTGGTCATTGATGTGACCATAGGCACTAGGCTAGCAAAAACAATGCCACCAGGTAGAGTGGTGGAGCAGGCGGTGACTGGGGGGCATCGCTAGCAGGGGCGGAGCTAGTAGTCGGTGATGTGACCGAGACCTCGGCCAGCGGCGTGACAAAAGGAGTCCGGTGCGGTTGGTAGTGGCCGGGACAAACATCAGCGGGAGGAAAGCAGAAACAAATGGAGCACCGGTGGCAAGGCAAGTGGAGGGCCTGGCGTGATGATCTCGGCGGATGGAGCACGGTGGTGGAAGTCAACGAACTGGCGTGTGATGGGACCGGCTGTCGGATGTACTTCCTGCAACAAACATTGAATGCGGCCGACTCAAATGGCTCCCAGATGAAATATGTCCAAATCAAATGAATGGGTAGGAAATCTATAGGTTTTGAGGCCTTCTGAGCGCAATGGAGAGGTTAGATAGAGCCTGATCTACACCAGAAAATAGCTTGGTCCTTGGGTAGAACCAACTAGCCTGCAAAGAAAACCTTCAAGCCTGCAAGAATCTCTGTAGCCCAACTTTCTTGATACTGGGATGAATCTTCAATGGAATGGCTCTGATAGCATGTTGGAATAATGGATGTTGAATCATCTAATGAAGCTGTGCACACTTCAAAAAGACCTGCCAAGAAGAAATTCAACCACACAGAAAGTGTTGCAACTAAGGGCATGCAAATAGAGATTATCTAATTGATATTCAGAATATATTAAATTATTTAAAAAGAGTACATATGCCTGATTATATAGGCAAGTGCTAAACCTAAAATGCATAATATTTTGCCAAGTGTTCAAATCACACTACATGTGACAACATGAAACCCTAACCAACTACCTAGGGAATGATAACAAGATGGAGATAAGTTCTAGAAAAGACAACTCATCTTCTAGAAGGGAATCTTATCTCAACAACATTATTAAATGATAAAAAAGTGACCTAGGACTAATATGATTAATTAAAACCTAAGTTAACTTATGCTAGTGTAATAATTAATTAATTAATTAATTACACTAACATGGTCCCCACATTTGGGAGACCTTGATCATAAGCCCACGACTGTGGGACAAGTGCTCGGAAATCATTGATTGCCACTATGGGATCAATGTAAACCCCCCACTGTGCCTCTCTCTGTGACCTGGAAAATATAGCAGTATAATCATCTATTGGTACATCTTGGGTCTCCCCAAACTAACGTGCAACATAGTCTAGAAGGTACCACTCAACAATGGTATGCTCTCAACCCTGTATATACCGAGTCTATTGTGCAAAATCAAGTTTTTGTTGGTCATCGTACCATTTGAAAACTATCATGTCATCAATGACATGATGCCAATATGCTAAACTTGTTGGGCCATATGCACTACAATGTCGTTGACACCTTGTACCTAAAAACAATGGGCTCATCCTCATCGATATCGACAAGGACACCAATGGGCCTCTAAACTACAATGTGCTCATATGCCCATATGTGTAGTAAGGTCACTCATGCTCCGATACTCCTACCCTTTCTATAGACGACCTCGTGCATATCATGATACAGGGAGGCAAGGAGAACTGGACCCCAAGCATACATGACGTCTCTCTTGATCATACCCTCCCAAGCTAGATCCCATCTAAGACTGAAACCTTTACCCCGTCGGTCTAGGGCAACAATGCTGCAAATATTAGGACCAACAAACAAATTGAAGGTTTCTACATGATCGCAATAAAAATCTAGATAAATCTAGGAGCTAATAAGAATAATTGATTGTCTATGCAAAAGAGAGAGGCATGCATCTCTCCTGGCATCGATAACATAAATTGCATGCTCTCCATGAATGGGTAACCATAGAATATGCCACACATCTTCAAGTGTGACAGTCGCCTCCTGAGTGGGAAAATGGAACAAAGATGTCTCATTGTTCCATCTCTCGACCAACACTGTCATCAAGGGAAGATGGGTCCTAGTCTTAGGCATAAAGGAAAAAAAGTCTAACCCTAGTCTCTCCAGTTGTTCCACCTCCAAGTCGTCAAGGTATCTAGCTGTAGAAAAAATATCATATCTGTTCTCTTGAGGCATAAGAGGTGGTAGATCCTCCTACATGCATCATAGACACAATGCCAATTTTTTGAAAAAGTCAAAAGAACTAATCAAAATCTAGTACTTTGCACCCAAAACATCAATAGCATCACTAAAATTAATAGTATCGCTGATGTTAAGGTGCGTCACTATATTAAATTTAGGGGTGCATTGCCAATTTGGTGACATGCGTCGCTACACTCAATAGCGAATCGGTATTTGGGTGCATCACTATAACAAAAAATTTGGGTTCGTCACCATTTGTTACATGCATTGCCCACCACTTTTCTACATTGTTGAACCAAAAAAGACCATGTGCCACTCTATTAACCCTACAACTCTATTACCAAATGCATCACTAAACTAAAATCTTGGGGTGTGGAGCTAAACCAAAGATGCATCACTAGAAAATCGATAGCGACACTTCTGATGCTTTTAAAGCATCGCTATACAATGATGCACTTTTTGACCTAACTTCGATGCCTTATTAAATGCACTTAATACAAAAATCAAGAGAAGTTTCAAGTTACATAACTAGGGTCTTGCGTTTGCACATTGCAGGTACTCTTGACTCGATCAGAAAGATGAACGGGGAGCATGTGATGAGCCATTTCATTGAAGGTCGGAGCTCCAAATGCAAGAAATCCTAAAGGTGTGAATGCTTAAATGACTTGAAAGTGACCCTTCCTCACCTTTTTATGCTTGAAAATTAGGGTTTTTTGCCCCAATTTAACCATCAAGCTAGGGTTTTTCATCAATTTCACCAATCTTGCCAAACTGAAGCTTATTTTGCATCATTTTTTGCATTTTTGGCATGTTTTTTGGATCTCAAAGCCTTTCTGGACCCTTGGGATAGCATTTTAACCTTTATCAAGAAATCAACCCAAAATTCCAAAATTCCACCCAATTTCTTGAGGGGGCAGTGAACAAACTTATTCCTTCCACTGGGGCAACAATGGGGCATCTAAAAATAAGATTTTTAATTTATTTAAGTAATAATTTTTAATTTGAAAAGTGACAATATTTGAATCAAAGTAGTAGGTACCTCGCTTCAAAGAGGGGCAAAATGTAGACGTTGAAAAATATCTTGAATGATATCATACACTCGGATAAGGTATACTAATATCATTTTCGCCTTAAACCCATCCTCTTTTTGCTTAATTGATTAAATTGCCTAGCTATTTAATTAATTGTATCATGTTCATCCATTAACCTAATCGATTTAATCAGGTTAATTCACCCCCTTCCACGCTAACACTTCGTCTCATTAAATTAAATAAATCAAAATATTTAATTTTAATCCCTAAATCTTCTTATTTAATTAAATAACCATAAGTTATTTAATTAAATGTCATTCCACCTTTTCCCCATTCATTAAATCATTTCATTTAATGAATATCAGTTAATTCTTCTAATTCCCCTAAGTTGCATAATTGAGACTTTATTTAATTATCAAATTACTAATTAATCTAATTCCCCCCACTTGCAAGGGAATATTCCTCCTTTGCACATTCCTCCAAAAAAGGAATATTCTCATGGAATATTCCTTTGCACAATTTAAATTAGTTTTAATTAACTAAATATCTTTTTTTTTGCACCCATGAGAATATTCTCTCTCCTCACTCATTCGAAAAAGGGGAATATTCTTTTTTCTCAACAAATTTATTTGGCTTCATATGCAAGTTACCTTGTAACTTCTTGTGCAAGTTAACTTTTCACCTCTTATATAGGTCAAAAGTGTGTTTGTTTGAGGGAAGTGAACCCTTGATTAAATCTCATCTTGCATTTTCAACCTTTGATGAGAATCCATGCCTCTATGCCTCCGTCTTCTTTCCCTTTTTGCCATTGATTAGCCTTTTTGATCTCAACCCTCCATTTTTTATTTGCTTTCCTATAAATAGATCACTATTTGGAGACAAATGGATCCATCTTTCAAAATAAAATTTATGTTGTTGAAATCACTCACATTCACACTCATATTTAGCACACATTTAGCATATTTTAGTTTATTTTAATTACATTAGTTAATTTTTGAGCTTCCATTAATGGCTTCCATGATCACATAATGCATCTATTTAGCTTGTTTATTAATCAGGGTTTGAATCTTTTAGCTTAGAATCCACTCATATTAGCTTATCTTTTGCATATCTCGATCATTTTTAGAATAAAATCATATTAAAATAGATTGCATCGTGTTCATTTAGATTTAAATCATTTTTCATCACACATCTTTCATCGGTTTTGTTGATTCTCTTTAATAGAATCAATCGAAACAAGCTCATTTATCCACGAGATTGGGAAAGGGTCATTGTTTCACATTAACGCGGCAAAACTCCCCTAATAGGATAAGTTTCAATGGATTAGATTAGAGGTTTGTCAAGATTTTGTATTTTAGTATGTTAGTTCCAGTGGCTTCTTTTCATTGTTTTAAATTGAATGATCTCTCTTAGATTGACGTTTAGTGGCATAATTATTCTTCGTATCCTCATTGATCAAGTGTAGTTGGCCCATACTAATCCGTCGGTCACAATATATATATATAGATATATATTCATTTTGTTTTAAAAATATATGGTACGTTAGACCTAAGAGAATCCTCTTCAAAAGGGTATTTTTTTTTTAAATGATAAAATAATTATACAAAAATTGATTTCCCATGAAAACTATGAGTTTTGGTGAAGTTTCACTTTAAAACATTACAAAAAAAATATTCATTAAAAATTATTCTTTCTCATACACTAGATATTGAAGTTAGCTATTTGGGAGAAAAAAAATTGTAGAAAAAATGTGTTTGCTCATTTTTTGTGATGTCCCATCGACGTAACTTTTTCTGAAATTTTCAATAGTTTAAATTCTAGTCTTAAATTTACAAAAAAATATATCAAACCATTATTTTTTTGTGAATTACAAGTATAAAATTCATCAGGAATTCTACATTTCATTAATTTACATCATTTTTAAATTCAAAACATAAAGGCCACTTTTATGTAGTTGAAATTGAAAGTTTTCATTTGTGTTGGTTGTTTCCTTTATAAAGTGTGACACAAATTTGTACTTTTTCCATTTTATTTTCTTTGAAGAGTGCCTTCATAGTCCTCCATTGCATATGCATTGAATTTTTTTTACAAGCTTTGACATGCTTATCCAAATTTGAAAAATATTATATATGGTTTTTCTATGCTTTATTATATTCACATTTGAAAAATATATAGTTTCAATTAGTTTTGTGTAGGTCATGTGATCCACATGCTCAACGATATAAGATTTAGAATGCATCCACTTTGGAAAATTACAAAAAAAAATGTATTCAATAAATATATATAAATTATAGTACTCATTCTTAGCTATATTTTCACTAACTAGTTTAAAAAAATGTCTAATACAACAACAAATTAAAGGGGCACACATTGTACATTATGTTATATTTTAATGATGAGAATAATAACACTTTTATGTGCACTTAACAAGTTCACCCCCTTAACCTTAATTTATTTATAAAAAATATTTAGTAGTTTTAAAACTAGATTCAAAGTATTACAATTATTGCTCTTATCATATCTTCAGAATTTTAGTGTATAAATATTGAATTTCTTGTCCAACATTAACTTTAACTCATCTTAGAAAAAAGAAAATGGTCACTTTTGACCCTCTTTTTGTTCCTCATTTTTTTGCACTCACCTCAAACTCACATGAAAAGGTTGGATTATTGTAATATTCTTGGGAAGATTTGGATGAGACTATACATAGTAGATTGATCTAGGTGTTTCACTTAGGGCTTTTCAATTAATTACAAGGTCATTGTAGGTATGATGTAATTCATATAACCAAATCACTATCTTATGCCAAATCCTTTCCTTTTTTTATTTTATTTAACTTGGCCCTTTGTGGCTTCTTGAATGCACAAGCACATTAGTGTTCACATAAAACCTCAATTTCACCAAACTATTCATTCTGCTACCATTACTTTTAACTAACTACTTAAACAACTCAAATCAAACTCTACCATAAAAGCTTGTAATTTAGTATAATACATGCTAGCAAGATTTGAAAAAACAACAATAGCCTTCAACTCTTATGTTTGGTCATGTACAAGGCTTTATTGGACTATTATACCAAGAATCCATCTAGTGAGGTTAACATACCTTTGACTACAACCAATTCATCATGTTTAGGTTACAAACTCATCTAAAATTTTAGCAAAAATTCTCTAGAAATTGCATCCAACTTCCCAATGAGTTTCTACAACTAAAGAAAAAATATCATATAACTCTTATTGACTATAATACTAGATAAGAAACTCTAAACACACTTGTAAGTTTTTAATCAATTTTTTAAAAATTAGATAAATTCTAACCTAGCATCTATCATGGCAAGGGAAATTTAGTGTTGGGAATCTATAATGAAGGTGAATTTAAGTAATAAGTAGTTGTTATGCAATCCAAAAAAAAGGGAATAGAAAACTAAAGGAAATGAGTGCTAATAATTTTATTAAGAAGTGACAATTATCTATTTATTTATTATTTTTAATATTATTCGTAGAAAATTAATAAACATTATAAACAAAATTATTATAATATTAATTTTTTAATAAAAATTAATTTAAAAAATCTTTTAATTGATATAAAAATAAAAATAAAAATATCATCAATAGGTCGTGAAGTTGAATGGTTTTGAATGAGCTCACAAAGAATCAATTTTTCCTAAGTACAAGATCTCAAGGCTATAAGAAATGAGGTCGAGATCATGCCTGAGACAACTTTGACATAATGAATACCCCTCAATCCTTAACTCTTAATCGACAAGATTTCAATCTTAAACATATGCTCTCACATTAAATAGCAAAACAATCTGACAGATGATAGAAATTCTTCCTTAAAATCAATAATAAAAATATCAAAAAAATTAAGAATTACCAAAAAGAAGTCCATCTAAATGCTCTCACGCTACCATGAATATGCCTAAAGTGGATTCTTATTCGAAAGTGGTAAGTGGAGGGAGTAGAAAGAACATTTATTCCAAGCTTTACTTTCTTTTCCACGCTCCATATACAACAGAGCTAGTATAAGAAAAGATGCGAAGGAAGCATGCAGAAGAGTTGGCATTGGTATCCAGCATGTAAAGATCAGCAAAGTCATGACTGGGCTACAGGAAAGCATTCTCTTTCTCAAACGGTTTACTACTTTGAAGATTCTTGTTGTGCGATCACTTTTTAGAATATATGTTCAGTAATAAAACTTGTATTCTTTAAAATAATCCATCTTGCCATTGCTTTTGATGTAAGATCTTACTCTGAGTAGTCTTTGTCTGTGAGTTTCCACAAATTGGGTAACCAAAACCAAATTATTGTTTCTAAACAAGGAAGTGACAGCAACGATAACATAAAAAAGAATGCGGTATTTAAGGTGGTCCAGTGTCGATTGAGGTGGCGAAATCATTCCAAAAAGAGTAGCGAATCAAACTTTGGGTTGAAAGTGCAGAGAAAAGCTAGTTGAGAGGCACCAGAAGTGTGGATTCTTTGATTATAAGTGGCCCAGATATCCTGCGTTTGTTAGTGTTTATCCATGGAGAATGTTTGGCTACTAGATGTCCTCTCTTTGGTGGTTAATTGACATATGGAAGTATGCATGAAGCAAAGTCAAATTTTGCTCACCCTTGATCATTCTTTCCATATGTTATATCATTTGTAAAGGCCGTGATTAAATGAAAATAAAAGGAGAAGTGTATTGCATGACCAATAAGGTTGAATAGGTTTGGAATATTAACTTTTGGCATGTTGGTATATAAAGTTGGTCTAAATATCTATTAATAGAAGTTAGAGATCTTTTGTATTGCCTTTATATTGCTTTCTATTATTAGATTTTAAGCACAATCATGTTTTTAGATTTCGTGTTAGAATGCATAGAGTATCTTCATCATCCTAAGATAAACACAATTAGAACCAATCATATGTACATGATTATAATCTCGACATTGAGTTATTTAATATTATGTTTTCATTCTCAATCTTATTTTTAAAGTGTCTTAAAGTCTTAATGAACATGTTCAATGCTAAGATCAATGACAATGACTAGTTCATTAGAAAAGCCTAGATCATAGTGTAGAAGACAAATTGCTCCAAGATCAAGCTTTATAGGTGTGTTGAATTCAAAGAGGAATGTAGATATGTTATCATGCTCTTAAGTAGGATGGGTGGTGATTAAATATAAGTTTCCTTCAAGCCATGGATATTTTTTTTCATGAAATAGATTTTTTGGGAACACCAAAAGTTTGGACTGGCTTAATTAATTGGTGACTCAATTGATGTAGTTGATGGAGAAAAAGTTTTTCTATATGATCCTTGGTGTATGCATTTTTTGATTAGTGAATAAATGAAAACTACAAGACTTAAGGAATTAATCAACCAAATTCATCCAATGTGCCAAAGCTATCTAATATTCTACTAGGAGAACATCAAGAGAGATTTTAGGGTGATAAAAAAAAAGGAAATAATTAACCAAATTCATCCAATGTGCCAAAACTATCTAATATTCTATTAGTAGAACATCTTTGAGCTATGTGGAAACTTGGACTTCAATATTTCATGAGGGATGTTCATCAGATGGTGGAATTATTGGTACATAAAAATGAATCATTTATGTGCATCCAATGTTTTGGTTTCAAAAGAACAACATACATTCTACCTTGAATCACATTTCTCATGTAGCATACTTGGAAAAAATGTAAAGGTTCACAAGGTTTGAACAATTAAATACATACAAGACCATCACCAATAAGATTCTAAATTATATAAATCATTTCATTTGTAGAGACAAGGTGATAGTTGCAAACTTGAGCATGAACCTTCTTCACTATTGTCTTCCTATAGAAGAAGCAATGAACCATTTTAATCCAAGAGGAAAGATGAATAGAGTAGTGCCCTACTTCCTATAAGATCCATTCATGCTCATAATGATGAATACCTCTAGGAGAATTTAGAGATGATAATCATGTGCTCAACTAGTGGCATGCATGGAGAATATTTAATTATCCAATTAAATCACATGAATGTCTTCACTCAATGAAATAGCCATGACTAGCTTTATGAATTATAAAGGTTTAATACAAGAGTATATTTTTTGCATGATGTTATGAGATATAAAAGGATATTATATGGTTGTGCATGCGATAATTCCAAACTCTATTTTTATTTTGAGATATTTAATACATCCTATCAAGAGATGACTAGAAATTATTTCATTGAAGTAACATGTGGAAGTGGCAATGGGCACACAATGAAGGTTATTTGGTAAAAAAGTTAAAAAGGAGTCTCCTCTAAATTAAATCATATAATGATCAAAAAATTACCCACCCATGGTACTAAAGGTGTGAGAAACAATTCCAATAATGAATCCCTATTAAAGAAATAAGATCACTAGAATGACACTTCCTAGTATTCCTTGAAGTCCAAAGAATGCTAAGAAAGAGGATAAAGATATAATGAAGTCACTCTTGAAAAAGATCAATCCAACAAACTAACTAAACTAATTCGAGGAACCATTGGGACTCTTCCACAAATAACAAAAGGATCAATCATGCCTTAAATTGATCTATATTCTTATTGCATTGTAAATGAGAAAATAGTTCTCCAAATTCAATCCAAATTATTTCAATGTAATAAATATAAGCTAAGAGACACCTAAAACCAATCCCATAATGCACAATATACTTGACATACCTAAGGATCAAATGGAATTTGTATCAATATGCCAAGGGTAAGACAAAATTGGATAAATTAGGGGTTGAATATTTTTGGGTTCCATGCTTTCCTATAAATTGATTAGTAGGGCATACAAAACATAGTGGGATAGTTGTGGAATTTGATAACACACATTTTAGAAAGTTTCTTGAATAAGGCGGTTCATCTAAATTTGAGAAGGGATCCCTATTCAAATACAATGATATGGTCTATGCATCAAGAATATCATTTAGGTTCTTGTCACTATGGAAATGTCTCCCATATCTAGTGAACAATATGATAACTCACTTCTCCCCACAAGTTCAGACTCTCTATCTATGAATTATTCTCCCCACTGAACCCCCATGTTCAAAAAAACTATGGAGGTTACTTTTCCCTTTATCATCTATAAAATAAATTAGAAAATGGTGTTTCAAAGACTATTTATTAAAGGAGTAAAAAAGGTCTTCCCAAGTTTGTCTCTAACTCACACACAAGGGTGAAGGGTGTGAATTTTCTAGGGATGGGCCTAACATTATTTAGGCTTGCTCTTTTGGTTTTTTTCTTTCTTTAGTTTCTTGGCTATTGCTATTTCCACAATGTTGGGATCTTTATTTCATTATCCATTTTGGTATTTATGCTATTTTATAGCCTTTTGTGTGATTTGTCCCATCTTTTTGTAGTTTTGTAAAAGGGTTGGGACCCTTTCAAAATACCCCTTATCTAATAAAAAAAATGTTAACTCTCTTAAATGGGTGAATGTATACCTTTTGAGTTTTAATTTAAGTTTTATTTCTCTAATAATATCCAACTTGCTAAGGAATTATTCTTTTCTTTATGGGATTTAGTTCAAGCATTACATGGGAGCGCAAACGATGATCTATATTCAATAATATTTTCTATAAAAATTGGGGTCTAGGATTTCACCGAGAGATTCTCTAAGGAAGATTATATATTCTTGAAATTACTCTAATATTTGATTAGGTTAGCATGTGGTCAATTTTAATACAAAAATGGGATGTTTCTCAACTATCAACCATAGAAAAATGTTCTTTAAGAATCATATTTATTCCTCATATTCCATACTAAAAAACTCATTAGATTTTGAATGGAGTTGCTTCAATGTTTCATCTTTATAGTGTTTCTTTTCCTAAGGTAGAATTAGAGAAATTATTTTTTAATTGGAAATAAATTTAGATACTTAATCTTCTATAAAATCAATGAAAAATTAAAGAGGTCCATTTATCACATTTCAATGTAATCAATGACATAAATTTTATAAATGAATCATGTGATTTTAACAAGCTCAAAAATTTAACGTCAAAATGTTTAAACCATTAACAAAACAAACATCCTAATGCTAACAAAAAAAATTGAGATAAACTTCTGTCAACTTCCATTAACTTTCATGATACAATACTATAATAATATTCAAGTCATATAAGTGATATCCACTAAAATACATACACTATGTATTACTCCCATTTAAGTAGTATAATAATAAAGTACGAGAATAATTACATCTTGAGTAAATTCGAATAATATGAAAGTCTCACAAGTACATATCTAGTACTCAACAATGAATATAATATCATTATACAACCAAGATATGAAGGGATAAAATGCTAAAACCTCATCAACAATAATGAATAAAATAGGTCATAAAACCAACCACAAATATACATGTGGTCCAAAAGAAAATACAACATAAATAATATTGAAATAACTCTAGGCTCAACTCTACGATCTAAACATCCAAGAATATATTTCCCTATTCTAGACTAGGGAAAGGTTTGAACCCATTGTAAGGTATATCCACCAGTCAAGGTAAAAAATAACTAGACATAATCCAAAGGTGTAGAATTTATAAACATACTATTGATTATTTATTTATTAACCTAGAAACACATAAATCTAACAATAAATCAAAAGCATCTTGAATGCATGGAATATATTTCCTAATGTGGCAACAAAAAAAGTATCCCTTTTATTTTTCCTTGCTTGTTTGGGCCCTCCTTGTAGACTAGGCTTAATGGTGCCTTGATTTAGTGTTGTAATGTACTTGATACATTCACATCAGGTCTTGGGCCTTTGTGAACTAATGAAAAATAATGGTACCTTGCTAAAGTGTTGTGAAGTGTTGTAACTCACTTTCACACTTTTCTAAGGTTTTATTAATTAACTACGCCTAATTAATCTCTTTTTAACCTTAATCATGCCTTATTTAAAGTGTTGTAAAGTTTTGTAACACACTTTCACACCTTTTTAGGGCTGTCATTAATAATTAGGCTTCTTTATGCTTTAATTGGCCTTATTTTGCATCTACAAGCCTCATTTAATGCATATTTTGAGGATAATCTCGACACAAATCAACATCCAATCATAAGTCAGGTGTTTTCAAGTTGAATGGCCCGAATTTAGTGATCTGGGAATCATTCGCCACCTTGGGCGAATGAGTCCCACCTAGGTTTTTGGGTCCCGAACCTGATTTCACACCTTTATAAGCATTTTAAAAAATAGTCCCAAATGTTATGCCTAATGAGACTCATTCGCTACCTTGGGTGAATGAGTCCCGTTTGGCCCAAAATCAAAATTAATTCAAAATTTTATCCTTCTGGATTTGATGTCGGCTTCTAGTGTTGTAATTTCAAGAATTCTTGCATAATTGAGTATAAATACAAGTTTCTTTCACTCATTTTTTATCTCAAGCATTCAAGTATTCATGCATATAATAAGTTTGAGTTCATAAGAGAATTCAAGTGTTTACAAGAGCATTGAAGAGCATTTAAGGGTCGATTATCAAGAATTTTAGAGCATTATTCAAGCGTCAAGAATCATGTCAAATATTTCATGCATCATGTTTGTTTTTGAGCTAACAATTGTGATGTAGGGTTTCATGATTCAAGCTAGCATTTCATTCAAGATCTATCACCTTCAAGCAAGAGTCAAGATCTACATCTCTTTGAGCCATATCATACACATTTGATACACTTCATTTTTAGGGTTTGGTGAGTTGCAACATCATATCTTGTTCATTCATCATTCTCCACTCCTATTTCAATCTATTTCAAGGTTTGATTACAAAAACGGGGTTTGACCAAGGAAAAACCCTATCCACTAACAAAACAATTTTTTTCCCTCTCTTTAGTGTTTGATTTGTAGGTTTAGATTGAAGACACAATGAAGAGAAAGATTGGAGAAAGTAGTCAAAGTGCCTAAAAGTTGTCAAAGTTGTCACTAAGCATTGGAGAACATTGGAGAGCACCTATAGGTTGATTTTCAGAGATTCGAATTCAAAAACTTGAAGAAGCAGATTGAGAAGACTGAGAAGAGAAGATTCAAATATTGAGGTTTTAGAAAACCCTAACTAAACTACTTCACCACTTCTGGTGAATGAGTCCTAGTTTTGGTCAAAATTCAGATTCTTATAGATTTAGATACCTATTTTCCAAATTCTTGTTCCTTCCAGTCATCTCCAAATTTCTAGGTAAACATAGTCCATATTACAACTTTTTGTTTTGTTTCATTTACATTTCTAGGTCATTTTGTAAGTCATTTCATCATATTATGGTTTAGCATTACATCTTGCATTTCATTTGTCTTTCCAAGTTCTTACTTGGTGGTGAACCCCTCATTAGTTTATAATTACCCCCTAGGACAACCCTATTGCAAGATTTGTTTCTCCTTTGCATTGAGATCTCTAGGGTTTTCCTTCAATGGAATAGCTGAAAGTGGGTGTGCTCTATGTCCTAGGCCATACGATAGCATTCATCCCCCATTTTAAATTGTTCCACTTTGGTGAACCTACATTTAGAACATCGTAATTATGATTTGGAGTTTATCATCATCCTAGATCTTGCTTGCATTAACATTGCATTAGGATTTGTATTAGTTAATTTGCATTCTAGGGTTTTCAAAATTTTCATTAGTGAAAGTTCATATAGCTTATATTTTTCCTCTCATTTTATTGCAATTCATACAAAATCTGCATTTGCACTTAGAATACAGATCATACAACATAAAAAAACATAAAAATCAATTGAATTTTTTTGATTTTTTTTTTAAAATCCCCATTGGGACTCATTTGCCACCTTGGGTGAATCAGTCCCAGTGAATATTTTGCACTACATTTTCTAGCATTTAAAACATTATTTCTAAGCTTCTATTTGTTGTTGTTACCTTTCTGTTTTAGTTTACAAAATTTCTATAATAATCATTTCATTTTTCTTAGCTTATATTTCATTTGTATTTAGTAGCCCTTGTATGATTATTTTGTCTCCTATTGCTAATACTATAGTGAGACAAAGTTCAAGACTCATGTCATCTCATGATAGCACAATCATTGTGGATCTTGGGTTATCTAGCTCTTTCACTCCTAGTATTGACACTAGTACACTAGGTATGGACTATACCCTTAACAACTCCTTGCCTTCAAGTAGTGTGATGCAAGTTGAGACAAGGATTGATAATGTCCCTCAAGAAAACATAATTCAAATCCATGAGGACTTAGCAAACCTACAACATCAAGTGAAAAATGACAACATTTCAACTACTGTTATCCCTACTATAGATAATGTAGATATAAAATCCCTTGAGCTCCTTTTGGGTTATAATAATTTTGCTTGGCTTCCGCCCGTGCCCCATATAATTGAATATCTCTGCCCCATTTTTTTTAAGAGCTTCGACCGATGTGCCACGTGTCCACTGCACACTCCTCACGTGAGTTTCTTCCTTCATTCTTCTGCCAAGCCTCGCCATGCTTCCATGTGTCAACAACACGCACCTTTGAGGCTTGCTTCCCTTTGCTTCTCTATAGAGTTGCACCCATGTGCAATGTAGCATTGTTCACATACACCCTTTTGGTGGACCCCACGATCAACGTAGGTAATGAAGACTTCTCCACGTGTCTTCTCCATGGGGATTTCATCGAAGGGAAGGATGGACTGAGCAAAAATCCATGCCATATTGCCACGTGTCCTAACTAACTTCATGGGCTAGCGACACATGTCAGCAGGGGAGTGCATTGCTTCTACACTGGGAACACTACCATTATTTGCAGGGGATGCATCTGTCTCAAAGGAAACTACATTCTATGGCTGAGAATCTTTTCTATTGCAATGACTTGGGAAATCATTGCGATAGACATCATTACTCTCGCCATGGAATATTTTTTTTTACTGACTAGGGGGTGGTGGGATCATTTTCTATCAATACTACTTCTTTTGAAGAATGAGTTTGGAACATATAGAAAAATAGTGAAAAGACACCAGGCCTTTTGTATCATTTTCAGAATATTGTATAAGACTCATAGACTGTTCCATTGTTCGGCCTTTCTATTTCTTAGCTATTTGATAAAACAGTATACTGTGCCATTATTGTACTGGATAGTTTATTTGCAGAACTTCTATAATTTCAATATTTTTTGTTGATTTAGACCATGTCTTGGACTCTTCTTTTTAGTGAATGTGTATGGGAGTTATTTTATGTTATTTGATAAGCTATTCAGGTTTTCATCAGTGATTTTTGTTATTCTGGGACATAGCAGATTGTTGAACAACGCTCAAACCATATCTAAAAGGAAGGTTTCTCATGCCTAAACACACCTACATCTTGGTGCATTGCCTTAATTAGATCTTTATTTTATATACTTGTTTCCTTTTCCCTTTTCAAACCCCAAGTTATAGAAGAAGTCGACTTCTTTAAAACCTGGAGGTTACTCAGTTTAGCACAATAGGTCCCCCCTTTAATTGAGTTTCCCATAAGGCTATTGCCTATCAAATTTTGGCATCAACAATTTTTTTTTTTTCTGGGATGGCCATTGGGACTACTTAAATATACTTAAACCTTAAGTGGGTGCATGAGCCATCAACCTATTACTAGATCCCAAAAAACGAACAACCTTGGCTTGCTAGTTCCACCACTAGTAACAGTACGAACTATAACAGATCTAGTAAACGCTCTGATCCCTCCACTAGCCATGTTGCCAATTGCTAATAGAAATCATGTGGCATGGGATGCGAGATGCCCCCCTTATAGTACTAGTAGTACCTGCCGCCTAGGCCCCTATCCCAGTTTTTTCTTTGAAAGTTGTACCAAAATTCATCGGAGATGGCTCGAAGACACCATTTGAACATCTGCAAGATGTAGCAGATGTATGTCTAGTGCATGGTGTGGCTGATCAAAATGTGGCACTGAGGCTACTTGCATCCTCTTTCAAAGGTAAGGCCCTAGATTAGTACCGCATTTTGCAAGCCAACACTATTGGTACCTAGGATCAGCTCGGAGATCCTTTTTATGAAAGATTTTCAAATAATGGAGATCGGTCTTCACTATATCATCAGTTGGCGACCATAAAGCGAGCCCCATATGAAGCCATGATTGACTTCAGCACCTGGTTCCACGCAACTTAGTGAATGATTTAGGCTTCTATTCACCCGCCAATCAAGTTGGCATTCATGTTCTACCTGAAATCTATCAATGTCGACATCTCGATGATGATCCAATCCCTTGGTGAAAGCACTCTACTAGATGCGTACAAAATTGTTCTTAAAGCGAAGAATAACCTGATTTACGTTGGAAAGCTACCACCTTGGCCCATTATTCCTATATTTCTAGACATATTAGTTCCCGCCTAGGAAATAGCATCTACCAGTGTGCTCGCTCCTCCTCAATCTACGTACACATTTATGAGTGTGCCACAAAATGTTGCTTCTACATCTAATCCTTCAAGGGATGAGATGAACGACGTCAAGGAGTTGTTGTGAAGTATCTCAAATGAAGTAACTACCATCAAGCACAATTATTTCGTGCCTCTAAAGCTAGCATACTAAAATTACCAAGGTGGAAGACCTTCCTACCATCAGAAACAATACCAAGGACGTACGCACATGAGTCTGTAAGCTCAATTGAGTAATCAAATAGTTCTGGTACCTACTCCACTACCTAATGTCCCATCAAGTTCAAATAGAGAGTTGTTAATAGGGAAAAACAATCTTGTCGATGACATCAACCCCTGGTGCTTCCCCTACAATGATGTGCATATGCATCGAAACTACCCCCCGACAACTTACAACAAAAGGTGGAAGAAGCACGCAGTCAGGGCGTGACGTCGAGTTCAGGAGGTTATGCATATACCTCTCCACAAATGGAAAATGTAGTGCTTACCATTCAAAGCCAAGGGATGTCCTTGGAACAAGAAAAGGACATAGCTCTCGACTATGCGCTCTTCTCATGGATGGAAGAAGAAGAGGCGGTATTTGCAAACGAGGCATCCACATGAAAGACCCTGAAAATGTAGTACAATTACAACACTCACTCAAAGAGGAGATTCATGGGTGAGCCGGTCACTCTGCAACCTAAAATTTCCTTTGACCAGACTCCTAGTACCTTTGCAATTGCGCAAAAAAATTAGCTGTGAAGGGAAATTTTTATAACAAAGCCTAAAGAATAGAAGCCTTCAAATTCACCACCATTCAATGTGGTGGAACAATTGAAAAAATCCTCTGCTAATGTGTCCCTTTGGGATATCTTAGCTATTCCGGAACAAAATTCATTGCCGCAGGAGGCCCTCCAAGGAGATCCAGTTATTGAACCAACAAAACTGTCACTGAAGGGAAAGGCCATTGATCCATCACGTCCTACCAAATTTCTCAGAAATAGTGTAGAGGAGGCCTCTACCGAAGTTAGAGATAAGTCAAAACCCTAGCCCTGTTTCTTAACTCTTATTGTGGGGAAGAAATTATTGCACAATTATATGATTGACTCTAGTGCTAGCACCACAGTCATGCCCAAGCAGATAGCTGAAGCCTTAGGAGTTAGCTATGAACCTTTAAAAAGGGGCGTTATACAGCTTGATCACAATTCCACAAGATATTGTGATCATAGATGTTCCCCCCCATGTTTGGTCTTTGCTTATCCTAGGCATTCACTTGAAAGATAGGTGGATATCTTTCTTTGGATTGGCTGCACTTGATCCTTAGGACCAAGCATGGAGCTAAAATGAAAATAATATCTGAACCTTTACATTTGGAACATGTGGCCGATGGAGCCATGATCAAATTTGAGGTTTCTTATACCTCTTTCACCAAAGAGGAGATGTATGGTACCGAGCTATTGGAGGATGAGAAGGTGACTGGAGACTGGACTGATCAAGAAGAGATCTTCTTAAGTGAATATATAGGTGTTGATCCTTTTGGAAACTATCATGCCATCGGATATGGGACTTATGTCATCTATGATGAAGATCAAGTAATCCCGAAGGTTGCGAAGGAATCCGAGAATTTCCCATGCTCAAAGATATGGATGATGTACTTTGATGGAGTGAGATGCAAAGTTGGCATAGGATTTGAGATATGTTTGATGTCCACAACCAATGAAAATATGGTTCGGTCCTCTCACTTCCAGTTTGCTTGTTTGAATAATGAAGCTGAATATGAAGGCCTAGTGCAAGGTCTAAGCCTTGTAGAGTGGATGGGAATTAAGAAAATAATGGTATTCAGAGACTTAGAGCTAGTGGTCAATCAAGTCTGAGGGATTTCTGCAACCAAGAATGTCCATATGAGATCCTATAGACATAGAGTCTGGGACCTGATTGAAAGCTTCAAATCCTTCAATATCTAGATAGTGCCTAGAGAGAAATACATAAGTGGGCTACATGGCAACAATGCAATCTCAATTTGATCCTAATTTTGACTTAATTCATAACATACACTCTATATGAGTAATTTCCCGATCGAAAATCCTAGATAATGATCAAAGATGGCAAGTGTTTGAAAGTGATGAATACATCACCTCATTCATCCAATAGTTGGGAGACTTCATTGAGAAACTCCAACTAAGAATTACCGAGGCATATGAAGGGAAAATTATTTAGTTAAGGTCCAACAAACTCCCAAAAGGATTGGTCACTTTGGAAAAGCTATTCTATTTTAATGATGTAAGAAATGACAAGAGGAGGTTTGTAGCAAACAAAAGTGACTATGCAAATCTCCAGGTCAGAGACGGAAGGAGGCTCAAAGTCATAAAAGATGTCCTATAGCACGATAAGGAAAGACCCATCCATTTTTGTAAGAAATATGAAGGAGTAGTGGCTTGGTCATATGATGACCTCATAGGATATAATCCTAAAATCATCCAACATACTATAGAATTGACGAAAGGTGCAAAACCTATCCGCCAGAAGCAGAGGCTTATAAACCTAAAGATTGAAACCTTGATTGCGCAAGAGTTGACAAAGATAATTCAATCCTAGATCATCTTCTCGATCAAGCATACTACATGGGTATCTAACTTGGTTCCAGTCTAAAAGAAGAACGAAGACATCCGCCTATGTGTTGATTTTTGAGACTTGAACAGAGCATCCCTGGAGGACCACAATCCCTTGCCTTCCATGTAGTCTATCTTGCAAGAAGTGGCAGGGGCGGAGATGTTTTGTCTATTGGACAACTTCTCCAGTTACAAGTAGATCTGGGTAAAAGAGGAGGACTAACACAAAACAATGTTCACTACTAAGTGGGGAATGTTTGCATATGCGAAAATGCCCTTCGGCCTCTCAAATGCGGGAGCCACCTTCCAATAGGAAATAGATATCACCTTTAGGGGTTTGATCAATAAAATCATCTTGATCTACTTGGATGATCTTATAGTATTCTCGAAGCATAAGGATGATCATTTTGACCACCTTGAACTAATCTTTGAAAAGTGTTAGGAGTTTGGGATATCCCTGAACCTAAAGAAATGTGTTTTTGGAGTATCGCAAGGAAAACTATTGGGACATGTAGTGTCCAAAGATGGAATTGCAATCAATCTGGAGTAGGTAAAGGAAATCAAAGAAATTCCCCTTCCACTCAATAACAAGGGAGTTCAGTCCTGATTTTGTAGGAATAATTAGACCTATCACCTTAATGCTAAAAAATGATCAATTTTTCAAATGGACAAAGGAAGCTAGAGAAGCCTATGAGAAGGTTAAGGATGCTATTTCCTCAAATCCTGTGCTGGTAAATCCAGACCTATCAAAGGACTTCATAATGTCTGTATTCAATAGAGAATCCAACAACACTACTATTTTCATCCAAAAGGATGATGAAGGGGAGAACATCCGATAACTTTTCACTCTTGAACCTTAAAATATTATGAGATGAATTAAAAATTTGTCAAAAGGAAAGCATTCACCATTGTTAAGGGACTCAAGAATTTCTGACACCTCATATCTTGCAACAAGGTGATTGTATATGTTGCACATTCCAGTGTGCGTGAATATATCATAGAGAGGGAAATCACCAAAAAGAAGGCCAATTGGATCACTAATATCCTCGAATATGATATTGATTTCAAGCCCATAAAGACCATCCGAGGAAGAGGATTTTGCAAGTATTTGGAAAAAGATGAAGAAATAGTAGCTGAAGAAGAGCAACCCAAACTTGTTCTAAAAAATGAGCTCAAGTCTGAAGGTTGCTAGCTAGCAGATAGGGTAAGATTCATGCATACTTGAAAATATATGTCGAGCCTTCCTTCTCAAAAGAGAATATTCTATAGAGTGCAGAACAATAGATATGCACTTATTGAAGGGGTCCTCTTCAAAAGGAACTTCTGTAAAGTGTCACCATATAACAGGCGAGGAAAATTCATGATACTTTCCACAACAGTCCTGCAGGTGGACATTTCTTTGCAAGGACCACCGCTATCAAAGTTACATGCGCCAAATATTTCTGGCCTACACTATTCAATGACTCATACTCTTTGGTTCAAGCTTGCAAGAAATTCCAATTATTTGCTCCAAGAAGGAAAAACTCAGCGATGCCTCTCAACCTGATAGTGGTTGATAAACCCTTTGCACAATGGGACCTTTATTTTATCGGGATGATTAATCCCACTTCCATTGTGGGACACAAATGGATCCTCATGGATACATAATACTTTACTTGGTGGACTGAGGCCGTTCCCCTGAAGAATGCAACGGAACCAGAAATTATGAATTTCCTCGAGGAACTGGTAACAAGATTCAACCCGCCAAAGACCATCATCTTCAAAAATGCCAAGGCTTTCTTGGGTTCTAAGGTATGTCAATTCGCACTCGCGCATGGAATATTCTTAAAAACATCTTCAAACTACTACCCATAGGAAAATGGCCTTATTGAGTCGACTAATAAAAAATTGGTCTGACTCATTAAAATAATCAGGTCAGAACATCAAAGAGAGTGGCAAAAAAACGTTCGGAAAACAATTTGGGAATACCACATAATTCCTAAGCAAGGCGTCAAGACTTCACCGTATGAGTTAGTATACGAGAAAGAAGCGCTATTTTCCATCTCCATGGAGATTCTTGCACTACAGTTGGTCAAATCTCTAGAGGTTGAGGAGAATGGAGCCATGGAGGTCCAGCTAGTTGAGTTACTAGAAGTACAAGAAAAAAGAGAAAAGGTCCTAACAACCATGACTAACAACCAATAGGTGGTTAAGAGGTGGTTTGACAGGAAAACCTCAAACCAAGGTCTCAAATGTGGAGATCTAGTGCTAAAATTTAATTAGAGGGCTGCAAATCCTGACCAACATGGAAAATTTGATAGCCTATGGGAAGGTCCTTTTAGAATAATTCAATGTAAGCAACACAATGCATTCAAATTAGAAAATATGGAGAAATAGGTATTGGGGATTCTGATTAATGGAATCCACCTCAAATTGTTCAATTAAGCTTTATTAATTCTTCTGCCTATGTAAATATTTAATTATTGTAAATTTTCCTTTGTGTTCTTTTGTTTGGTCGATCTTTCCAAGCAACCCATATTTAGAAAATATAAAATGAACTCATATGCGAAATTGAAAAGGTACTCAAGGAAGTAGAGAAAAGGGAACCCATATACAGAATAGCAGAAAGAAAAAGAGACAAAAATTTAGTAAAATTTGTATATTCATTCTATAGTATTATATGCTTCAAAATTACACTTTGAAAATTGGCTCAGAGGCCATACTTTTAAAAAGTATATCCATATACTATGCAATTTTTATATATGGTAAACTGCCTTATCTAGGCGTATATGAAAAAAAAAATATAAAGAGTTTTGAGACTTAAATAGCAGCAGTGGGGGAATTATCTGCAGGAGCAGGAATGTCATCAACAACATCTAGGACAACAACAAAAATAGGATTGTTAACAGGGGAAACAAGATCAAAAACAACAATAGGAGCATTAACAATAGCAACAACCAGTGGTGGAGGAAACACCATGTCCTTGAAGTCAGTGTACCACTCTACGTCATAAAACAATACCACATTGTAGCAACGTAGCAGAAAGTGGTAGGTTGTAGTGACCCTCTAGCAGTGCTCTTCATGTGATAGAATTTGAAATCCACTCAGAAATGACACCCACGACACCATAGTGCCTTCTTCAATATGTTTGTGGAGGTCACTCACCATTGGGATACCTAGGCCATACACCGCATTCGCCACAATTTATCCAAGACCACCAAGATACTGCTTCGGGAATATTTCTAGCGTGACTCACAAAATCATCATCTTAGGAACCTGTATATCAAGCAGGGATGCAACAAAGTGAGATAAAATATTAGTATTGACCCTATACTTGTCTCCGTACTCTATATAATCCCTACCCAGTATCCATTTCATTGCTATAATAGCTAATGAATGTTGGTTATTCATAATTCGTTTCAAATGTCTCTTGGAAAATTTTCCTAAGAAGTTTGCCTGAGACTTCTTGCTAGTGAGCCTAATTGGAGTATTCATGATGCATAATTCTACCCAATTACCTAAGTGCTAATTCTTCCCAATTGCTAAGTGCAATTTTTTTGTTATCTTGGGGTCTATTTATAGAAATATCTAAGGTAGTTGCATGCCATAAGCATGATGCTAATCGAGTACTAACTCAAAAATCCCACCAAGAGGCGACCCAAGTTTCCCATCTAGTTGCATCCACCATTTATGAATTATTATGTGCAAGGTTAAGGAGAGGTAATTAATTAGCAAAATTTGGTGGTAGTTCCAAGTGATCACCCATACGAATAGGTGGTGATGTGTCATGATGAAAGCATGTTTCAGCCTTCGAGGAAGAACTCAAATCTTTTCAAAGTACTTATTTCATTTTTGGATTAATCATTCTTTTTAGGATATTAATTGCGAAGCATGCGAGAGGTTCATACACTTGCAATGACCAACTCAATTTCCCAAGAAAATTGCTTCAAAGGACATGCTTACTAGCTATCATTATGAATTCTTTTCTTTCCAAAAGGTAAGAAATTCATTTTGCATGAGCAAGGGAGTTGGTGGTAGATGTCGAATTTAATGCAAAAGGGCTACTATTGTTTCTAACTTCGGTCAAGAAAAAGCTAAGTGTTGCATGCAATAGGATAAACAGTGTGAAAGCTTCCTGAGTATGCTATCCAATGCAAAGAGTGTTGAGTACAAAATTTCTAAAAAACATAAAAGGTATAGAAGCAACCAGGTTCAAAGAAGTAATTATTTATGATGCATTGTGCTTGAATGAGTCGAACCCAAACAAAGAATAGGAATCCATGTAAAGCTATGCTATCCATGGCTTCACTCCATGAATGCAGTCCCCTCAGCTGTGCATTAATGCTTAAAGTTTCCCTTTGACAATGAAATTTTCACTATCCATCATAGTGGCTTTAACCCTTTGTCCTCCAAAGGAAACTTTTCCTTAGATTTCTTTTGGCTCGAGCCTATAGAACCTATAAAACCACGAGAATAATTATTTTTCTTGTCATATCAAAAGTTCAAGGTGAATAAAATACTAAGATTATCCCTCTAAAACATGTCTCCACCTACCACTGAGCCTACCATCCTTGACGAAACCATGATTTAACCTATAGAAATTCCAAATAACCAAAACTAACCTAAGACAAAAAAAATCACCTACTTCCTACAAAAGACCAAGAGACAATGAAAACAACCCCGTCACACCTCCTAGACTAAAACAAGTTTACAAAGTCAAAGAGAAAGTGGTTGAACAACCTCTCGTGGTTCCTTTCGTTCCTCCCCTTAGGGAAGAAAAGAAACCTATGGTCAATCAACCCACTCCTACACAAATGCAACTTGAAAATAGAACTAAAAGAAACAGAGGTGCTAGAGAGTGTAGGTGTAGACATTGTAGTTAGGGTAAAAATATTAGGGCAAATGCATAAACAAATTATAATGAAACATTAACAAGCATAGTAGAGCACAAGCTAACATGAAATGAAAACAAGAAAGCAAAGCAAACCGATCTCCAAGCTAGATTTTATTTATCTCCATTGCTCTTCTCCACCTCACATAAGTATGGAAGATTTTGAAGGATTGAATGATTTGATATGTTGATGCTGATTGCTCATTTTTGCAGCATAATGATAAGATGAAGATGATAGAGGAAAAATAGATAGATAGATGAGAAGATTGATATAAATTTTAGTAGAGTGAAGATGCTAGAAGAAGATTATTATCAAATGGCCCGTGAAATGCTAGATTTATAGGAGAAGGCTGATTTGATTCGATGGACAAGACTAAAATTCAAATGTGTGATGTGTATGGCTAAGATTAAAATTTGATTTTAGTGCCTATGATACACATTAAGTGGGTTATGACATGAGGCTAAAATTAGGATGTGAGGAAATAAGTGGGATTGTTTTATTTATTTTGGAGAGAAAAGATGCATATGACGCACAATGAATGGGGCTAAAAATAGGATGTGAGTGGGAATCTCATAATTTGAATAATAAAATTATTTGTGCATGTGAAGAGTTGTAGTCATGTGACACATGTTGCAATGTGGTAATAAGTGATGGATTAATTCAAATACTTAGTCTAAATTATTTTGAGACATGTGAAGGGGAATTAATTAAATAAATGAGATTTATTTAATTAATTGGGAAGGTGATTAAGTGGAATAAATGGGATAAGCGAGATAATGTAATGACCTAGGGTAAAATATTACAAGATATTTTACAAGGTCATGTATTGACTAGGTAATGTTATGACATGGACAATTTAGGTGTCTACATTTTGTCCCTCTTTGAGATGATGTGATTTATATCGAGTAACATCATTTCAAAGAAGCTAAGGTATGGATAGAGAAAAAAAAGATGATGCCCCAACCACTTAAGGAAGTGAGGAATAAGATGAATGAAGAAAAGGGATGATATGAGAATATGATGATGTAAAAGATATAAAGAAATGGGATGATGATGTAGGATATGATAATTATGATGATGCACCCTCGAGAGGATAGGCGGGTTGGACAAACATGGATATGCTCTCGAAATGAATGAAACAATAAAGGATGGATAAAATGAATGATACAAGATAGGAAGTGAATGAAAGAGAAGAATGACACATTATGATTCAATGAAGTGAGTAATCATATGTTTGATGTAGCACTAGACGTTATGCACCAAGGTATAAGGACCAGGGTGACGATGTGTCTCATGCCCCAATGTAATACAATCTTGTCTAGATACAAGATATGAATATTAGCTAGGAGTTATTCGTATTTGATGAAAATGCAAGATAAAAAAGATAACATACACAAGCAAGAATTTAACAATGATACAAAAACAAACAAGGTATTACCCCTATCAAGTTGTAAACCGTTGATTAATTTATTGATTGGTTGGTTGATGATGATAGTGTTGTCATTATGGGGAATGATATATCCCTAGATCAACACAAGGATGATTGATTAATTGATTAGATTTACAACAAGATTAGGATCAAGACCAATGATGTAATTAGATAATTTGGCAAGATTGATTAACTTGGTCGGTATAGTTTTAAGGATTGATTTGCATTTGGATTGATTGCTTGGAATGATTGAAGATGATTGATTTGAAGATTTGGATGATGATTGATGAATTTAATTGAGGAATTGATTTTTTAGAGGATTGATTGATTAAAGATTGATTTGAAGGGGTTGAATTGATGAATTGAATTGATTGGAAGAAGTGATTTGGTTTGATTTTATTGCTTGGATTTTTGTTGGCTATTTAATTTTGTCTTTTTTCAAGACCTTTTTTCATTTTTTTTGTATTTTTGGGGATTTTGATTTTTTTGGATTTTGAAATGTTCTGATTTTTTTGGATTTTTGGATTTTTTTTTTTCAGGACCTTTTTTCAATTTTTTTGTATTTTTTCAAGACTTTTTAGAAATGTTTTGAGATTTCAATAGATGAAAATTTGGGTAGCCTTTGTATTAGATACCAATGACAGGGAAAACAAAGTCTAGGTGCAAGGATATAGATGGGATTGATGGATGAAAGGGTGGGTGATAGGATAAGGGATAGAAGGCTCATGATAGATGGATAGATAAAAAGGATAGGTCATAGTGAATGAAATGGATGTATGCATCATAGGAGAGAAAGGATGTGATCTCCAAAGACTATGTCACATAGGAATAACATGCCTCGTTCTAGGTACAATACTTAGGATTTTTCATGACAAAGCTTATAAAAATAGGATAATTATAGGCTTGTTTGGAAGGATGAGGTATATCAAAAGATATCCAAAGCACGTTTCAACATTTTTCCCCCTATTTTTATCAATATCAGAATGTGGAAGAGAGGATGAATGGACTCAATATGATAAGAATATGGGTATGATGGCCAAGGATGATAAGATAGGAGATGGTAAGATAGGATATTATAGGATGAGACAACGTGTCCCCAAGTGTAAATGATAGAAGATCAATCTACACATGATGCCTGTTTGACAACTTTCATCATGGTACTTATCCAGGGTGCCTGTTTACCAACTTTTCACTATTGGACAAAGGGATTTCTCTTCTTTTTTTGATAGGAGGGACTCAAGTGTCTAGTTCCATGAAAGGTGATAGTCCCACTAGAGGGATTTCATCGCATGGACCATGTCAAGTGTGCTCATAGATGTTGGTAGGGGGCTGCATGAGAGGGAGATGGATTAGGTAGATAATGGATTATGATGTGGATTATAGAGGGAAATATTGGATTATGATGTGGATTATGTAGTTAAGATGAAGACGAGGCTTAGCCAAAAGCATGGACTATAGGAAGGTGATGGGGGAGATATGTAGGATAATGAGTGAAGGATGAGGAGATGGAGGTAGGTGGAATTGTTGTGAAATGGAAGGGAACCATGACCAATTGTTACACACACTATGATAAACGTTGAAGCTTTTGATGTGGAGGTGATGTGGGAAGCAATGGAGAGTTTTTCTTAGGAGATGGGTGATGAAGTGCTTTAGGTACCCACATAGACTTAGTATTTTTATGACTTGTATTTTTCTTGTGGGATGGAATATGAGATTCTTGAATAGAGTGGGAATGTGAGGTGGAAGTGGATGGTTGGGATTTTTGTGATGTGGATGCCTCATTTGATTTGATTTCTTTTTGCTTAGGTACCCAAACCATTTTATTTTTAGACTTTTCTTTTGGAGGTATGGGCTTGTATAGCTTTTTACATGGATTTTTCTTTGATTGTTTACTTTTTTTCCCTAAGGCATGAGGAACCTTAGGATTTTTTACTTTATAGGTAGAGGCATTGAAATTTTTGCTTAATCCCATGGGTATGCTGGAATGAGTAGAAGCTTCATTTTTAGACAATATGTGCATTGATTGGTCATGATTAGGATTTTTAGAAGATTTATGGATGGATGGATAAGGGGATTGTATAATGGAGATATTAGGTGTTGGGAGTAATAGAGGTAGATTAGATGGAGGGATATTAGGATTTGGAAGCAATGGTGGAAGGTGTACGGTCACATTCTTTTAACATGTGTAGGATGATAGAAGAGGGATTTCAATATATATTTTAGGTGTATGATAGGATTTATGGTGTAAGAGGAATTAGGACAGATGGACTAAGTACCAACATATTTAGCTTGTTTGCCTTGGGGTGAGTATCCAAGGCCAAATGAGCATGGAGGGACTTTGACATGGATGGGCTCCAAAATACCTTGTTCATAAAGGCCTAAACCTTTACCTTGGTAGTTCATGTTTTGGAGTGTGCGATGGACAATGGGACTAGGTGTAGGTGGAACACTAGACACAAGTTCCTTATTGTATGGAGAAGGCAAAGTGGATAATGGTGGTAGAAAGACCAACTAGATATGATGGACTTGAAATGGAGTTGATAGTGGATGTGGAAGGATCATTGAGATTTTGATTAACATTTTGTTCACTAAGATCCAATATATTTATTTGATCTTCTATGTTGGCTTGGGAGGCATGTGTCTCATCATGACAAGTGAATGTTTGTAGATCATGGATAGGACTAGGTGGAGGTGTATTTTGGATATATTGCTCATGGATGGGTATAGGATCAAGTTGTTCAAGTATAGGCTCTTCATCATTATGTATATCATCTTGATCATAAAAAAGATATAGATTATGGATAGGTTGGATGAAATTGATTTGATCTTTATTAGGACTAGGGCTTGATGTTTCCACATGCTTGGGAGTAGACTCTTGATATAACTATCGGCCTCCTACAATGACTTAATAACTAAGCCCTTATAGCTGTGATTAAGAGATTGGAAATCTAAACTGAATAGCCATTTCAATCATCATGAAGGTGCATTTACTTTCAACCCAAGGATGTGAACTTGAAATCGTTTAGCATAGTATGTGCACTAGGAATCCAAAGTATACATATTAATTCTACAACTAAGAAAGACATAATGCTGAAAGTTAATTGCTTGGAAGAAAATAACATAAGTATTGAGCATCAACCAACAACTATACTAAGCTGAAATGCATGACAAAAATGAAAATATGAGTGAACAAATAGGAAACTACTTTATCTGCTTTGGTTGTAGGAATAGTCACAGAATGGAACTCTAGTGGTTGCAGGAACAAATGGTGCAAACTCTTAACTAATTACTGAATGGAAAATAACTAACTAACCTAAGGGACAAAATACTCACCAAGTGGGCCCCCTTGGATGAGTATCCCCTAAAACAAAGGTAAACTTAGATGCATGGATTTATAACTTCATTTAATTCATTGGAAAACATGAGTACAGTCGAGCAACATGACTAAAAAACTAAGAGTGTGAGTACATCATCAGATTAAGCAACCTATGGAGAAGGAGAATCCAAGTCTTATTTATCTAATCACCTAGCAAGGAAGTCAACTCTGACAGAACTAGAGGAAGCCGCATTAGGGAAAGCATTAAAAGTGGAGAGGCGGTTACACATGCATGGAATCTAGTCAGGCATGTTTTCCTCCACATAGATCTAGTATAGTAGTAATGCCTATATTTTCTCCATAGACAATTAAGAGAATTTACAAGGAGGTTACATCTTCGATTTGGATGAGGAATCTCCATGCCATCAAGAGTTTTCCCTCATTGAATGACCACCTTGTTGACCGGTATAGCCGATGACCAACTAATGAAATCTTCCTTAACTATAGGCCTCTAATTGTATCTGCATGACAATATTAGTATGCACAACAATTGCATATCTGTAACGATCTCAAAGCGACATTCATTAATCACATGCAAAATTAACACAAATAATTCATATAGCATGTCAATATCATTTAAAATTTATGAAAATAAGTTCATGTCCAAAGTCTATGATTTTAAGCAAATATGATGAAAAGGTCAACATCCAAGCATCAAAGTCTATGATGACTGCAACAAATGGAAAACAGACTCTATCAATAATCAGACCATAAACTAGACTCATCACCCCCCCAACCTAAGGTCTTGCTGGTCCTCCAACAGAGGAAGAGTTTTTCTTTTGCTTGGTCAATGACCTAAAATTTGCAACCACTAGCTGTCCTACATCTAAATTAGGATCCCAATAGAAACCTTGATTTCTATCCAACTTGCTCCATCTCTGTCTCTCTGTAGCTATGTCATATCAGTAGTACCTGAAGTTTGGAACATGCCATAGTAGGATACATGGCTAAAAAGTTAGTGGAAGCCAAAATTGTCCCTTTGTTCTTCCAATCTGTATATATATATCTATCAAATCTCTTAAGTGTTTTAGCATAGTTATGTGTGGAACGAGGCTCAACTTGCTTCAAATTATTAGTTAGGTTGTTCCATCTTTGTGATAGGTATCTCATTATAGATTCCCCTGTGGTTTTTGCTATCTCCTCATATTCTTTATAAACTGCCTCACTCTCAGACATGATCCCATTGCCATAGCTTGGTTGGTAAAGAATTTTGTGCCAATCCTTGAAAATGTCTCCTAGATTTCTAGATTCAACCTTAATGGGCAGGGGAGTGTTGGATTCAATTTTCCTATAGGTCCTAAATTGCTTTCCCCAACTAACTTCATTTTGTATCCAAGACATGAATGCCCTCAATTGGACATCTTGAACATACAAAAATGGATCCCAATCATAGTCTTTGGTCAAGAATAATTATGTAAATATAATTCACACAAAAAATTCTTCATTTCAGGAGGGGCAATTCGATAAGCATTGAAAAATTCGAGAGGGTTATCAATGGAAGGATTCAAACATGAAACAATCCTTGCTAGCTTAAAAGAAAGATGCTTCTCCTTCAAATACAGAGTATAGACCCTTGGAGGAGTCCTGCACTCTAAGATCCAAGGTACTAAAGTTGCTATATTATCCACCTTTTTCTTTAAAGCAACTATTTCTTCATTCTTATCCTCAATCTCTTCATCTCTCTTTTGAATTTCCCTCTTTAGCCTGCATTTCTTTGCTTTCCATTATTCTTCCCTCCTCTTCACTTATTTCCATAAGTTCATGGCTACCATGTGCATTGAAGAATCAGAGGGCTTGTGTATTCCTACCAAAAAAATTCTTGGCACTTTTTCTTGTTCTTCATAGAGTACCAGCTGTAGGACTTCTATTTGTTCAGTCAATTTTGATTTTAGGGGTGCTGACTATTCTCCTAGTTCTAGCTACAAAGCCTCAAGTTCTCGTTCTTGCTGCAGGACCTCAAGTTTTTGTTCTTGCAACAGGAGCTCTTGCTTCTGCTCTTGCTGTAGGAGCTCTTGCTTTTACTTTTGTTGTAGGAGCTCCTGATTTTCCTCATGCACTTGGATTTCAACTTGTTCTACAATGTCAACAAGATCTTCCAGCATTATGCTTGTTGCTTCCTCAAATATTCCATTTTCCTCAAAATTCACCTACTCCATTGGAGCTTTTGTATCCTCTTGTGATGTTTCTTCAGCCTTAGGGCTTCCCTCGGGAGATACACCAAAGGCTGGCCTAGCTAGTCTCAATTTTCTAGGAGGGTTTCTACACTTTTCTTTTGCTGCAAGAAGAACAATGTCAGCCTTCTATTTCTTAGAGCTTGGCATTTCTTTTTCTGTCATTTTCCTTTTATCTTTTCCCTTTCTTATTTCTACTTTCTTCTTTTGTGCCCTAGTTCTCATTAGGATTCCAAGAGGGACATCATCATCAGAATTTGGAGAGGAACCTTCTTTTTTCTGAATGATCTACCTTAGAAGAACTAATCTCTATGGTTTTCTTGGATATAAGAGGGTTTACACTAGGGCTCACCTCGGAATTTGAGGCTCCAGGAGCAACAAGAACATTGCTTATTCTCCTAGTGACCCTACGAGGTTGACAAAAAACCCTAGGTTGCAAATGCTCTCATCTAATTTGATCAATATTCAAGAATTCTTCCCAAGATATAGCAGACACATCATGTAGAGAATTCTCAACTAATAATTTGATTAGACAATGGTGGGAAACAAAATTGTCCCTACCTTTCTGGGTCTTGACTGCCATGATTGAAAGAAGGTGGTATAACACATTTGGCACATTCATTTTTCTCTCGTGCCTCATGTGGTTTAGGATTTTGAAATGCAAAAAATGTAGATTCGACTGACAACCTTCACAGATAATATAATTCAAAACGTAAACTTCTACCTACTTCCATTGCTTGGGCAGAGAAAATATCTTCACTCCTTGTTTGTCCACACTCAATAGAGGGTCGTCGGGTTCTGTAAATTTGGCCCTAGCTGACCTGGAATCTCTAGTAGTACGGTAATGTTCACCATCGGTAGGCAACCCTATAACTTTTGCAATCCTTACTTCAGTGGCTATGACGTCCAACCCCTTTACCATGGCCTTTCCTTTAGATAATGTCTAGGAAAATTCCAATACAATGTCTTCATCAAAACCATTCAACTTTAAGAAATAATTTAACCATCCACAATTTCTAAACTCAATCAGGCAAGGTTCATCCTATATTAATACATCATGAACCATGGGTTCATTTTGAATTAACCCACCTCCCATTTTCTGCAATCAAACAATCACTCTGCAAAGCTTTCCTTCCTGCAATCTTTGTCTGAAAACCAAAACTTCACATTCATGCAACACTACCAAATTTCCAGTGCCACTATTGTCTGAATTTTACCTTTTGGCTTAAGATTATGATAGGATCAATAAAGGCAGTAAAGGAGTAATAAATGAAGGCTATGATTAATGAGAGTGGTGGTGGTTGATGTATTTTCACACATACGAGTCATCATCTCACTCATAATTCAAATTGAATCAATAACTTAAACTTTGCTAACGTGAACGAGTACAAACAAACACACAGACATGGTATTTGCACTTCCCCCCCCAACCTAAATTTTCACATGTGTCCTCACATGCGAGGTGGTATGACAATTTGATAGAGGCAGGGAATAATTACATGTTATGGCGAACATCCATATTAATTTACAACAATTAAATGAATGCACTAAAATACAACTATGATATAACAATTGATGCGCACGTACCTGAATTTATGGAAGATTTTTTGCAAAGATTATGGAGAAAGTACTAGTCACTTTTCAAGAAATCAGTTGAGCAATTAATGAAAGTGGAGTGAAATGAGGTGGAATGGAATGGAGTGAAATGAAATGAAGTGAAATGATGGCGGCATGATGGAAGAGAGAGAAAGGTGGAATGGGTGGGCAGATGGGTGAAGAAGTGGACCCCCACAAAAGTGGAAGTCTTTATTATGAAAAGTTACATACCTTAGTTATCTAGAAGGAGGGACACTAGGTCCACTTCCTTCGACTATAGGAAGTTTAGGTGTTGCATGCTAAGTGAATTATTGCAGGAACTCCTCCTTGGAAGTTGGATTTTGATACAACCTGAGGTGATGACCATTGAAAAGCAAATTAAATCTGACAGGGTCAATGGTAGTGAGCTAAGAAAATCCATTGGGAAAAACTTCAACAACCTCATATGGTCCTAGCCACCTTGTCTGCAATTTTGCTACATTGTCTTGATACCTTGAGTCATAAAGCAGTGCCCAGTCACCTTCTTGGAATTTCTTATCTTTGATGAATTTGTCATGCCATTTTACTCTATGATTCTGCACTACCTCTATGTGATGCAAGGTTTTCGTCCTCATCTCATCCAAAGCATTTAGCTGCATGATTCTGTCCCTTTGCACCTCAGAGATATCCATCCCCAATTCTACTACAGTCTTAAGAGTCTTGTCCTCAAATTCAATGAGCATCATAGTTGTCTTTTCATACAATAGCTCAAATGGAGTGATTCCTGTAGTTGTTTTCCAAGTAGTTCTATAGGCCCAAACAACTTTCAGTAATCTTCTTGCCCAATCCTTTCTATGGATAGCCATTGTTTTGGAGAGAATGGCTTCAATTTCTCTATTGGTCACCTCAACTTGGCCATTGGCCTGAGGGTGATAAGGAGTAGACTTCTTGTGCCCAATTTTGTACTCATTGACCAGTGTTTTAACAAGGGTTGAAGTGAATTGAGCCCCTTGATCAGTCACTATCTCTCTTGGAACCCCATACCATGTGAAAATTTCCTCATAAGGAAATTTTGCAACCTTATTGTCTCTTGCATGCTTCATGGCCTTAAATTCTACCCACTTGGTTACATAATCAGTGCATACCAAGATATAAGATTTACCATTTGATGGAGGATCAATGGGTCATATAAAGTCCAACCCCACTTAATCAAATGGAGTGATTACTACCTGGGGGTAAAGTGGCATCTCATCAGATTTGGTTGGTCGACCCCTCCTCTCACATTTGTCACACTTCCTTTTATTATCTCCCTGCATCCTTGTGGAGTGTGTGCCAATAATATCCCATGTTCAAGATCTTCATTGTTGTCCTCTTAGCTGCAAAATGCCCTCCATAGGGTTCATTGTGACATGCATGCAAAATGGCATATGCCTCATCTTCCCTCACACATCTCCTCATGACATGGTCTGGTCTAGTGTAGAACAAACATGCAACAATCCATGAGAAAGGAAAATATTTTTCAATGAGCACCCTCCTCTCTTTTGGAGAGAAGTGAGGAGGAACTCTCCCTGTGAACAGATAATTAGCTATGTCAACATACCAGGGTGTCTGCACACTAATGGAAAATAGATGCTTATCAGGGAAAGAGTCATCTACTACTTGATTATCCTTTGATGTAGTCAGCCTTGAAAAAAAATCTGCAACAACGTTGGCCTTCCCCGGTTTATCCACAATGGTTATGTCAAACTTCTACATGAGCAATAACCATCTTGCTAGCCTACATGAGATCGGGGGTTTATTCATGAGGTATTTAATGGTACATGATCGGTGTGCACAAAGATTTGGTAGCCTATTATGTAGTGCCTGAATTTTGTTAGGGCATAGATCACTGCCAACATTTCTTTTTCTGTCAATGTATAGTTGAATTCAGCTCCCTGCAGATTTTTGTTGACAAAATAAATAGCATTTTGAGTAGCTCCTTCTTTTTGTCCTAAGACTAATCCTATAGCATAGTCTGATGCATCTATATGGATGTGAAAAGGAAGCTCCCAATTAGGAACCTCTATTATAAGAGCATGAGTTAAAGTTTCTTTCAAGTCAAAAAATTCCTTGTCACATTCTTTTTTCCATTGGAATTCAACATCTTTAGTTAGGATATTATACAATGGTGTTATCATTTTTATGAAGTATTTGATGAACCTCCTATAATAACTTGCACGTCCTAAAAAAATCCTAATATCTTTTTGTTTTGAAGGGATAGATAGATTGGTGATCACCTTAATCATTGTAGGATCTACTTCAATTCCTTTGTGAGAGATGTAGTGGCCAAGAACTACACCTTCCTACATCATCATGAAGCACTTTTCACTATTTAAAGATAGATTTTGGTCTTCACATCTCTATAGGACTCTGCTGAGATTCTTCAATGCTTCATTGAAATTAGCACCATAAGTAGTGAATTCATCCATATATATTTACATGCAATCAAGAGAGATATCTAAAAATATGCTAATGATTGCCCTCTGAAAAGTTGTTGGTGCATTGCATAAGCCAAATGGAAGTAGTGAGTAGGCATAAGTCCCCCATGGATAGGTAAAGGTGGTCTTCTCCTATTCCTCTAGTGCAATTTGGATCTAGTTATAGCTATTGGATCCATCTAGGAAATAAAAGTATTGCTTTCTTGTAAGTGAGTCCAAAACTTGATCTATGAAAGGTAAGGGAAAATGGTCCTTTTTGGTGGCAACATTAAGTTCCCTATAATCAACACAAACTCACCACTTCCCTCCTTTCTTGGGCATAATCACCAATGGGGACACCCATTGGCTATCTGAAATGGGGTAGATGAATCTTGCTCTAGTAATTTATGTAGTCCCCCTTTTACTATTTCTCTCAGTACAGGGTTAATTCTTCTTTGTGGCTGCCTCACTAGTGTGCAATCATTTCTTATGTATATTCTATGAGAGAAAATATAAGGGTCCAATCCCTTCATATCATTATAATCCCATGAAAATGCACATTGGTGGGCCCTCAACAATTTTTCCACTGATAATTGTTGTTATTCACTCAGTTTGTTGTTAACATTTAGATATTTTCCTTTTGACACCACCACTTGTGTAGTTAACTCTACCATACTTTTTTCACTAATGCTTGGTACCTTGAGTTCATGTGGTAGCAATGTATGAGACATACATGTTGCTACAGGAAATTCGACTATAGGAAAATCATCTGTAGGAAGAGTGGTTGCAAGAAGAGAATGCAGGAGTGTCTTCATTGAATCAACATAATCAAATGCATGAGAGGATGATGATTCCTCTACCTCATAATGGTTTTGAATTATGTTAGACAATAATTCATCTTTATCTTGAAGCTACATGAAAGGACTTCTGCTTAACATCATAAGTTGTGCCACATAGTTAACTTCCTCAGCCTCCTCACCAACATGTGGCCATACAGGATCATTCCTATCATGGGAGGGCTAAGCAGGAGGGTAGAGAACAAGATTTTTGGTGCTCTTTCCGGCAGAAATGGTCATGTCTACTATCTGACATTCAATATAGGAATCTGTTGTTGCTAACCACGACCTTCCAAGAATAATGGGGTACCTACCTAGTGTGGCCTTAGGAGAAATAATCATAAAATCTATTGGGAACTCCCAAGAGTCTATAGTTACCAAAAGATCCTCTACTATCCCATCAGGCTTAACAATAGAACTATCAACAACGTGCAGGATAGTAGGAGTAGGTCTCATGCTTGCAATATTTTGTTGTTGCAGGATGTCCTTAGTCATTACATTTATTGTTACTCCCAAATCAATCAGAGAATTCTTTATCTAGATCCCATTGATAACAACTCCTACCATAGGACTCCCTGGGTCATTATAATTGGGAATAGTCACTTTTCCAAGCATGATGTCAGCCAACTATCCCACCACATGAACCGTAGTACGTTATTTCTTTTTCCTACCTGGCTTCTTAAGGCATGCTTCCTTGATTGCTTTGCCATATATGGGAACATGTTTTATGGACTGAAGTAGAGGTATTTGGACACATATATGCTTCAACTGATCTAGAATGTCAAAATTTTGTGTCCTCCATCACTTCCTTTTGTTTCACAGTTTCCAACCTCTAGGGAAATGGTGGTTTTGGTTTAGTTTGCTTGACTGGGACTAGTTCAAGATTTTTAGGTGCACTTGGCTAAATGGGGACATTCAGAGGCTCCTCTTCTTCCATAGGAATCTCAGTGATAATGGGTGTGGAAGGAGCTGGAAAAGTAGTTCCCAAATGCAAGAAAATGTTATTTACACTCACAAAAAATGCAAGGAATTGATTTAGATTAGCAGAGTATACCAACTACTACTGTGGTTTATTATTTTGGTTAGGTGTGGGTTGGGCTGGTAGTTGAGTAGGTTTAGGTGCATTTGAATTTGAACTAGAAGGATTTAGAATTATAGCAGGTTGTTGGGGCTCAGAAGGTGGCTGCATGTAATTGATTGTCTAGTTTGTCCATTTGCTATCATCCCCTCCATTTGGATGTTTGCTACCAATTTCCTGGAGGTGGCTGCCAATTTTCTTGAAACTGCTACCAATTCCACTGAGGTTGCTGCCACTAGGGTGGATATTTTTGGTGGTTGGGCTAGGAATTCAGAGGGTTATTCCAAGGCTATAATGGATATCCTCCATAAGTGGATGGATATGGGGGTTTTCATTAGTTACTAGATGAATAAAAATTGAAATATGGCCCAACAAAAAATAGTGGATTTGGTGGAATGTCTTGTATTGGAGCCCATGGCCTCCTTTGTACAACATATTCGACTTGGTCTTCTTCACCCTGGATTGGATTAAACTCAAGTGTCATATGGTTTCTGTGAAAATTAGCTATCATCTTGCATCTACAGTCTTTCTTCTTTTGTCTGTAATGAGAGAAATATTCTGCCAACATTTCCTCCACCTCCTCTTGTTTCTTCTTGGCCTAAAGTGTATCCAGCTAAGTAGCCAAATTTTTTATGATGTCTTGTTTGAACTCCACCAGTAAGTGAGTAATCTACATCCTTGAAACTCCACTGGTAGATGACTTACCCATGGAAGATTGGTAAGCTCTCCCCTTCTTTGAAGCTGCCCTAGAATAGTTCTGACATATCTTCTTGATGTCCTCCCAAGGAACTTGGGTAATATCTCCTCCTTCCATCAGGTCCAAGGCATTTGTGCAGCTATCATTAATTACTCTCAAGAAAAAAAACTTTTGTGATTCTTCATTGAGTGCATGGTGTGGAGATTTTTGTAAGCAAAATAGAAACCTTGAAATATAATCTTCTAGGCTCTCATCTTCCTTTTGTTGCATCCTAAAAATTTCACCTCCTCTCATGTCACTGCCCCTACAATACTCATTGTATTTCTCAAGGAACTTTGTCTTCATGTCCTCGCAAGTCTCCATAGTATCTCTACCTAGGCTCATGAACCATCTCAATGCAACTTCTTTCAAGGTGGCAAGGAATAGATTAAGCCTATGGGCATCAGTGGTATATTCATAACTCCTACAAAGTATATCAAACTCAAACAAGAATGTATCAAGATTTTTTGTGACAAGTCCATAGAACTTAGGAAGAACTAAAGTAGGGATATTTTTAAGGTTGTCTACTTCATTCTGATGATCAATGGGGAAAGGAAAAGATAGTTGGTTAGGTCTAATTCTATTTGCATCACCCATGCCTACTTGATGAATTTCCAAAGCAATTGTTCTCAATTAGATTCTGATCTTCAAAGGAAACTTCATAATTGGTTAGATCTATAAATGTATCAGCAAAGAGGTGTGGCTCTTCTTCTTCGTCGTCTCTAGGCAGGTTCTGATACTCAATTGTCTGGAATAGATCAGGATTGTTAGGAATGAATCTCCCATGAGCGTCTCTCCTCCTTTCTCTATGCATATGGTATCAACTCACTATCAGCCAACTCACACAAAGAATTGGAAAAAGAATAGGGGGGTCATTACTTTCCTAAATGAGAGGTATACTAAGAACAACTTCCAAAAATACTACAACAAGAAAAACTATCAATGACTCCAAAGAACACCCTAGTTTGACACCATCCCTAACAATGACGCCAAAAATATCAACCTCCTACAATAATTGAACAACTAATCCCTTATGGTTGTGATTCAAATATTGGACATCTAACCTAAATAACCATTTCAATCATCATGAAGGTGCATTTACTTATCAACCCAGGGATGTGAACTTGAAATGGGCTAGCACAGTATGTGCACTAGGAATCCAAAATAGCCATATTCATCCTACAACTAAGAAAGACACAATGCTGAAAGTAAATTGCTTGGAAGGAAATAACATAACTACTGAGCATCAACCAACAACTATACTAAGCTGAAATGCATGACAAAAATTAAAATATGAGTGAACAAACAGGAAACTACTCTGTCTACTTTAGCTGCAAGAACAATTATAGAATGGAATTCTAGTGGCTGCAAGAACAGATAGTGCCAAATTCTTAACTAAATACTGAATAGAAAATAACTAACTTACCTAAGGGATGGAATAATCACCAAGTGGGCCCCCTTGGATGAGTATCCCCTAAAAAAAATGTAAATTCAATTGCACAAACTTATAACTTCATTGCATTCATTGGAAAACATGAGTATAATCAAGCAACATGACTGTATTACTGAAAAACTAAGAGTGTGAGTACATCATCAGACTAAGTAGCCTCTGGAGAAGGAGCATCCTAGTCTTATTTATCTAATCACCTAGCAAGGCAGTCAACTCCGACAGAACTAGAGGATGCCACATTAGGGAAATCATAAAAAGTGGAGAGGTGGTTACGCATGTGTGGAATCTGGTCATGCATGTTTGCCTCCACATAGATCTAGTACAACTGTAACACCTATATTCTCTCAACAAAAAATTAAGAGCATTTACAAGGTGGTTGCATCTTCGATTTGGATGAGGAATCTCCCCACCATCGAGAGTCTACCCTCAGTGAATGACCACCTTGTTGACCGGTATGGTGGATGACCAACTAGCAGAATCTTCCTTAACTACAAGCCTCTAATTATATCTGCATGACAATATTAGTATGCACAACAACTACATATTTGTAATGATATCAAAGTGAAATTCATTAATCACATGCAAAATTAACACATATAGTTCATATAGCATGTCAATATCATTTAAAAGTTATGAAAATAAGTTCATGTCCAAAGTCTATGGTTTTAAGGAAATATCATGAAAAGGTCAACATCCAAGCATCAAAGTCTATGACGACTGCAGAAAATGGACAACAAACTCTATCAATAATTAGACCATAAACTAGACTCATCAATAACTCTTGGCTTGCTTGAATGGAAGTGGATGAGGAAGGCTCTTGGAGGGGCTCAACATATTCTTGATGGTTAATCTCATGAGGGCATGATGGAGGTTGACTTGGGCTCATGGAGTGAGACTCTATAATAGGTTAAAGGGGTTGTGGGTGACATGATGGAATTAGAAGAATATGCATGGTGTTTCAAGAATATTTTGTAAGCTCAAAGATGGAAAATGGTTGACATGGTTGACTCCTTGCTAATAGCCCTTGGGTCACATCCTTTGTAGGTGGATGGGTGGATTGGGGTTTAATTTTGTAATGTTTGAACTTAGGGCATGGATTTGATAGAGGATTAGATTATGGTGGGGCTAATGAATATTTTGATGGGTTAGAAGGTGGAGAGGCCAATGGATTAGGACTAGGACATGGTGGCTTAGGGATAGGTATTTGATTGGATGGTGGTATGATAAACTTATAGGGTGCATGAACTAGATTGGTGTTCCCCTTGTCAAATGGAGCATGAAAATTAAAAAGCTCTTGATTTTGTTGCCCAGGTTGACTTGGGCTTGTTTGGAAGTGAATTGATATGATGATGTGGAATTAACATGGAAAGGATATGGTGGTGTAAGGTTGTCTTGATAAGTGGATGGACTCTGTTGTGTGATGATTGATGTGGAATTTGAAGTTGTGTTTTTTGGTTTGGGATTGGTGTGTGGCTATGAGTTGTTGGATTTGGGATTGGTTGGCTAAGATGTGTTGGATTTGGGATAGGATTTGTTGTATGTGAGGTGATTGACTTTGTTTAAATGGTTGAATGTTTTCTTGTAAGTGTTGTATGGTTGATTGGTTTGGGTGTTGGAGTGCTTGGATGATTTTTTGTAGGTGGGGTGCTAGGACCTTATTTTCTAATGTTGGAATGGAGTTACACATGTCTTTACATGGTTGTATGTCATCTTGTCCCTCAAAGTATGCCACATATTTCTTTTCATCATTTTAATTAGGAGGAGGGGCCCTTCGAAGTGTGATTTTAGGTCTTGGATTGTTCTCATGATTAGTATTAGGGAGAGAGCCTCCTTGAATTATGATATTAGGCTTAGGTTTTGTCTCATGATTTGGACTAGAGGGGTAGCCCCCTTGGATTATGACTTTGGGCTTATGATTAGGATTGGGCCTATTTATGATTAGGACCATTTTGACAAGTGGTGACTAGGACTAAATTGATAATGATGTTGAGATGATAAGATTGGTTGATTAGGATGATGTGGAAAGTGTTTATTAGAAGTTTGACTTGGGAAATATCAAATACAAGATCTCACATGTAAATGCATGAACACACACACCAAAAACAATGATAAATTTTTCTTCCAAGATTAAATGTTATGATTAAGTAAAAACTTGAATACACAACAACAAGCCTAATGTTAGTCAAGTGGGTACAACCAATTAGGTTTTAATCTAGGATGCATGAGGTTGACTAGGGATGATTTGAAATAAAAATGCTGCCACACAGCTAGGAGAAAGGGGTAACCCACCCTTCACCTTCACTTCCAAAAGGTATAAAGTTCTTTGGGGCTTAGCCAAAAGTGACAAGATTTTAACTCACAAAAAAGTGTGTCTTTTGATTCACACCTTGATTGAGGTTGTCCCTTAGAGTGGTGTGTGCTCCAAGCAAGCCTCCTAAGAAGCGTATGACAAAAGTGAACCAATTGAGGTGTTTTTGGTCACACACACACTTGATTCACACTCGGAGTTGTTAATTTCCCTTTAGAAAATTGAAATGTGTGTAAGAAAAAAATGGAAGCACTTGTTCTTCTTATCCCAAAGCCAAAATGTTTGATGGAAGACAATGGTTCTTTTTAAGGCCAATTTCAAAGTGTGATTGCAAACAAGATGTTCGTTTTAATGCCCCAAATTCAAGTGTTTTGCAAACAAGATTGATTGATCAAATGAGAGATAAAGATAATAGAATGAGTGCACCCAAAAGTTTTTGCTTTCCAATTTTTTGTGTATGACTGATATTGCTGCTACTACAGCTCCTTATGAGCAGCTACAAAATTAAAAAATGATATTATAATGCAGCCATAAAAAAATAAGTTCATCAGAAAATTGTAATTTCAGATACATGTTTTTAACATAGCCAAATTAGATTCAATTATTTCAAGATGTTATTGATGTGAAAAATAAAAAATAAAAGAAGAGACTCATATTAGTTTTTTGAGAGCTTTCTAGAAATATAAAGAAGTCAGAAAAATTCTGTGTTTTGCACCCAAAAATGTGGATTTATGAAAACCCTACAAAAAACGAAGATCAAATTGTTCAACACCTTATATAACCTCAAAATAAAATATGTAAAAAAGAGGCCCCATTAGAATTTTAATAGATTTCTAGAAATGTAAATTTTTTTGGAAAATTCGTCGATTTGCATCTAGAAAGTCAATTTTATGAAAAAACATAAAATCATGATAACTCCTACAAAAATCGTGATAAACTATCATTTTTTTTATTGTAGCCTCTTGAGATGATGCACAAGCATCTATGAAAATCCTGTAGAAAAATTCACAGCCATTTAGAAGATATGAAGAAATTTGTAAAACCTAGGGTTTTTTTCCAAAATGACAGATCTACAACAAAAAAATCAATAAAACCTTCAAAAAAAGCAAGTAGATCTGCAAAAGGAAAGGGTTCTTTATGTTGGGTTCACCAATGGAGTTAGGGTAAAAATATTAGGGAAAATATGTAAAAAAAATTATAAGGAAACCCTAAAAAGCACAATAGAGCACAAACTAGCATGAAATGCAAACAAGAAAGCAAAGCAAACCAATCTCCAAGCTAGATTTGATTTATCTCCATTGCTCTTCTCCACCTCACATAAGCATGAAATACTTTGAAGGATTGAATGATTGAATATTTTTATGTTGATTTCTCATTTTCAAGGCATAACGATAAGATGGAGATGATAGAGGAAAAATAGATAGATAGATGAGAAGATTGAAAGAAATTTTGGCAGAGTGAGGATGCTAGAAGAAGATTATTCTCAAATGGCCTGTGAAATGTTAGCTTTATAGGAGAAGGCTGATTTTATTCGATGACCAAGATTAAAATTCAAATGTGTGATGTGTATGGCTAGGATTAAAAGTTGATTTTAGTGCCTATTACGCACATTAAGTGGGTTATGACATGAGGCTAAAATTAGGATGTGAGGAAATAAGTGGGATTCTTTTATTTATTTTGGAGAGAAAAAATGACTATGACACACAATGAATGGGGCTAAAAATAGAATAAGTGAGAATATCATAATTTAAATAATAAAATTATTTAAATTATTTGTGCATGTGAAGAGTTGTAGTCATGTGACACATGTCGGAATGTGGTAATAAGTGAAGGATTAATTCAAATACTTAATTTAAATTATTTTGAGACATGTGAAGGGGAATTAACTAAATAAATGTGATTTATTTAATTAATTGGGAAGGTGATTAAGTGGAATAAATGGGATAAGTGGGATAATGTAATGACCTAGGGTAAAATATTACAAGATGTTTTACAAGGTCATGTATCAACTAGGTAATGTTATTGTATAGGAGTGAATTTGCACCCCTAATGCAAATTCCCCTTCTACCCCTCTCCACTTTAGCAAACCAAACTTAGAGGCTTAATTCCACATAAGCCCGTTGCTTCCCATTCCACTTGGTGCCCGTTTTGAGTGTTGGTAGAGGCGTTTCTGTCAAGGATGACCACGCAGCGTGTAGACATCCGCACGATGTGCTTACGTCCCTAGTAGATTCCCGTGAATGGAGTCTATAGAGATGTTACACTTCCTATTGGAATTCAAAATGTAACACCTCCCTTTGGTTGGCCGACCCAAATATGGTCGTTTCTTGACCTCCTTTCTTCTTATTCAACATTCATTCATCCATTTTCATCTCTTCACAATCTCTAGACCTTCTTTACACAATATCTCAATATTCTAGCATTCATCCACAAGAATTGCAGGAGCATTTCACACCCCATAGCAGCAATCTCTTCACTCCATTACAATAGAGGGTCGAGTTCCTCTCATCTTTCTCCCCCACTAGCCTTGAGCTTTTTGGAAAAAGGTGGTAAGCTCCTCACTCATCTTCTCTATTGTTTGGTTGGGTTAGCATATTACTTTTTGTAGTGTCTTTGGTGTACTTTTCTTGTATTTCCTTCTTTATTACATTATTTCTATATCATTGTAAACTTGGTTGTTCGTAGAGGTGGAAACACCAAAACAGGGGTCTGACTGAGGTAGACCCCTAAACAACCCCCGAACATTTTCCCTCTTTTCTATGTAGGTGAAGAGATCTTGGAGCAAGTTGGAAAAATGATTATTGTGTGAGATCATCTTCATCACCCTTGTGGTAATATACTTCCTTTATCACATTCGTCTTTATGTTTCACATTTCATAGTGTTATTCTTCACCTTTAGAAACTCTTAAACTAGGTTGCTAGTTTTTTCTTTAGAGGTTAGACCTCGCCTCCTTAGTTTTCTGGTCATACGGATGCCAATGCACCTAAGAGATGCCAACATGCCATGCTGTCATCCCAGAACTATGCTTCTATCCTCTAATAAAGAGCTATCTAAGACACAAAGTTGTCCCAAAAAATTGACTCGCCTAGTCTCCTTTCAACTCTCAGGTTTGCAAAGTGATCGAAGGACCTTATAGTCCTCATCATTATCATCCAATCCATCCTAACACTCCTTTAAACTGAGGTAAGTTAGGAAAGCCATACTGCTCTTGGCCTTTCATTACCTGGGGCCTTACAATGGTTGGTCCCCCTCTCTTACATTTTTGGTGAACCCGACGTGAACCGTTTTGGTTCCATTTTGTGATACTAAAAGTTTCTTTCCTCATATCCTAGGATCATTGTAGGTGTGAGTGTTGTGAGGCTTCTACCTTACAACCCAACCTGCAACCCTAGCAGGCATAGTTGGAAGGTTCCAAAGGTGTTGTGTGATGAAACTAGAATTGGGTTACTATCTTATCCTATAACCTCTAGGAGACTCTATAGAATTGTTTTTTAGTTTGCATGATGGCCTTTTCCTTAAATAAACCTATTCCCTTTGTGCACCTTGTGAGTAGTAGTACTGGTATAACCTTCACTTTATAGTACCTACTGATGGGCTTCAATAGGGAACCATCTACTCTTTACATTCCTCTAAGGATAAATGGGAATACTGTGGTAGGTGTTCTCATTGATCTAAGATCTCAAGTAAATATCATAACTAAGGAGATCATGTTAATCAAATTCCTTCATAAGGATGGGTATGATGCACCTAAAAGCACCATCCACACTCACGATGGACTTCTCATACCTCTCATAGGGAGTATTGTTTTGTCGGTACTCGTTGGACCTAAATCTGTGAACCTTAAGTTCGACATCATCTTGTGGTTTGAACTCTTCAAGGTGAAGCTAGGCATCCCTCAGTTGGTAGCTATGAATGAAGTTCCCTCAGTTGTACACAAGTGTCTAATATTCATTCAATGAGGTTTGGTACACGTTGTCCATGACACTGGTTATAGACCACCGATTTCATGTGGTAGCTATATGTTAGACTACTTTTGGCATGCACCTATTGGTCCTTTCCCACCCAGGAAGGACCTCCTATATTGCACATATCAAAATTATAAAAAAGGACGTTCTAGGACAAAAGTGAGATACCTTCCTTCTCCTTATGTTGTTTTGCATAGAGCTTTCCTAAAAGCTAATAGTGATGCCACCAAGGCACACAAAAGAGAAGAAGAGAAGCGGTCTTGAGATCCTCCTTCTTCCTCTACCATTGTTCATCTTGATGCTTCATCTCACTTTGTTGTGGTACAATCTGCTTCTATCTCACATCTATGAGAGAATCCCAAGGTGCCCGCTTGGTGAAAGGCCAAGTGTCTTGCATTCGATATTCCTATCTTACCCATGGATTATAGGATCATTCAGTATGGTAAATAGAAAGCCCCTCATGAAGATTCCTCTACGTCTCATCCTTTGTGACCTCCTACTGCTCCTACTCCTAAAATAGTGAACAAGAAGAGGCTCGAGGCCAAGGCACTAGAACTAATTCTCCTTGCTATTTCTGAACCTATCCCTCCTGCTCCCATCTAGGAGTTTGTCCCTATGTTGGAAACACATGTGAAGGAAACTATTATGGCATAGTAGGAGCCCTCCATTCCTTCGCAACCTCTAGCTTCTGGTTCAAAGAGTCGCAAAAACTACCTTGCATGTGAGCGCAAGAACCAACAAAAGGCTCTTTTGGTTGAGCAATCCAACTTACAGAAGAAGGAAGAGGATACAAATGCTCCTATATCAGGACCTCCTACTGTGTCCTCCTCTCTCTTCCACTGTGAGCACACATGTGCCTAGTGAGGTGCGGGTATTCATTGCTCCTTCGATGGAGCTACCTCTGCTAACGTCCATTCCAAATGTCTCACCTTTCCCAAAACCCATAGATATGATTAACACTTCAGTTGTATCTATTGCGGTTCTTTCTTCCTCTTCCTCTACCTTTCTTGCTTCATTTGTGGGGAGTTCGCCTCCTCTGGTGAATAAAAAGGTAGAGAGTGGTCCCTCCAACAACGGAGGATGTAAGAGGAGCCCACCTTCTTTGAAAGATGGTTCTGCACTGACTTGTTTTTTCCTAGTGACAAAACCAGACCCAACCTAATCTAAGTCTGTCACCACTCCTGAATCTCTTGGTGAGCCTAGCGGTGAACCTCAAGTGAAAACCCCTCCATCTGTCAAGGTAAAACATGGCACTTTGTTTAATAGCATGTTTAATTCAGTGGATGAAGTTTTGACCTTGTCAATGATCTTCGCAAGGTCATTAACCTTGGACCCACAAGAGTTGAGTGATAGAGACCTCACAAGTCCTTCCTTGGCCCTTGTTGTGGGAGGATCAAAAGCACCTCCCCTTAACATTACACCATTGTAAGCTTGTCATCCTTTCCCCTATGATGATATAGAGTGGGAAGTTGATGACCTCTTATTTGACCAGTGTTAGGGAGAGACCCTCTTATTGATCTTTAGATTAGATATGTGTGTGTTGTGTTGTGCTTCCCTCATGATCATGCTATATGTTCCTAGATGACCCTTGTCACCCCTATTGGTGCTTGGATACAGGCATGGCATTTGTGTTGTAAACCGTCTTCTATTTTAATTATCATTCTTCCATGTTTTTGATTGACTTTCGGTAAATTGCGGACGATGCAAAGCGTTGGGGGCATTTAGGCTTCCTTCCATGTTGACCGATTTTTTTATTTTTACTTTGTCTGTCGTGCATTCTTCTTGATCTGGTTGGGGATTGATGATCTTTCACCTCACACCGTAGTTACCTATTATATATATAAATAAAGGCAGATCTGACCCCATGAAACTAGATCCCCCTATTCCCTTTGTTCATGTTCTATTTCCTTTTGCTTTATCTTCCTCTCTTCTTTTCTTGAGTTGTCCCTTTCATGTGTGAAAATGCCACTTCTACATTACACGATCTTTAGAAAATGTATTTATTTCCTAATAAATCTTTTCTCAAGATCCTTCACACACTTCTTTGTTAGAATTGAATTATTACTTTGAGACCCTAACGGAACATGTTTCCTTCATCACGGGTTCGTAAAGAAAGGATTTGGAAACCTTCCTCCAAAGTAGGAACACCTTTGATCTTCCCCTCACATGGGGGCATATCCTTCCTTTTGAATTCCTTGATGAAGTGAATATCTTTCAAAAGGATTCCTTAACGATGACTCGATTCAGGAAAGAAGGCATTGGCTCTTGAATGGTGTACCCCTTCCTTTTCACATCAGGTTCCTGATGGACCCCCTCAAAAATCCTTTTAAATATTGGCATCTAGTTCAGAGGCAACCCGACTAGACCGGTTTCACATCTTATCATCAAGCCCAAGGGTAGCCCTACTAGACCTATTTCCTATATTTGTGTCTAGCCCGGGGGTAGCCCGACTAGACCCGTTTCCTATCTTTGTGTCTAGCTTTGGGGCAGCCTAACTAGACTTGCTTCACGTCCTTGCATCTAGCTTGGGGGCAGCCTAACTAGACTTCACTTTTCAAATAGCACATCCCTTGAGTGGTCCCCTCTTCCTTTTGAATGGTTCTCGAGGGACCCCTTTGAAAGTCTTCCAACTTGGTGATGGTCTGTGTGACTTTTCGTTCACTGGCATGCACGACCGCTTCTTGATGTGTTCTATTTGTGGGTAAACATGTGGTCATTCTTGGCTCTATGGATTCCCCTTTGCTTGGTCTCCCTCATGTGAGATTTCTTGGGGGATACCTTCCTTGTAGGTCTGTGGGTCTATAAGGCACTTTCCTAGTTTCCTTCATGTGAAAGTTCTTGAAGGATACCTCCCTTGTAGTTCTGTGGGCTTGTGAGATGCTCTTGTTCTTTAGATTTATAGTTCTATGGAGCTATGGAGCCTTTTGCTTGTCCTGCATTTTCTGGTTCTCTAGACCTCTAGACCATGTTCTGCTTCCTTGTCAATATAGGTATACATCTCTAACCCTACTACTTCTTCGATCTACTTTACCAAAGCACTCATCAGTACTTGTGCTCGCTATAGTGGTGGAAAAATGTATAGGAGCGAATTTGCACCCCTAATGAAAATTCCCCTTCTGCCCCTCTCCAATTTAGCAAACCAAACTCAAAATCTTAATTCCACATAAGCCCATTGCTTCCCATTCCACTTGGTTCCCATTTTGAGTGTTGGTAGAGGAATTTCATTCAGGAACGCCCATGCAGTGCAAAGACGTCTGTGTGGAACGCTTATGTCCCTAGCAGATTCTCACGGCTGGAGTCTATAGAGACATTACATTTCCTATTGGAAGTCAAAGTGTAACACCTCCCTTTAGCTGGCCGACCCAAATATGGCCATTTCTTGACCTCCTTTCTTCATATTCTCTACTCATTCATCCATTTTCATCTCTTCACAATATCTAGACCATATTTACACAATCTATTAGCATTCTAGCATTCATCCACAAGCATTGCAGCAACATTTCACACCCCATAGCAGCAATCTCTTCACTCCATCAATTCAATAAAGCAAGCATAGGATGACTTCATTGCAACAGAGGCTTGAGTTCCTCTCATCTTTCTCCTCCACTAGCCTTGAGTGCTTTGGACGGAGGTGGTAAGCTCCTCACTCATCTTCTCTATTATTTGGTTGGGTTAGCACTTTAGTATTTTGTAGTGTCTTTGGTGTACTTTTCTTGTATTTTCTTCTTTATCACATTATTTCTACATCATTACAAACTTGGTTGTCCATGGAGGTGAAAACACCAAAACGAGGGTCTGATTGAGGCAGACCCCTAAATAGCCCCCCAACATTTTCCCTCTTTTTGTGTGTAGGTGGAGAGATCTTGGAGCAAGTTGGTGAAAGGATTATTGTGTGAGATCATCTTCGTCACCCTTGTGGTAATATACTTCCTTTATCACATTCGTCTTTATGTTTCACATTTCATAGTGTTATTATGCACCTTTAGAAACTCTTAAACTAGGTTGCTAGTTCGTTATTTAGAGGTTAGACCTTGCCTCCTTAGTTTTCTAGTTGTATGGACACCAATGCACCTGAGAGTTGCTATTGTGTCGCACTATCATCCTAGAACCATGCTTCTATCCTTTGAAAAAGAGCTATCTGAGACACAGAGTTGACCCTAAAAAATGACTCACCTAGTCTTCTTTCAACTCTCAAGTTTGCAGAGTGATCGAAGGACCTTATAGTCCTCATCATTCTCATACCATCCATCCTAACACTCCTTTAAACTAAGGTAAGTTAGGGCAGCCATGCTGCTCTTGGCCTTTTGTGACCTAGCACCTTGTAGTGGTTGGTCCCCCTCTCTAACAGTTATGACATGGATAATTTTGGGTGTCTATAGATGTCATGCCCTTTCTCGCACGTTACATGAATAAATAAACAAAGAAAATCAAGATACAAACTTGACTGAAGCAATGCATGATGACTCTACCCCTGCCCTAAAACAAAATAATCCAATATAACAACCACAACAAGAGTTCAACCTTTCCTTGGACATTATCATTCAACCTCCTATTATGATTTAATTAGATGATGATGAAGAGATTCGAAAAATTGATGAAGAGATGCATAAGTAATTGAATACGTTGTTTTCCTCTTCGATGAGCTTAAATGACAATTCTCCTAAGAAGAGTGTTGAATCTCATGATGGCCCTAGTTTGACAATTTCTATTGTCCCTTTGGATTGTTTTCCACCCTCAATATACAATGAACATGATTGGGATGTGGATGACCCGCTTTAAGTTGACTCACACATGCCTTACTAGTTTCTCTGCATTATTTCTTTTTATTTTTCTTTTGTGTGATTGCATGTGCCTAATGTGGTCCAACGTACCATTTTGTTTGATCTCTCTCTCTCTCTCTCTCTCTCTCTCTCTCTCTCTCTCTGTAACATTCCTCTATTTGTACCTTTTTATTTTTCTCTATCATCAATCTTTTACTATTCACCTTTTGTCTTTTCTTTGTCTTGTGTTTTCATTTTAAGGATGAGCAAGGCATCAAGACATTCATGTCTCTTCCATGTTGACCCAAAGGATTTTCCTTTATTCTTTATTTCTTTTTCATGTGTTTTCCTTTTGGGTTTGACACAAGGTGTTGAGACATTCATGTCTCTTCCATGTTGACCCAAAGGCTTTTCCTTTATTCTTTATTTTTTTTCTTGTGTTTTCCTTTTGGGTATGACGCAAGGTGTCAAGGCATTCATGTCTCTTCCATGTAGAACCAAAAGGTTTTTCTTTGTTTTCGCTCTTTGTGTTTCATTCTTCCAATTTTATGTGTATTTTGGGAATGATGACAATTCTGAGCTCTCTTAAAAACATTATAGCAAGAACATATTGACCCCAAATGCCATAGATCCCTTATGTGTTTAGATTTTTATTTTTTTGGGGCAACCCCTCTTTTCCTTTTCATGACGTAGCTTTACTTGGAAACATATGACTTGGCATAGGCTTTCCAAGTTAGCTCTCATTTCTTCTTTTTGTTAGCATTTATCATTTTCTACTTTCGAATAATTGCTCACAGTATGGTGTTTAGCAATTTCTTTAAAGTGGGGGCATACATTGGCATTACTCCTTTGCATTTTTTCCTTTCTATGGTTCTTGGAGTAGTCTTCTTATTTCATGTGATGCATTTTTTTCTTTGTGGTTAACATTGGGTATGGTGTCCTTCAAGAGTGTGATGTCTCTTAGTATATTGTATTCCTCTTAGTGGCTTGATGTGACACACTGCATCCCCTAAGCTGTGAATTTTCTATTCTTTGATTGGTCCTCTCTTGGAAACATTAGGCACAATGTTCCCTTAGCTAAGACCTCACATGAACTAAGAAAGACTCCTTTGAACGTTCCTTATTATTGTATTTTCATTTTTTGTTATATGGCCACCTTGCATAACATAGTTTGCATGCCTGTAGAGCCATCTTGTTTGTTCATGAGCTCCAAGCATACTAATTTTTTCTTGCCTCATGAAGATCAAAGTTAATTTTTTTGTGGTTCCTTATCAAATTTATTAGGAGGTATAACTTTGGTATGATTTGACATGAAGCCAAACGATGGCATGACTTTCCCTTAGCCACTTGTGTGTGTGAGTGCATTTTGGCCGTGTGTGTATGTGTCTCACCTTCTTGGATTTCTCACCCAGTAGACAACCTGAAGTTTCATTTCCTTAGACTGAGTATGCATTTTTTAGATAAATAACCTAGATCCGATCCACATTGTGATGGACAAATGGTCAAAGCTTGTATGCCCTTTTCCTTTTTCATGTTTCGTTCTCTTTATGTCTTTGAGAGTGCATGCTTGTGCTTTTTTTATTCTCTTTATATCATTTTCAAGTGTGTTCTTTTGTTCCTATGTTGGTTTTCCATGGGATCTTCATCCTGAGGGCTTGATCAACCCTCTTGATTGATGTCGTCCTATCTTACCAACATTGGTACGTTTGGACCCCTCTTGATGTGTGTTCCTCTACTTTAGTGTGAATTTGAAGCAAGTTCATCCTCTCACTAAAGTGGGGGCTAAATGTGGCAACGGAAAAAGTATCCCTTCTACTTTCCTTGCTTGTTTGGGCCCTCCTTGTAGACTAGGCTTAATGGTGCCTTGATTTAATGTTGTAATGTACTTGATACATTCACATTAGGTCTTGGGCCTTTGTGAACTAATGAATAAGAATGGTACTTGCTAAAGTATTGTGAAGTTTTGTAACTCACTTTCACACTTTTCTAAGGTTTTATTAATTAACTACACCTAATAAATCTCTTTTTAACCTTAATCGTGCCTTATTTAAAGTATTGCAAAGTGTTGTAACACACTTTCACACTTTTCTAGGGTTTTCATTAATAATTAGGCTTCTTTATGCTTTAATTGGCCTTATTTTGCACCCACGAGCCTCATTTAATGCATATTTTCGAGGATAATCCCGAAAAAAATCAACATCCAACATAATTCAGGTGTTTTCATGTTGAATGGCCTAGATTTAGTGATCTAGGACTCATTTTCCAACTTGGGCAAATGAGTCCCACCTAGGTTTTTGGGTTCCAAACCTGATCTCACACCTTTCTAAGCATTTTTTAAAATGGTCCCAAAAGTTATGCCTAATGAGACTTATTCACCACCTTGGGTGAATGAGTTCCATTTGGCCCAAAATCAAAATTAATTCAAATTTTTGGTGTTATTTTATCCTCCTAGATCTGATGTCGGTTTGTAGTGTTGTAATTTCAAGAATTCTTGCATAATTGAGTATAAATACAAGTTTACTTCACTCATTTTTCATCTCAAGCATTCAAGTATTCATGCATATAGAAAGTTTGAGTTTGTAGACACAAAAAAATGTCCTTGTAATCATTTTTAAATCATTTCATATTTCATTCAATTATCCATATATTATAACCATTTATTCATAAGCATTTATAGGCATCTATAAGCATTATTCATAAAATCATTTGATCATTTATCATTTACCATTTAGGCATAAATCACTAAAATATCATTAAATCATTTAATAATCTTTCCATTTATCCATTCATCTCATATTCATATTTTATGCATTTCCATTCAAATATTATACTCATTAAAACCATTGTCATAATAATGTATCCACCATAAAATATTAATATATTAATGCATTTACACATTTCATGCATTTGCATATTCATTTAAAATATCAAAAATATTCATTAAATTATTCATTTACCACCTACATGCATTTATCCATTTCAATCTTTTATCTTACCCATCTCATGCATGTGGGATATTTTCCTCCAAGCCAATCTCTTATCCCACACTCCTTCCACAACTTACATTCACCCTAAAGATTCCTATTTAAATAGGACTCTCTTCTCATTTTGAACCCTACATGAATCTTGCACATACACATATTTTCATAGCTTTGTTTAATCCATTCACTAACAACCTCTTGATGCACCTATGCTTGCAAAAATTTGAGAGAAAAAGTGCATAACAAGACTTTGGTGATAGGGAAGCAATGGAGATTAGTTTTAATTAAAAGCATTTTGTTTAGTTTCTTAGCTTATAATAGTTTAAGATTCTGGTTTGTTTGCTTTTAAATCTAAAACTGCTTCATTGTTGAGGTCCAAAAATGATGGTTCTCCTCCATTGAACCTTTCATTTTTGAGAGCCTACAAATGGTGAACCTAATGTGAATGTGTGCCAATGTATGGATTTACAATGTATTTTCTTGAAATTTTGATTCTTCATGCATGGATGCACATATTGAATCAATTTTAATGTTGATTTAATTATATTTCAAGCTGCAATTACATTGATCCTCTTTTGAAACTTTGCATACCATGAAGCAGACACTATTTTGAGAAATTTTGTCAAACCATTAATGCATTATGTCGACGCGTGTATGCTCATGCCCTTCCTTGTGCATGAAAGTTTCTAAAGTCAAAACGTTTCTTCAAGGGGCACTATATCCTGGCACTATAATCATTTATTCTTTGTATGCTTTGACAGAGTCACACAACATCCAATTGTTGCCAGGCAGGCTTTAAGCTTTCTTCTTTGCTACGACCTCCTTCACAGTTGCCTTCACCCCGACTTTAAGCTTTCATTTTGGTGTAGGTAGCGCGAATGTTGATGGCGTTCGCTTGAAAGTTTCTAAAATATTTTCGATAGATCTATTTTTTGCATATCATGCATGCACTGCCCTTGCATTTGTTTGAAAGTTTCTAACTCCTTTTTCAACACATCCATCTTGTGCACATTCAACAATCACTTTTAACCTTTTTAGTAAATAGTTCACTTACCTTGGCTATGCCTCTATCAAAATAGTCCGCGTGCTTTGTCAAAGCTTATGCGTTTTGCATTCATGAATGCCTAAGTATTGTATAAGCTTCTGCATTTTCATTCATTCATGCAGACCATAACTTTCATTTGAGAAAATTCTTGAGAATCTTGCAGATGTGTAGTAGTGATAGGCTCTAGATGTTAATGCAAAAGTTACATGCATTACTTTACAATATTTTGATTGCTTTTGTCAGTGATTTGGAAAATAGTACCACATTTTTCTTGCTATTATAAGGGAGGCGTAGCTATTATGAAAAGAACGGTCACCCTACACCATGCCATGCATTCACACAAACATATAGCTAATCTTAGTTTAGTTTTTAAACTTCCCATATAATTTAGTTTACTTTTTAAATTTTTAACTTAGTTTAGTTTAAAAAAAATTATTTTAGTTACTTTTCAGCCTAGATTAAATTTAGTTTGTTTTTCATTTAGTTAAGAAGTTAGTTTTACATTTTAAGATGTAATTTTTTTTTTTTTTTATTTCTAGAATTAATTTAGACTTAAATTTAATTCTAGATTTAAATTAGATTTTAAGTTGATTAGATTAGAATTTAGATTTTAATTAGATCTTAATTTAGGCTTTCATTAGTTTTGGATTTTGATTAAATTAGATTTTTAAATTAGATTTAAGTTAGATTCACATTCAGATTAGATTTAGATTGTAAATTAGAGTTGACTTTAGAGTTTAATTTTAAATTAGATTTTATTTTTATTTTTAAAATTTTAGTTTAGGATTTGGATTAGTTTTTAGGGTAGAGTTAATTAGATTTGTCTAACTTTATTTTAGATTTAATTTAGGATTTAATTTTTAATATTAGATTAAGATTTAAATTTTAAATTAGTTTAGATTTGGATTAATTAGATTAATGTTTTTTTTTTTTTTAATGTTTAGTTTCATTTAGATTTTAGGCTTAATTTTAGTTTGTTTTGTCTTGCAGGTTTAACAAAGAACTAAAAATCAAAACTTACGCTTGGAAAGGATTGAAATCAAAACTACTAGCAACATTTGGTGTAGGATGATTGACGAAGACATGATTTTGAAATCAATTGTCTTTTAGATTAGAAAACACTTCAATTGGTGCATTAAAATGAGCAATTGTCTTCTCTCACATAGGCTTAACTAGGGGTTGAATGAAAATTGTTTGTTGTGCTTGAAGGTGGTAGGTGATTATGCTCTCACCTTGTGTAAACTAGGTGATCAGAAAGCTAGACCCATCTATTTTATGTGTACCCCAATTCAATAATTGAAGTATCCTTTCCCCTTGTGCACTTGTGCAATCCTAGGTGCAAGAGAAACAATTATTGACTCTAGAACTTGGGCCTGCCTTGGTGGGAAAAAGTACTTACCCAAAGGTGACTCAGACCGACAATGAAGCTTTTTGGCCAAGCTACCCCTGACCGGTATATAAATGTGAATCCTAAGGGAAAACCTAGGATTACGAGTGCGAATGTGTCATACGGACCAAGTAGTACTCCCCAAAACCCTGTTGAGCGTAACCTCTTTAGGCTGGAGTGCCTCCTAAATGGAGCTTAATCTTGTGCCCCATGTATGGCCACTCGAATTGGGGTCCTAAACTAAAAACCTTTGTGTAGTTGCCAAAATCCTTCTATTTTCTAGCACAACACCGGTCGGTGTGAAGGCATCCACATCTTCGCAGTTTTTAGTAGAGGTGATCAATCTGCCATGGGAGTTTCATGGGGGTTGGAAGCTTGGTTGGCCTGAGAAGTGAGTGCACTATAAGGGGGAGCCCGTGTGGCCAAGCTTCTGGATTCACACGCTAAGAATATACGGCTGGGGAAACCCACGTGGAATCTAGCAGATATTGTCCTTTCCAACCTTAGGATTTGTGCTTGTATTGCAAAAATATAAAAACACATTCATAATTGAAAACAAACTCAAAAACACTTTGTCTACTATGTCTTGAGTTTTTGTTCAAAAATAGACCTCAAACAAACATCACACCTAGTAACTTGCAACATCTCAAACTTTGCAAACCTCAAAGGGTCCAACAACACAAACATACAACACGAACCTATCACTTAGATTTCTTGGAGTCATCATCCTTCAGTTTTGATCTTTCAATCCTTCCATTTCACCTAGTCCTTGCATTCCACCTAGCCCTTGCATATTCATGGTCCTTACATATTCCTATTCTTGCCTACATAGGTGACATTACATAGTTCTTGCATATAGATAACACTCCACCTAGTTCTTGCGTGTTCAACTCCTTTACATATCGAGACCATCTCACCTAACCTTTGCATGTTCCAAGAATTTAGTCCTTTTCATATTCATCATCGATCAAACAAAACCTTTAGCTTGCACTTAGGCTACTCTTCCTAGGTCTTGAAATCAAACCATTGGCTATCTATCACCCGCATCACTTGAAGTTCATCATCCTTGAGTTAGGGAACATACCATTATCCTTGAGTAGGGCAATCCTTTTGGAGTCCATCATCTCCTACATACCTTCTCTTGATCATTGGTCCTTGTGTCTATCCATCATAACACAAGTAAAGCATTTACATCATAACCAACTTTGGACCTAGAGTTTCCTTTGAGCTCTTGCATTCTTAGCTTGTCATATCATACCATAATATTTTCATATCTCATCTTAGAATCATATCCTTTTCATTGCATCCTAGTCTTAGGTCTCATACATTACCTTGGATTGAACATCAAAAATATCACCTATGACCCCTAGAACAAGAGTAAAAATGTTTCAAGAAGAAGGGAACCCTTGGGGAAGATAACATTAGTGTTGCAACTAGAGAAACAAATGAAACTAATGATGAAGAAATAACCAAATCCGATATAGAAGAAGCACTTAAGGATCATAGATTCACTAAACTTCTTACGGAGGTAGTCAAACGTAACCCACAACAATACTTCAAAGCCCTTATTGATGAAGGAATCAAAATACCTCCTGATTTTGACATGTCGCGGCTGACAATGAATGACCAACCTGAATCTAGTGAATCTAAACATCCCAAAATAAACAATGATGGTAGAATCAAATATCATAGACCCTTTTACCTACAACCAGGTTTTAAGCGATCTTTAAAGACATCAAAACCCACACCTACAAATGATCCTATTTTGGATGAGTTTAGAACATTGAGACAAGAATTGGACACCCTTAAGAACCGTAAAGCATCATCTCATAAGTTCTCCATCGAAGACATATGTCCTTATCCCTTCGATCCAAGCATACCAATGCCACCTTTTTCTAACCATTAGGATATACCAAAAATTGACAAATATAATGGAAAAGGGGATCCTAAACATCACTTAAGACAATTTTGTGCTACTACCATGGAATTTGCAGTTGATGAAACATACATTATGAGATTATTCCCCCGCAGTCTAGGAGGAGAAGCTATGGAATGGTTTTCACGATTACCCCCGACCATCAAATCCTTTCAAGAATTGGATGATACATTTGTCTCCAATTATAGTTTCAATTGTGACTTTAAAGTGACCATGACAAACCTTTTCAACACCAAAAAAAAACTAGGCGAATCTTTTGTGTCATTTTTACAAAGATGGAGAAATTTAACAAAACAATTACCTTATGCCATTCCTAATCAAGAATTGGTTGACCTCTTTTGTCAAAATTTGAACAAAGAAATTGGAAGGGAACTTCACCTCAAATGCTTGGATTCCTTTGACGAAGCCATAGAAATGGGATTTCGAATCGAACAAACTCTCATTGATGATGGAACCATAAAACTTAATAATGATAGAGATCAAAAATCAAATTCAAACAACAAGACACCTTTTTGGGTAAAGAACAAGAATGTAGTCAATCACGAAGTTGTTGATGCAAAAACAACTAAAAAATCATCACCTGTTTACAATCTCAAAGGTTCATCTTCAGATAAAGGAAAAGAAAAACAAAGAAGTTTCCCTAAACAAAATTTTACACCATTGGGACAATCACTTGAATCTACATTAAAAGAACTTCTTGAAATAAATATTATAATGCTACCTGATATAAAAGAATATAATCCACAAGTCAAACCCGCATGGTGGAATGAGAATCACTTTTGCAACTATCATAGACATAAAGGACATAAGACTAATAGCTGCAATAAACTTAGACATCTAATACAAGACCTTATTGACGATGGTAAGATAGCAGTTGATGGACACACTCCTTTGGGTAACTTTGATCGTGAGGCATTTAAAAACCCTTTCCCTAAGCATGACAAGGATAAAGGAAAGACCCTTGAATCTGGTGATGGTGTAAACTATACTACTACTAAGTATGACTATACCATACATAACATCAATGAGGTTGATAATCATGTAAACACTTTCATTATAAAAGGAAAAGCACCCGATTGCAAGGCTACTACCCGCAAAGGCACGGTCACCCTCAAAGGTCCTAATTCAAAACCCACTACATTAGCTTCATAGTATAACCTCATAGAGAATTTAGGAAAAATTCCCACACAAATTTCCATACTTGAGTTGCTACGCCTATCTCCTAAGCATAAAGCTATTCTAGAGAAAGCGCTTGCTACTGCTATAGTGCATACGAACCTACATGTAGATTAATTCCAAGCTATGGTGGGACATATCACCTCGCCTTACACTATCAATTTTACTGAAAGTGATGATTCATCCCCTTGACAACTGCATAATGTAGCTTTACACATTGACGTCCTTATCAATAATGCCAAGATCAAGCAAGTTCTAATAGATGGAGGAGCCGATCTTAATAGTTGTACCCAAGAATTGATCACAAAATTAGGTTTTTCTGAAAATGCAGTTGATCCAAGGAACAAGATTACCATAAAGGCATATGATCAAGAGGAATGCTCTTCTAAAGGATCAGTTACTCTACCAATCAGATTCGGCCGTATGGTAAAGGATGTGGTTTTCCAAGTCCTTGATCTCCCACTGACCTATATTATCCTCCTTGGAAGAACTTGGATTCATGCAATGCAAGCAGTACCTTCTACATACCATCAATGAATTAAATTCCCACACAATGGTGTTGAAATCACAATACAAGGAGATCCCAACCCTTTCATGTACTGCCATAATCTAAGTCCTAAAACTGAAATCAGAATCCCAAGCAATCATGAGTCATTTCCTTCTCAAGCATATGTTGATCTTGAGTCCTTAAAAGCATCCTCCTCAAAATCCAAGGAAGTTGTGACCAAAATACAAGTAAAAGAACAAGGGGTGGGAGAATATACTTTGAATCATGCCCTTTGCATTGGAAAGTTACCTTTATCTCCCCATACCTATGGCAAACCACAAATGACTGAGACCACATCAGATGCAAAGTCTACAGTGACTTGTAAATTAACCAATCTCAAAAAATGGGGAGTCCTCTCTAATGAAGTAGAAGAAGTTGATCTCTTGAAATGGCTATACAAAGATGAGAATACAGAAAAAGAACAAACTGAAATAAAGATACTTGTTAGACAATATTGTAAAGGTTGTGATCTTATGAAACAAATGGGATATGATGGTAAAATTCCTCTCGGCTTACAAAAATAGGGTATCTTGGAACCAATACAACCTACTCATATGCAAAAAGTCCCTAGTTTAGGATATGATGCACAAAAAGATAAGACCTGGAGTGCCACGTGTACTTCAAGTAAGGAAGTAGAGTCCTCTAATGCTACACAAACAAATGAGGAAAGTACCATCGATGACTTCATTGAAATTTATGACTATGATACTATCCCTACCCCTGAACTTGATCATAACATTTGTACCCTTGAATCCATTCAAAATCTTGATTGAAATCATGACCCTTTACCCTTGGTTCACTCTGAACTCATTGATTTAGATCAGAAGGGACCGCCACAACTGGATGTATTTCAAAATGATGAGGCAATCATAAACTTTTTTGGAACATGAGAAGATACACCTTTTGAGGATCATAAGATAGGTTTCACCATAGAACTCAACAGTGCAGCTTACTTTGGGGAGGGTGCCAAGCCTTTCAGTCGCAAAATTATTGAAAATATAAATAGGTCTTCTAGTGAAAACCACCTTGTGGCGCTATTAGACCTAAAAAAAGAAAAAATAAAGGATGAAAACCTCTCTGAGGTGCCCAAGGATGGAAGGATTGACAGACTTCCCTTAGCAGTATATCATGAAAATTCATCTATGCTAGTGGAGAAGACAATACTAGCTAACTTGGGTACAGAAGAAAAACCAAAGATAATTCATCTAGCGGAACCATTAACACCTGAAGAGAGAATAGAGCATATACAGTTTTACAAGGAAAGACAAGTCAACTTTGTGTGGTCCTATGCAGATATGCTAGAACTTGATCCAGATCTAGTCATGCATCACTTGTCTTTTCCACCAGGGGAAAAACCTAATAAACAAAAGTTGATAAAAATGCACCCGCATATTGCTCTATTGGTAAAAGCTGAATTACAAAAGTTGCTTGATGTGGGATTTATAAAACCTGTTGACTATGCTGATTGGATTTCAAATTTAGTACTAGTTTCAAAACCTAATGGGGGCATCTGAATTTGCACGAATTTTAGAGATTTAAACAAAGCTTGTCCTAAGGATGACTTCCCCCTTCCAAACATTGACATGATAGTGGATTTGACAACAGGACATGAAATGTTATCCCTCATGGACAGTTTCTCAGAATATAATCAAATTAAAATAGCTCTTGAAGATCAAATTAAGACAACATTCACTTGACCTTGTGGAACCTTCTATTGTAATGTCATGCCCTTCGGGTTGAAGAATGCCAAAGCTACCTACTAGCGTGCAATGACCGCTATCTATCATGACATGATGCATGCATATCTAGAAGACTATGTAGATGATTTTTTGGGAATATTTTACACAAGAGCTAGACATCTAGAGATCATGGATAAAATCTTCACAAGATTAGAAATATACAAGGTCCAATTGAATCCAAAAAAATGTGCCTTTGGGGTAACCTCTAGGAAACTCCTTGGATACATTGTCACATCTAAGGGAAATGAATATGATCCTGCAAAAATAAAGAGTATACTTGAAATGCCTCCACCTAAGAATATCAGACAATTGAGATCATTACAAGGAAAAATTGAGTCTATTCGCCGCTTTATATCACAACTTACAGATAAATGTCAACCCTTTCAACATCTATTACAAAAGAATGTTCCATTCAGATGGGATGACAAGTGTGAACAATCTTTTTAGAAAATCAAAGAGTATCTGATGAAACCGCCAGTATTAGTACCTCCCACAGATGACAAGCCTTTACTTTTGTGTATATCCACAACCACCACAACATTGGGGGCACTTTTGGCACAACATGATTCTGAAGGAAATGAATGTGCTATCTATTACATTAGTTGCACTCTAGTGGGATATGAGCTCAATTATAGTTCTATTGAAAGAGCATGCCTTGCCATAGTTTTTGCATCACAAAAGTTGTGACATTACATGCTTACACACCAGACAAAGCTCATTGCAAAAAATGATCCTCTTAAGTACCTCTTGAGCAAAGCAGCACTCACGGGCCGATTAGCTAAATGGGTTATGATTCTTAGTGAGTTTGATATTGAGTACATAGAAAGAAAAGCAATTAAAGGACAAGCTATAGTAGATCAACTCGCTGATGCTCCTATGACAGATAATCATCCTCTTATTACCGAATTTCCTGATGAATCAATCTTCAACATGGAATCTACACATCTGTGGACTTTATATTTTGATGGCTCCTTCACACAAGGTGGTTCTGGTGCTAGAAATCTCTTTGTCACTCTGCAAGGGGATTGTATACCTAAATCTTATAAGATACAGTTTCCATGCACCAACAATATTGCAGAATATGAGGCCTTACTTTCTGGGCTTCGTATGGCAGTGCAATGGAAAATCCTAGAGTTGCGTGTTCTTGGTGACTCTCGGCTAGTGATTAAACAAGTTAATGATGACTACAAAACAAAAGATGAAAAATTAATGCCTTACAAAAGAATGGTGGATGACTTCAAGGCCTATTTCACATCAATTTCCTTTGAGAAAATTCCTCGAGATAGCAACCAAGCTGCTGATGCAATGGCAACAATTGGTTCACTTGTAGAAATGCCACGCAATGCTGCCTACTGTGAGTTCTTGGTAGAGCCTCTTTTGGAACCCGCTTACAATATACCACAATCTGAAATGATTTGCCTTATTATTGGTCCTAATTCTCAATGGTATGGCAATATTTATACCTATCTCCAAGATAACACCTTTCCATCGGATCTATCCAATAAATCTCATAAAACCTTTATCCGTCAAGCTTCCCGCTATGTAATCTTAGCCAATACCCTTTACTGCCAAGGTCTCGATGGTACTTTACTTAGATGTCTTGAGCATGACGAGAGCAAAACTGCTTTATGAGAAGTACATGAAGGTATATGTGGGGCACATTCTAGCGGTCCTTCCTTAGCCAAAAAACTCTTGCGTATGGGTTATTATTGGCCTACAATGGAAATAGATGCTTATCAGTTTGTTAAAAAATGCAAGCAGTGCCAAAAACATGCAGACTTGATACATGCTCCTGCACAGAAATTACATTCTCTTACTACACCATGGCCCTTTTATCAATGGGGACTCGATCTTGTGGGAAAGATCCATCCACCTTCATCCAATGGTCATAAGTTCATTCTCATTGCCACAGACTATTTCACGAAATGGATTGAAGCTGTTCCTCTCACTCATATCACTGGAAAACAAATAGCCACTTTCATACTGAACTACATCCTCTGTCGTTATGGTGTTCCTTTATCCATCATCACAGATAATGAGCATCCATTCAAAAATCAAGATGTCCGTGAACTTTGTGAGAAATTCCATATACACCATCATTTCTCCACACCTTACTATCCTCAAGGTAATGGCCAGGCTGAGGCCTCTAACAAAACCATTCTTAAAATTCTCAAAAAAATGGTCAATGAAGCTGGTCGAGATTGGCATATTCAACTGAATCCTGCCTTGTGGGCTTATCACACAAGTATCCGAACTCCTACAGGTGCTACCCCCTATGCCCTTGTCTATGGATCTAAAGCCATCTTGCCCATTGAGGTCGAGTTACCCTCTTTGCGCGTCTCTTTGCACAATCACATTAGTGATGAAGAATACCGAGTTTCCCATTTGCAGGAATTGGAGCTATTAGATGAACGAAGACAAATTGCTTTTAACCATCTTAGAGCATATCAAAAGCCAATGAGTCAAAGTTATAATCAGAAAGTGAAACCACACACATTTGAGGTTGGAGATCTCGTCCTTTGTGAAAATCCTCGCAATCAACAAGATAGAGAAAAGAAGGGTAAATTTGAGCCTAACTAGTTGGGTCCATACGTTATCACTGCTGTGTATGGATTTGGGGCATATCAGTTATCTACTCCAGAAGGTGAATTGATTAATGATCCCATCAACAGTATGCACATTAGCAAGTTTTATACTTGAGTGCTTTACAGGGTACACTCTTTTAAAGTCCTGAAAAAAATACAAAAAAAATGGAAAAAGTCCTGAAAAAAAATTCAAAAAAAAATGAAAAAAGTCTTGAAAAATAAATTTTAAAAAAATAAAAATAAAAATAAAAATGAAAAAGTAAAGAGAAATAAATTCATTCAATGGTGAAAACCACTTCGGTGGCGCCTTGAGCAAGTACCATGGTGAAAACCAAGAAATTGGCACCATGTGTAGAGAGTTTACTCCTCTTTCCTTTGGAGCTCTACTTGATCTTTTCATCCCATTTTTCATTCACCCTCCACTTCATAATATCCTTTTCACACTCACCATGGCTTGTGAATTGTTCGACAATCCCCTCACTTGCTCGCTTTGTCATGCGTACTAGATTGGTCCTATTCCTCAGTGGGGCATTTCCTCAACCTTAGCCATGGGTTAGGATATTGAGCATCTCACGGTCAGAGAAACTACCCTCTTTGTCTGTCTACTTGCTTGCGATGCATCTCTTTCCGTTGTAAAAGGTCCTAAAAAAATCCATAAAAATCATAAAATGTCCTGAAAAATAATCCATACAAATCATAAAAGGTCTTGAAAAAAATCCAAAAAAATCATAAAATGTCTTGAAAAAATCCAAAAAAATCGTAAAGTGTCCTGAAAAACATCCATAAAAATCATAAAATGTCATGAAAAAATCCATAAAAAACATCAAATATTCCAAAAACCCACAAAATAAAATAAAATAAAATATTCCAAAAATCCAAAAAAATCAACTAACTTCAAAAATCCCTCAACAATGACACTTTCATCTCACCACATAGCTTTGAACTTCAACAAAATCAAAACACACCACGACTGACAATCAAAAAAATATACCTACCAATCCATCCTGCAAATCTAGCCAAACACGCACAACTATGCCAAGAATCAGTTCTATATCGAAGCATGATGCTTGTTTGTTTGTTTATCTTTGATTTTTTTATGATTTTATCTTTGGTGGCATGTCTTTTAGCTTCTCCAGGATGTCTAGGACTAGAGAGGTGATGATGGGGCATGTTCACTTGTTTGCTTCCTGTGGATTGTTTCTTATTCATAGGACGACTCATCTTATGACATGGTTATCTAAAACCATTGAGGACCTATGAGTCTAGTATGGATGAGTGCATTCCTTGTCTGATAGTTTCTTCCATGCAATAAGTATTCAGGTCATCTAGGGTCCTTATACCTAGATGCTTATACTTCATTACTAAATAAAAACGCAAACAATATTCAGGTCATCTAGATGTTCATATTATCTAGATGCTTATACTAATTTGTGACATAATAAGCTCGATGAGGATAAAATAACTTAAAATGAACAAGAGGCTTCATCACCTTCATTTTCTCCCATCTTGTATCTTCCATTTATTGCATTTCATTTTCTTCATCTTTCTTGTATAGAGAAATCAATCAACTTGCATCTCAAAATCTCATATCCCCTTAATCAATCAATCAATCATTCTATCAACTTGTCTTGTGCTTGCATCAATCTCAATCAGCTTCCTCAGCTCATCAACCCGACTATACTGATCATTTCCATCAATTGTTCAGTTATGCCTATCAATTGTGCATTTCCATCAAATGTACATCACCGCTTCATCACTTGCGCAATATCAGGTATCTAATCATTTTCTTGACATCTATCGAGAGATTAATCTTCTTACAATCTGTTTGATCAATCTCTCGAGGGGGCATATCATTCTTATCATAATCCTTACGAGGATATCTCTGGGGCATGTATCAATTGATCAATCTTTTTCTTTGAAACAACGCGACAAGCTGCATTGTCTCAAAGAGGGGCAAAATGTAGACACATAAAAATATCCTTGTAATCATTTTTCAATCATTTCATATTTCATTCAATTATCCATATATTATAACCATTTATTCATAAGCATTTATAGGCATCTATAAGCATTATTCATAAAATCATTTGATCATTTATTATTTACCATTTAGGCATAAATCACTAAATTATCATTAAATCATTTAATAATCTTTCCATTTATCCATTCATCTCATATTCATATTTTATGCATTTCCATTCAAATACTATACTCATAAAACCCATGTCCATAATCACTTCATTAAAACCATTTTCATAATAATTTATCCACCATAAAATATTAATACATTAATGCATTTACACATTTCATGCATTTTCATATTCATTTAAAATATCACAAATATTCATTAAATTATTCGTTTACCACGTACATGCGTTTATCCATTTCAATCTTTTATCTTACCTATCTCATGCGTGTGGGATATTTTCCTCCAATCCAATCTCTTATCCCACACTCCTTCCACAACTTACATTCACCATAAATATTCCTATTTAAATAGGACTCTCTTCTCATTTTGACCCCTACACGAATCTTGCACATACACATATTTTCATAGCTTTGTTTAATCCATTCACTAACAACCTCTTGATGCACCTATGCTTGCAAAAATCTAAGAGAAAAAGTGCATAACAAGACTTTGGTGATAGGGAAGCAATGGAGATTAGTTTTACTTAAAATCATTTTGTTTAGTTTCTTAGCTTAGAATAGTTTAAGATTCTAGTTTGTTTGCTTTTAAATCTAAAACTGCTTCATTGTTGAGGTCCAGAAATGATGGTTCTCCTCCATAGAACCATTCATTTTTGAGATCCTACAACAGAATTCAAGAGAATTCAAGGGTAGATTATCAAGAATTTTAGAGCATTAATCAAGCATCAAGCATCATGTCAAAGATTTCATGCATCATGTTTGTTTTTGAGCTAACAATTATGATGTAGGGTTTCATGATTCAAGCTAGCATTTCATTCAAGATCTACATCCATTTAAGCCATCTCATACACGTTTGCAACACTTCATTGTCAAAATAGGTTTTGACCAAGGCAAAACCCTATCCACTAACAAAACAAAAAAATTCCCTCTCTTTAGTGTGTAATTTGTAGGTTTAGATTGAAGACACAATGAAGAGAAAGATTGGAGAAAGTTGTCAAAGTTGTCACTAAGCATTGGAGAACATTGGAGAGCACCTATAGGTTGATTTTCAAAGATTCGGATTTAGAAACTTGAAGAAGCCGATTGAGAAGACTAAGAAGAGAAGATTCAAATCTTGAAGTTTCAGAAAACCCTAACTGGACTGGTTCACCACTTCTATCGAATGAGTCCCAGTTTGGTCAAAATTCAGATTCTTGTAGATTCGAATACCTATTTTCAAAATTCTTGTTCCTACAAAAAAAAACCCTGATTTTGGACTGATTCGCCCAGCTTTGAGAATGAATCCTAGTTAGCATTAAACTCAAAATTTCCAACATTTCAGAGCTCCTTCCAATCATCTCCAAATTTCTAGGTACACAGTCTATCTTACAACTTTTTGTTTTGTTTAATTTACATTTCTAGCTCATTTTGTAAGTCATTGCATCATAGTATGGTTTAGCATTACATGTTGCATTTCATTTGTATTTCCAATTTCTTACTTAGTGGTGAACCCCTCATTAGTTTATAATTAGCCCCTAGGACAACCCTATTGCAAGATCTCTTTCTCCTTTGCATTGTGATCTCTAGGGTAATCCTTGAGTGGATTAGCTGAAAGTGGGTGTGCTCTATGTCCTATGCCATACAATAGCACTCATCCCCCATTTTCAACGGTTCCACTTTGGTGAACCTACATTTAGAACATCGTAATTCTGATTTGGAGTGCATAATCATCCTTGATCTTGCTTGCATTAACATATCATTAGGATTTGCATTAGTTAATTTTCATTCTAGAGTTTTCAAATTTTGCATTAGTGAAAGTTCATATAGCTTGTATTTTTTCCTCTCATTTCATTGCAATTCATACATAATCTGCATTTGCACTTAGAATACAGATCATACAGCATAAAAAAACATAAAAATCAATTGAAAATTTCTCAAATTTTTCAAAAAATCCCCATTGGAATCATTCGCCACCTTGGGTGAATCAATCCCAATGCAGATTTTGCACTGCATTTTCTTGCATTTAAAACATTGTTTCCGAGCTTCTATTTGTTATTCAAGTCCACTTTAGTCATTAATGGATCCTTTTATGTCATGCATTTACCGGCCCCTTTACCTAGTGTCGGTCTTTCTCCATGTTGGGGATTAGTATAAATTTTGCCTAATGTTGGGTTGATAATTGTTAAAATTTTAGACTTATGTCTAATAATTTATGCCTTAAGGGTTTTCCCCCATCTACCTAGGTCGGCCCCTTTTATAAATAACTTTGTTTCATGTGCAGGCTTGTGGACCGTCGAATCGATGGTCTTAATCTTGGTCATTCCCCGCTAGCCTCACAGGGTTTTTTGATGATGTCACTAAAGTGTGGCAAGGTGTGTGATATGTCGCCACTTGTCTTGTATGGCAATGGGTCCTATCCTAAATTCGCCAACTGTTTTAATAAAGGCTTTCAAATCAACTGTTGTCTTGTGATAATGAGGATTAATTTTGGTCATTCCTCACCAACCACGCATGATTAAAATAATTATTTTAAAACTGATGCGAGGTGTGCAGATGGGTGACACATGGCCTCGCCTAGCGCCACAAGGTGGTTGGTTGGGGTCCATGGTTAATGTGCTCATTTTCTAATTGGGAGGTATGTCATTGGCCACCACACTTGTCATGTGATGACATGGGATTTTCAGTGATGTTTGACTCAATCCAAGTCGTTCAGTATGCCAACTCGTCGATGCATCAATGACCTGAATTCAAAGCTTTGAACTAGCCATGTGATGGTTGTTTGAGCTCTATAAATGACATATATTAATGGAGCAAGCTTTTCAATAGATATAATCCTGATTTCCATGTGTGTGAGTGGTTATCTCCTTGCAATCATGATGGATTGTATACTGTTTTCCATGAACCTAGAAATTAACAGTGATGATATTGACATTAGCCACTAATTGCTCACCCGCTCATATTGAATTGGAGAATTAATGGTTACTACATTAGTTTTATTGGTAAATACTTTCCAGTTGTTCATTTGGATCATAGAATTTTAGAGTTTGAATTATTTTGTGCTTCTGTATTAAGTGGTTTGGCAAGGGCTCCAGTTTCGACTGTGAGATTAGCAAGCAAGTTGGTTTTGGATCACCATTGCATAGGTCTGTGAGATTGAGTATGAGGAAGTATTAGGAGGATACAAAGCAACGTAAATAGAGCACTACTCTTGACATTCATGAGTCCAAAGAAGAAGATACAATGCCCCTCCCGGGTCTTACTAGAAGCAGCCCTCAACTTAAAGGTAAATTTGTAGAAGCGGAGGTAACGAGATGTGAGTGAGAGAAGCGGTATTTGGAGCATGATCAGGGTTCTATGGGGCAACAGGGATCGCCCATTGAGATCACTAGTGGCCCTGGTAGTGATAGTTCTAAGACTGACTCCGACTATCATAGTTACCTTACTGCATTGACTGAGCTGGTTGGTGTTGATGAAGAGGTTCTCACGGTGTCTTCTGTTGGCATAGTGGCACCATGTGCTAGTTATGTTCTTGGTGTTAATAGGAAGGTAGACAAGGATAAGGTGGTGTTTTCACCTCTCACTAAGGCTAAAAAATGAAGCGGTTGTTTGTACCGTGGCCGTGGTGCTGGTTCTGGGTCTATGTGTTGACGTGGTTGTTGGTTTCTCTTTTCTATTTTGGTGCTGGTGCTGTGTCTTTTTGGGTGTGACATGAATGAAGGTGAAAATGCCTTGATGGTGTTTTGTTGCAGTTTGGTGGTACCGACTAGTTACAAGGGTTGTAACCAATTTGATTCCCTTGTTTACTAAATGATTGCATCCAATTGTGAGGAATTATGAAATGCAAGTGAAATCCAACTTTTGAAATGAAATTATGCTAATATGTAAATGGAAATGAGTCTGAAGCTTGTCGTTGTCCTGTTCTATAAAGGAGATTTTAAGGCTCATTGTTGAGGTCAGATTTTTGAATCCTGAAGGTCTAGGTGATACACTAAATGCATATAATTGTAGAATTTAGGATGACTTAGCTAGTAATTTTTTTTGGGTAGGGTATGTACATGAGGTAGTCGTAATAGGTGTTATGAAATTGCTGATATCAAAAGAAATCTATAAATTTAAGGCAATTTCTCTCCTATGTATGTTGTAATAGGTTATAAATGAAATTATCAAGGGTTATTTCATTTGTCTTCAATGGTATATTTGAATGTATGATTCTTTTTCTTTCTTTAACTTAATGGGTTAATCAAATGCTTGAAAAGGGATTGTAAATCTGTAATAATGTACTAAGGATCTGGTAAGGAGTATTTCTTTTAGTACTGTGAAGTCTTATGATGTAAGGCATTATGAGAGTCATTCATTGATATCAGGGTTAAATCTCATGTGACTCATGCCCAATTTGATGAGGCACTGGCTAATTCATTTAGGGTTCTTTTAATAACTGAAATCAGGAAGCACCTACATGTGGATTCAAGGTCAGAACATTATAAAATTCAAATTAAATTCATTCTGAGATGAAAATATCATATAATACCTGTATTCCTTGCATTAGGTGGTTATTTGCTCAAAGGTCTACCAAGCTCTTGGTGAATGGTATCTATTTGCATTTGTAGGAATTTATCTATGTGTGAAGTGTTCTTGAGGCAAGAAATATCATGTGAACACAAATAGGAATACCCTCCTTGGTCTCGCAAAGCCTAAAGAGTAGGGGTAAGGACATGAGAAGATTTACCTATCAGTTGACCACTAAAATTTGACAATTCTTGAACACAAAGATTGGTTACCTCTTAGAGAGTTTCAAAGCTTAGCTGGGACAATAAAAAACCACCAACATCCACCGCCATTATTGAACTAGATAGTTTATTTGTAGAACTTCTATAATTTCAATATATTTTGTTGATTTAGACCATGTCTTGGACTCTTCTTTTCAGTGAATGTCTATGGGATTTATTTTATGTTATTTGATAATCTATTCGGGTTTTCATCTATGATTTATGTTATTCTGGGACATAGCAAATTTTTGAATGACCCTCAAACCATATCTAAAAGGAAGGTTTCTTGTGCCTGAACACACCTACATCTTGGTGGATTGCCTTAGTTAGATCTTTATTTTATATGCTTGCTTCCTTTTCCCTTTCCAAACCCCAAGTTACTGAAGAAGCCGACTTCTTTAGAAACCTGGAGGTTACTCTTTTTAGCGCAATAGGTCCCCCCTTTAACTGAGTTTCCCATAAGGTTGTTGCCTATCAAATTTTTGCATCAACAGTTCCTTTTTTCTGGCATGCCCGATGGCACTTCTTAAATACTTAAACCTTAAGTGGGTGCATGATTCATTGGCCTGTTACTAGATCCCAAATAGTGAACAACCCTGGCTTTCTAGTGCCACCTCTAGTAATAGTACAAACTAGAACCCATCCAGTAAATGCTCTGATTTCTTTGCCAACCATGTTGCCAATTGCTAACAAAAATTAGGTGGCATGGGATGCCAAAGGCCCCCTTATAGCACCAGTAGCACTTACCACCTAGGCCCCTATCCTGATTTCTACTTTAAAAGTTGTACCAAAATTCACTAGAGATGGCTCAAAGACACCATCTGAACATCTACAAGATGTGGTAGACGTATGTCTTGTGCATGGTGTGGCTGACCAAAACATGGCAATGAGGCTACTTGTAGCCTCTTTTAGAGGTAAGGCCCTAGATTGGTACCTCACTCAACAATCCAACACTATTGGTACTTGGGATCAGCTTAGAGATCCTTTCTATGAAATATTTTTGAGTGATGGAGATTGGTATTTTTTATATCATTAGTTGGCAACCATAAAGTGTGCCCCACATGAAGCCATGACTGACTTCAATTCCTGGTTCTACACAACTTGGCAAATGATCATGGCTACTATTCACCTGCTGACTAAGTTGGCATTCATGTTCTACCTAAAATCTATCAATGTCGACATCTCAATGATGATCCAGTCCCTTGGCAGAACCACTCTACTGGATGTGTACAACATCATTGTTAAAGTGGAGAATAACCTCATCAATGATAGAAAGCTTCCACCTCGACTCATTATTCCTATATTTTGAGACATATCAGTTCCCACCCAGGAAATAGCATCTACCAGTGCACCCGCTCCTCCTCAATCTATGTACACATATTCGGGCATGCCATAGAATAGCACTTCTACATGTAATCCTTCAAGGGATGATATGAACAACATCAAGGAGTTGCTATGAATTATCTCAAATTAGGTAACTACCATCAAGCGCAATCAGTCCATGCCTCTGAAGCTTTCATAAAAAAATTACCAAGGTGGAAGACCTTCGTACCAGTAGAACTAGTACCAAGGAGGTACACACATGAGTCTACAAGCTCAATTGATTAATCAGATGGTCCTAGTACCTACCCCACTACCTAATGTCCCACCAAGTTCAAATGGAGAGTTGGTAGTGAGGAAAAACAATCTCGTCGATGACATCAACCCTTGGTGTTTCCCCTACAATGATGTGCATATGCCCCGAAAGTGACTCCATAGAAACTTACAACAAAAGGTGATGAAAGTGCGCAGTTAGGGTGCGATGTCAAGTTTAGGAGGTTATCCATATACCTCTCCATAAATGGAAAATGTGGTGCTTACGGCTCAAATTCAAGGGATGTCCTTGGAACAATAAAATGACATAACTCTCAACCACGCGCTCTTCTCATGGATGGAAGAAGAAGAGGCAGTATTTACAAATGAGGCATCCACATTAGAGACCCCACAAGTGTAGTCTAATTACTATACTCAATCAAAGAGGAGATTCAAGGGTGAGTCGATCACTCTGTAGCCTAAAAGTGCCTCTGACCAGACTCCTAGTACCTCCACAATTATAAAACAATTTTAGTCATGAATGTAAATTTTTATAACAAGGCCTAAATAATCAAAGCCTTCAAATCCACGGCCATTCAATGTGGTGGAACAATTGAAAAAATCCTCTGCTAACATATCCCTTTGGGATATATTAGATATTCCAGAGCAGAAGTCATTGTTGTAGAAGGCCCTCGAGGGAGATGTAATTATTGAACCCACAAAACTATCACTCAAGGGAAAGGTCGTTGATCCATCACCTCCTGCCAAATTTTTCACAAATAGTGCAAAGGAGGCCTCTACCAAAGTTAGAGATAAGCCAAAACCCAAGCCCTTTTTCTTAACTCTTATTCTGGGGAAGAAATTATTGCACAATTCTATGATTGACTCTTGTGCTAGCATGACAGTCATGCCCAAGTAGATAGCTTAAGCCTTAGGACCTAGCTATGAACCTTTAAAAAGGGGGGTTATGTAGCTCGATGGCAACAAGGTTGAAACTGTAGGTGTCATCAAAAACGTCTGCTTGAATCTATTCTCCTGCCCCAGTATCATAGTTCCACAAGACACTGTGATTATAGATATTCCCCCCATGTTTGGTCTTTGCTTATCCCAATAATTAACTTCAAAGATAGGCGGATATCTTTCTTTGGATTGGTCGCACTTGATCCTTAGGACCAAGCATGGAGCTAAAATGAAAATAATATCTAAAACCTCTACATTCGAAACATGTGGTCGATGAATCCATCATCAACTTTGAGGTTTCTCATACCTCTTTCGCCAAAGAGGAGACATACAGTACCGAGCTATTGGAGGATGAGAAGGTGACTAGAGACTAGACTGATCAAGAAGAGGTCCTATTGAGTGAATATATAGACACTGATCCTTTTGGAAACTATCATGCCACTAGATTGAGGACTTATGTCATCTATGATGAAGATTAGGTAATCCCAAAGGTTGTGAAGGAATCTGATAATTGCTCGGGCTTAGAGATATGGACATTATACTTTGATGGAGCAAGATGAAAAGTTGGCACAAGAGCCGAGATATGTTTGACATCCACATCTAATGAAAATATGCTTCAGTCCTTCCACTTCTAGTTCGCTTGTTCAAACAATGAAGCTAAATATGAAGGCCTATTGCAATGTTTAAGCCTTGCAGAGTGAATGGGCATTAAGAATATAATGGTATTCAAAGACTCCAAGCTAGTGTTCAATCAAGTCTGAGGTATTTCCACAACCAAGAATTTCCACATGAGATCCTATATATATAGATTTTGGGACCTGATTGAAAGATTTGAAGCTTTCAATATCCAAACACTGCCCAGAGAAAAATACAAAAATGGACCACATGGAAACAATTGAATCTCAATTTGATCCTGCTTCCGACTTAATTCATAACATACACTCTATACAAGTAATTGTCTGACTGAAAACCCAGATAATGATCAAAACTAGCAAGTGGTCAAAAGTGACAAACACATCGCCTCATTCATCCAATAGCTAAGAGAGTTTGCTGAGCAACTCCAACCAAGAATTACCAAGGCATATGAAGGGAAAATTATTCAATTAAGGTCCAACAAACTCCCAAAAGGATTGGTCACTCTCAAAAACCTATTCGATTCTGATGATGCAAGAAATTATAAGAGGAGTTTTGTAGCGGACAAAAGCGACTATGTAGATCTCCAAGTTGGAGATGGAAGGAGGCTCAAAGTCAAAAAATATGTCCCACATCATGATAAGTAAAGACTCATCCATTTCTATAAGAAATATGGATTAGTGGACTGGTCATATGATGACCTCAAAGGATATGATCCCAAAATTATCCAACATACTATAGAAGTGATGGAAGGTACAAAACCTACTCGCCAGAAGCATAGGCCTGTAAACCTAAAGATTGAGGCCTTGATGGTGGAAGAGCTGACAAAGCTAATTTAGTCATGGATTGTCTTCTCAATCAAGCATAGTACATGGTTATCTAACCTGGTTCCAGTTCGAAAGAAGAATGGAGACATCCACCTATGTGTTGATTTCTAGGACATGAACAAAGCATCCCTGAAGGACCACTGCCCCTTGCATTGCATGGAGTCTATCTTGCAAAAAGTGGCAGGGGTGGAGATGTTTTCTCTATTGGATGGCTTCTTCGGTTACAACTAGATTTGGGTAAAAGAGGAGGACCAACACAAAACAACATTCACTAATAAGTGGGGAATGTTTGCATATGAAAAAATTCCCTTAGGTTTCTCAAATGCGAGAGCCACCTTCCAGCGGACAATCGCTATTGCCTTTAGGGGTTTTATCAATAAAATCATCTTGGTCTACCTAGATGATCTTACAGTATTATTTCAAGCAGAAGGATGATCATTTTGACCACCTTGAACTAATCTTTAAAAAATTCTAGGAGTTCGGTATATCCCTGAACCCAAAGAAATGTGTTTTCAGAGTACCGCAAGGCAAACTATTGGGACATGTATTGTCCAAAGATGGAATTGCAATCAATTTGGAGTGGGTAAAGGAAATCAAAGAACTTCCCTTCTAGTCAATAAGAAGGGAGTTTATTCCTTTCTATGTAAGGTAAATTTTGTGAGGAAATTCATTTCTGATTTTGCAGGAATAATTATACCTATCACCTTATGCTTAAAAAGGATCAATTGTTAAAATGGAAAAAGGAAGCTAGAGAATCCTTTGAGAAGGTTAAGGACATTATTTCTTCAACTCCTATATTGGTAAATCCAGACCTATCAAAGGACTTCATAATGTATGTAGTAGAAAATCCAGCATCGTTTTTGTTTTGACCCAAAAGGATGATGAAGGAAGGGGAGAACATCTGATAGCTTTTCACTCCTAAACCTTAAAATATTATTTGACAAACTACAACTTTGTCGAAAGGAAAGGATTCACCATTGTTAAGGGACTCAAGAAGTTCCAACACCTCATATCTTGCTACAAGGTGATTGTATATGTCCCACATTCCAGTGTGCATGAGTATATCATGGAGGGAGAAATCACCAAAAAGAGGGCCAATTGGATGACTAAGATCCTCAAATATGATATTGAGTTCAATCCCACAAATACTGTTCGAGGAAGAGGACTGTGCGAGTATTTGGTAGAAGATGAAGAAATCGTATCTGAAGAAGAGCAACCCGAACTTTTTCTAACAAATGAACTTGAGTCCGAAGGCTACTGGCTAGCAGACAAGGTAAGATTCATGAATACTAAAAAATATCCACCATACCTTACCTCTCAAAAGAGAAGATTCTATAGACTGCAAAACATCGGATATGCACTTATTGAAGGGGTCCTCTTCAAAAGGAACTTCAATGGCATTCTACTGCATTGTGTCACCACAAAACAGGCGAGGAAAATTCTTGACACTTTCCATTGTAGTCCTGCAGGTGGACATTTCTCCACAAGGACCACCGTTATCAAAGTTATGTGTGCCATATATTTTTGACCTACACTATTGAATGACTCATACTCTTTGGTTAAAGCCTGTAAGGAATTCCAATTCTTCGCAGCAAGAAGGAAAAACTCAGCGATGCCTCTCAACCTGATAGTGGTTGATGAACCCTTTGCACAATGGGGCCTTGATTTTATCGGGATGATTGATCCCGCTTCTAGTGCGGGACACAAATGGATCCTCATAGCTATAGAATACTTTATTAGGTGGACCAAGGCCATGCCCCTAAAGAATGTAATAGAACCAAAAATTGTGAATTTCCTTGAGGAACAGGTAATGAGATTTGTCTTGCTAAAGACCATCATCTCTGACAATGCTAAGGCTTTCCTAGGTTCTAAGGTATGTCAATTCGCACTTATGTATGGAATATTCTTAACAACGTCTTCAAACTACTACCCCTATGGAAATGGCCTAACTGAGTTGACTAATAAAAATTTGGTCTGACTCATTAAAAGAATTAGGTCAAAACATCAAAGATAGTTGCACAAAAACGTCAAGACAACACTTTGGGCATACCACATAACTCCTAAGCAAGGCCTCGAGACCTCGTCATATGAGTTAGTATACGGGAAAGAAGCTCTATTACCCATCTCCATGGAGATTCATGTGCTGTAGTTGATCAAATCCCTAGAGTTTGAGGAGAATGGAGCCATGGAGTTCCGGTTGGCTAAGTTATTGGAAGTATAGGAAAAAAGAGAAAAGGCACTAATAGCCATGACTAACTGCTAGCAGGTGGTTGAGAGGTTGTTCAACAAGAAAACCTCAAAAAAAAGGTCTCAAATGCGAAGATCTAGTGCTAAAATTTAATGAGAGGGCTGCAAAGCCTGGTCAACATGGAAAATTTGTTAGCCTCTAGGAAGGCCCTTTTAGAATAATTCAATTCTAGCAACACAATGCATTCAAATTAGAAAATATGGAGAAAGAGGAATTGGGGATTTTGGTCAGCGAAATCCACCTCAAATTGTTCAATTGGGCTTTATTAATTGTTCTGCTTGTGTAAATATGTAATTATTCTAGATTTTCCTTTGTGTTCTTTTGTTTAGTTGGTCTTTCCAAGCAACCCATATGAAGAAAATTGAAAATGAACTCATATGAGAAATTGAAAAGGTACTCAAAGAAGCAAAGAAAAGGAAACCCATATATAGAATAGTAGAAAGAAAAAGAGACAAAATTTAGTAAAAGTTGTATATTCATTCTATAATATCATATGCTTTGAAATTACACTTCCAAAAATGGCTCAGAGACTATACTTTTAAAAAGTATATCCATATACTATGCAATTTTTATATACGGTAAAAAGGCCTTGTCTAGGAATATATAAAAAAAACATATAAAGATTGTTGAGACTTAAATAGCAGTAGTGGGGGCATTATTAGTAGAAGCAGGGGTGTCATCAGTAGCATTTGGGACAACAACAACAACAGGATTGTTAACAGGGGCAGCAGGATCAACAACATTAGGAGCATTAACAACAGCAACAACTAGTGGTGGAGGAAACACCAGGTCCCTAAAGTCAGTGTACCACTCTACGTCATAAAACAACAACACATTGTAGCAGCGTAGCAGGAAGTGGCAAGCATGAGTGACCCTTTGGTGGTGCTCTTCATGTGATAGAATGCAAAATCCACTCAGAAATGACACCCAAAACACCAAAGCATCTTCTTCAATATGTTTATGGGGTTCACTCACCATTGGGATACCAAAGCCATACACTGCATTCACCACAATTTCTCCAAGACCACCAAGATACCGCTTTAGGAATCTTTCTAGCGTGTCACAGAATCATCGGCTTAGGAATTGTATATCAAGCAGGGATGCAACAAAGTTAGAGAAAATGTCGGTATTGACCCATACTTAGTTTCATACTCTAGTCCCTACCCAGTATCCATTTCATTGTTATATTAGCCAATGAATGCTAGATATTGATCATTCATTTCAAAGGCCTATTGGAAACTTCACCTAAGAAGGTCAGCTTAGACTTCTTGCTAGTGAGCCTAATTGGAGTATTCATGACGCCTAATTCTACCCAATTCCCGAAGTGTTAATTCTTCCCAATTGCTAAGTGAAATTTTGTTGTTGTCTTGGGGTCTATTTATATAAATATCTAAGGTAGTTGTGTTCCATAAGCATGATGCTAATCGAATACTAACTCAAAAATCCTACCAAGAGTCTACCCGAGTTTCCCACCTAGTTGCATCCACCATGTACGAATTGTTGTGTGCAAGGTTAAGGAGAGGTAATTAATTAGCAAAAGTTGGTGGTAGTTCAAGGTGATCACCCATACGAACAGGTGTTGATGTGTCATGATGCAAGCATGTTTCAGCCTTCAAGGTAGAACTCAAATCTATTCAAAGTACTCATTGCATTTTTGGCTTAATCATTATTTTTAGGATTTAGTGATCTAGGACTCATTCACCACCTTGGGAAAATGAGTCCCACCTAGGTTTTTGGGTTTTGAACTCAATCTCCTACCTTTCTAAGCATTTTTAAAAATGGTCCTTAAAATTATGCCTAATGGGACTCATTCACTACCTTGGCAAATGAGTCTTGTTTGGCCCATAATCAAAATTATTTCAAATTTTTGGCAAGATTTTATCCTCCTAGATTAGATTTCAGCCTGTAGTGTTGTAATTTCAAGAATTCTTGCATAATTGTGTATAAATACAAGTTTCTTTCACTCATTTTCCATATCAAGTATTCAAGTATTCATTCATATAACAATTTTGAGTTCACAAGAGCATTCAAGGGCAGATTATCAAGCATTTTAGAGCATTATTCAAGCATCAAGCATCATGTTTGTTTTTGAGATAAAAATTGTGATGTAGGGTTTCATGATTCAAGCTAGCATTTCATTCAAGATCTATCACCTTCAAGAAAGAGTCAAGATCTACATCCGTTGGAGCCATCTCACACATGTTTATAGTGCTTTATTGTTAGGGTTTGGTGAGTTACAACATCATATCTTGATCATTCATCATTCTCCACTCCTATTTCATTCTATTTCAAGGTTTGATTACAAAAACAAAGTTTGACCAAGTAAAACCCCTATCCACTAACAAAACAATGTTTTTCCCTCTCTTTAGCATTTGATTTGTATGTTTAGATTGAAGACAAATTGAAGAGAAAGATTGGAGAAAGTAGTCAAAGTGCCTAAAAGTTTTCAAAGTTGTCACTAAGCATTGGAGAACATTAGAGAGCACCTATAGGGTTATTTTCAAATATTCCAATCTAGAAACTTGAAGAAGCAGATTGAGAAGACCAAGAAGAGAAGATTCAAATCTTAAAGTTTTAGAAAACCCTAACTGGATGGGTTCACCACTTCTACCAAATGAGTCCCATTTTTGGTCAAAATTCATATTCTTGTACATTCAGATACCTATTTTCCAAATTCTTGTTCCTACACAAAAACCCAAATTTTGAACTGATTCACCCAACTTGGTGAATGAGTCCCAGTTAGCATTAAACTCAAAATTTCTAGCATTTTAGAGCTCCTTCCAGTCATCTCCAGATTTTTAGGTACAGATAGTCCATCTTACAGCTTTCTATTTTTTTTCATTTACATTTCTAGGTAATTTTGTAAGTCATTGCATCATATTATGGTTTAGCATTACATGTTGCATTTCATTTGTCTTTCCAAGTTCTTACTTGGTGGTGAACCCCTCATTAGTTTATAATTAGCCCCTAGGACAACCTTATTGCAAGATCTCTTTCTCCTTTGCATTGAGATCTCTAGGGTTATCCTTGAGTGGAATAGCTGGAAGTGGGTGTTCTCTATGTCCTAAGCCATACTATAGCACTCATCCCCCATTTTCAACGGTTCCAGCTAATACTCATTTTTAATAAAATGCACATTGTAAACAACTATTCCAAGACCATATACAACATCCTTGTTGGGAAAATGTGTCTCAACCTTGCAATTATATAATGTTTATTTTCAATAGGATGTATATATATATATATATATATTTCCTAGTTACACCAATAGGTGTATACATTGGTAGCACAAAGGAAAATGTGACCGTGTTAACAAAAAATCTTAAATAACTGACATACACTAAATAATGATATATTTTAAATCTAGACCATTTGTTATTAGGTTTTAGATCTAATGGTAGATATGTTTTTGGCCTAAGTTGCCCTAGAATGTAACCCTATTTTATGAGGGTTTTGTATTATGATTGTGGTCTTGTGATGTATTCTAAGAGTCTAATAGTGGTCATGTTGCCTCTGGATCTTTGAGTGTGATACTCATGTGAGAAACATGCTCTGAAAGTATATTGTAATCTTTGTAATTTATGAATAATATATTGGACGACTTTTGGAGTGTGGAGTTTTTCTCTTGAAAGGGTTTTCCCCATGTAAATCATTATGTCATGGTATGCAGGATATTTATATTTATTATTTTTAAGTTTCTATAACTATTAAAGATCTATAAATTTTTGCATTATTCTCCTCTCAAGATTATTGTAGGAAGTTTCTCCACTACCTTAGCTTCCTTACAAGTGGTATTAGAGCCCTATCACCTTTGGTTTCAATTGAGGGTTGTTGGGTTTTTTGAACTAATCCAAATTTGAGTGGGAACTTGTGAAAAAAGACACTTTGTGATCTTGTTACAAGAATTTTTAGATGGCAAGTTCATCAGGGAGAATAGAGGTGGATAAAATTTTTGGAATTTTTTTTGAAATGTGGAAGCTGAAGATGGAGGATCTGTTGATAGATCAAGATCTATGGGATGTTGTTGATGAGAATGTTTCAAGGACCATAGATTCTACTCAAGCTACTCAATATGTCATTATGGACCATAAAGCCAAGGGTCTAATCAGATTGTGCTTGGAATACTATGTTTTAATCAATGTTCATAAAGAGACCACTGTATAGAATATTGGAATTATGTGCCTCAAATTCAGATCATTCCAAGTTAAGCATTTTTCCTTTTACCACTATCTTCGTGAAGTTCACAATGCCTTGTTAATGACTCATGTGGTAATGTGGTTCTACAGTTATCATGTGTCAAGCCTTTGGCATGATTATGGTAATGAGTTGTTGTCACCACCCCATACACAACATGTAATAGAGCTAGCAGTATGGCGGTATTGCTAACCCATAGGGATGGAATAAGGGTGTTGGCGATAGTGCGGTATTCATATTTCCTCGCTGCAACAAGGTTTGGAGCCACTTGCAGTTATGTGGTGGGTGTTGGGCGTGTTGAGTGTTGTAACCCGCTAGCTCATGATGCATTGGTGAAACCCCTGGCGGGAGAGCGTGATTGATGGAGAATGTTGACTAGATGAATTTGCAACCAATTTGGACATCGAAGAGACCTTGGTAGTTTTGAAAAGAGACCAAATTGAGTCTCATCGACAGTTCAATGGGTATTCAAATTTAAATAGTTTTGTGACCATTTTCCTATGGCATTCAAATCAAACTGACTCCTTGGTTGAATGGAAAATGTAAAATGAATGTGAATAAGCATTGTAATGTTTTGGAATGCAGTGAGTACTATTTTTTTCAATTGGAGAATGAGATTGATCAAGAAAATTATTGTTGTAATTGATAGTGTGAATTAACACCTGGAAGCACAGTACTGTAATGTTTTATGTATTTATGTTCTTTGTTACTGTAATACAAAGTGACTTTTCTTGGTGTGTGGGTTTTCTACCCATAAGGGTTTTTCCCTTGTAAATATGGTGTTCAATTATGTGTGATTGTTTAAGTGTCTACTCTATTATTTTGTTAATGTGAATCTTTAATGAACTATAATTGGAAATTGAATGTATTTTCTGCATTTCTCTTCTAAGAATTGGCATTAGGAAGGTGATTCCACACTTAAATTTCCTTACAAGTGGTATCAAAGCTTCACTAGTGTTATCCTTGTGGGAAGGATGAGTTTTTTGTGCTAATTCTATAGTGGGAGTCTTGTAGAGAAAGCAGGTAGTCTAGATTACTGAAATAGTGAATTTTGTGGATGGTTCCACTAGGGTTTTGGACCTAGGGCCACAATCTTCAACCTTTCATTCAAGAACAACCCTTGAAATTCAAATGCAAAGTAGATTGAAATCTGACAAAGGGAGTGTTCTAGGGATTAAACGATGTAAATGAGGGGTTCACCACCAATTTTAGACATGGAAAGACAATGCAATGAATGATGAAATGCAAAACCCTAGTTTTATGCAATGCTTCAAAGAATGATCTAAAAATACAAACAAACAACAATAGAAAATTGTAAAACTAGAAATGTGCACCTAGGAAACTAGAGAAGGCAGAATGGAGACTTGAAATCCTAAAAAATTCACTGCTAAAGCCAATTGGGACTCATTCGCCAAGCTAGGTGAACCAATCCAATTTCGGGAAAATTGTGTCGAAACAGGTTTCAAACAAATGGCTACCAATATATGCAAAAATCTCTGACAGACAGGTATAGTGGGACTCATTCACCAATAGTGGTGAATCAATCCACTTTCGGGGTTCTAGAAATTCAAATTTGGATTTTGTAGCTCTTAGTCTGCTCTATTGTTCCTGATTCAGATCTAGGTCTTAAACTACAAAATTCAACCTGTAAGTCTTCTCCAAGCTTCTCCAAGGTTTATTCAGAATCTTGACAACTTTGAATTGCTTTGAAAACTTGATGACAACTTTTCCAATCTTGCTCCTTGATAAATTTGTAACCTAGACCTCCAAATCACATACAAAGAGAGGGGGAAATGGTTGTGGGGTTAGAGAATAGGGGTTTTCCTTGGTCAAACCCCTTGTTGGTAATTAAACCTTGAAATGAAAGAAAATGTAAAGGAGATTGATGAATGAACAAAATATGATGTTGCAACTCACCAAACACTAGCAATAAAGTGTTGCAATTATGCTTGAAATGGATGCAATGGATGTGGTTCTTGACTCTTGCTTGAAGGAGATAGATCTTGAATGTAAATCTTGCTTGGATCATGAACTCTACACCACAATTGTGAGCACAATAAAAAACATGAAGAATGTGATCTTTGACATGATGATTGATGCTTGAAGAATGCTCTTGAAAGCTTGATAATCTACCCTTGAAAATCTTGAATGCTCTTGCTCAAATGCTCTTGTGAACTCAATGAATACTTGAATTCTTGAGGGTGCTAGGATGAAAATGAGTGAAAGAACCTTGTATTTATACTCAATTATGCAATAATTCCCAGAATTACAAAACTACAAGTTGACATTGGATCTTGGAAAATAAAATCCCGCCAAGGATTTAAATTAATTCTAATTTTTGAGTTAAAGGGGACTCATTTGCCACCTTGGGCAAATGGGTCCCACCTAATGGGACTCATTCACCTAGAATGGCAAATGAGTCCCATCTTAGGAATTTGAGGTGGGTTTTCAGGGATTTGATGTTTTAAATGCCATTTGTTGGGATTATCCCCAAAAATACACATAAATAAGGCTTGTGGATGCAAAAAGGGGCCAATCAAAGAATAAGAGAGCCCAATTATTAATGAAAATCCTAAAGGAATGTGAAAGTGTGTTACAACAATTTACTACACACCAAATAAGGCAAGGCTAAGAGAAATTGTGATTGAAAGAATGTTAATTATGCTTAGAAATCCTTAAAAATCGTGAAAGTGTGTTACAACACCTTTACAAGGCATCATTAAAGTATATTAGTTCACAAGGGCCCAAGACCTAATGTGAATGTGTTTTCCACATTACAACACTAAATCAAGGCCAAACTAAGCCAAAATCCACAAGGGGCTAAAAAAGTGCAAAAAAGGCTAAGGACCCTTTTTTGATGTTACATTTATCCCCCACTTTAACGAGAGGATGAACCTGCCTCAAACTCACACTAAAGTAAACACACCCATATCAAGTGAGGGTTCCAATGTCCCAATGCTAGCAAGATGAGATGACAACAATCAAGAGGGATGATTAAGACCCTAGGATCAAGATCTCATGACAAACCAACATAAACATGAAGGAACACACATGAAAATGATATAAATAATAGTGACAAGGCCAATCATACACTGCCAAATATGCAAAAGAAATAAAGGATAAATCCAGAACAAGCTTTGATCATTTGTCTAACGTGATGTGGATCAGATCTAGGTTGTTTGTCCAAGAAAAATTCATACTCACTCTGAGGTGACGGGACTCATCATTGTTCATTGGGTGAGAAGTTCTAAAAGTGTGAGAAACATACACTCATGGCTGGTATGTACTCACACACACACGAAGGTTTCTATGGGTAAATTCATGTTGTTTATTGGGCTTCCTACTCAACCATACCAAAGTTATACCTCCTAATAACTTTAATAAGGTGCCACATAAAATGACTTGGTTTTTGAGCTTCATGAGACAAGGAAAACTTTGTATGCTTGGAGCTCATGAACAAATAGGATGGATCCAGAGGCATGCAAGTTGTGTTATGCAAGGTGGCCATAAATGCAACATGCTGAAATAGGAAATGTTCAAAGGAGTCTTGCTTAGTTCATGAAAGGTCTTTAACTTAGGGAAAATTGTGCCTAATGTATCCAAGAGAGAACTAATCAAATAATAGAAGATTTGCAACTTAGGGGATGCAGTGTGTCGTATTAAGCCACTAAGAGGAATGTAATATGCTAAGATAGATCATGCTCATGAAATACATCACACCCAACTATGAGAAATTGCTAAACACCATACTATGAGAAATTACTTTAAAGTAGCAAATGATAAATTCTAAGAAGAAGAAAGACATGAGAGATAACTTGGAAAGCCCTATGCCAAGTCATATGTTTTTGAGTAAGGTTGTGTGAGGTGGGAGAAAATAAAATAGAGAGGGGTTGCCCCCAAAATGAAAACACCAAATACATAAGGGATCTATGGATTTGGGGTCAGTATGTTCTTTGTTGCAATGATTTTAGAGAGCTAGGAACTGTCATCATCCCCCCAAATACACATAGAATTGGAAGAATGACACAAAGAGAGACAAAGCAAAGAAAAAACTTTTGGGTCAACATGGAAGAGACATAGGGTGTCTAGACACCTTGCGTCATCCCCAAAAGGAAAAGAAAAGAAAAATAAAAAGATGAAATAAAAAGGCAAAAGAAAAAGAAAGCATTTTGGGTCAAAATGAAGGAGACATGAATGTCTTGATGCCTTACATCATCCCTAGAAGGAAAATAAAATAAAATAATGAAAAAATGAAAGTGATGCATGACATATGGGCGACTAGCCAAAGGAACAAGAACAAGTGTCAAACTAGGAGAAGCACCAGGTTCAATTCTCTTTATAGAAGATTTGTCATTTAAGCTCATGGAAGGGGAAAACAATGTATTCAATTCATTATGCACCTCTTCAACAATTTTGGAATCCTTGTCATTATCATCTAAGTTGATCACAAGAGGAGGTCAAGGGATAATATCCATAGAAGAGTTCAACTCTTGTTGTGGAGGATACATGGAAATTTCTTGTGGTGGCGAGGGACGAAGAGAATCATGGGTTGCTTCAATCGATTTTCGATCTTGATTTTCTTTTAACTCATCATGGAATTTATGAGTAAGGGCACAACATCTATGTCTACGCTCCCTAGCACCTCTGTTTCGTTTAGTTTTATTTTCAAGATACATAGGAGAAGGTTGATCAACCATAGGTTTATTTTCTTCCCTAAGGGGAGGAACGAAAGGAACCATGGGGGGTTGTTAAACCTCTTCCTCTTTTACTTTGTAAACTTGTTTTATTCTTGGAGGTGTGGCAGGGTTGGTTTCATTATTTCTTGGTCACTTGTAAGAGGTAGGCAATGTTTTTGTTTTAGGTTGGTCTTGGTTGTTTTGGTTTTTTTGGGGTCCAAGCATGGTTTCGTCAAGGATGGTATGCTCAGAGGTGGACAGGGACATGTTTCGAAGAGATAACTTTTTTATCTTCTTTTCCTTGAACTTTTAGTATGACAAGAAAAAAAAGTCTTCTCTTGGCTTGATAGGTTCCATGGGCTCGATCCAAAAGGCATCTAGGGAAAATTTTCCTTTAGGTAACAAGGGGTTAAAGCCACTATGGTGAATAGTGAATATTTCATTATCAAAGAGGAACTTCAAGAATTTGTGCACAATCGAAGGGAAAAATTTGATGGGGTGAAGCCATGGATGGCCAAGCTTCACACAAAATTGGTCCAACTGCGGGATGATGGAGAATGTAACATATAATGTTTCTAGTCCTATTTGTAATAGTAGGGTGATCGATCCAATTGTAGGGCACGTGAAACCATTATGTGTCTTGATCCATGCTTTTGGTTTGTCATAATCATCTTGATAAATCTCATGCAAGAGTAGGAATTCCTCGGTGATCATGTTCTCTCCAGAAGCAGGATCTATTAATAGCCCATTAACGGGCTTATCATAGATACAGTTAGCTATGTAAAGAGGACGATTGGGAAAATGTTTGAGTATATCATTAGAGGAGAAAGAAATATCAAGAGGACTCTTAGTTCAGCCCTTATGAGGGATGACATCTATCACCCCTATCATTTCATCTATAGGATTGACATTGATAACATTATTTGGAAAAAAATCAGTGTGTTCATCATTTGTATCAACATTCATCACATCATTCTTAGGCATGTCTCTAGCTTTAAGAAATGAAATATTATGTTTTGGCATGAGGTTGGTAAAAATTTGCAAGTTTTGGTTCGGAGGGGCAACAGAATTATTGCCTTGATCATTAGTACCTACAAGGAATAGACGGTTGGAATCAATGAGGTCTTGCACAATATGTTTAAGACGCTTACAATATTTTGTCATGTCCATTTTGTCGATGAAAGTGGCAATGAGAATTTTTGTTAAAGTTTAGATGAAAAGGCTTATTAGGGTCAAGTGCTCTAACAGGAGGTAAGGTGATCATTTGTTGGTTGAGAAGCTGGGACATGGTATTATGAAGGGTGTCTGGTAAGGGAGTGAATTATCTCTTTCGATCTCCATAACTAAAGGGCACTAAGGCTTTGAAACCAACAACTTGGTTATGGACATTTTGAGTTTTTTGTTGAGAAGGGTTGAATTGAAGGAATTCTTTATTTAGTTTTCTAAAGGGTTGTGAGTTGTTTTGGTGCATAGGCTCAGATCTCTTAATTCAGCTAGAAGTGGATTTTATATCGCGGCTAGAAACTAAATTTTGGTAATCACAGAGAGCAGTACACAAGTGCATGAAGGTGTGGGTTGGGGATCTCGACATCAACTTGGGAATAAAATGATTGATATCAAGAGATAAAGTTAGTTATCTTTTCATCCTCTTTTTGCTTACATCTCATCAACTCAGCCAAGGTCAGCTTAGGAGTCATCTTCACTTGGGAATTATTTATAAATACCTCAACAAGTTCATCAAATGAACAAATTGAGTTATTCGGTAAAGAAGAGAACCACTCCAAGGCAATGTCTTTCAAGGTCCTAGGAAAGATCTTTGCCAAAAGTTTATCATCAAAGACAAAGTCACTACATAGGGTAGTGTATGCATTAACATGGTTAGAAGAATCTCCCTTCGATCTATATTTCTCAAATCTAGGCATCTCTACACCTTGTGGCATCAGTGTATGTAGTATCTCCAAGGATAATGGATTGCTTTTGACATAATATGCGGGTGGGAAATTTTGATTTTGGTTGATAGTGAAAACTTGTTTTTTTAGAGATGACATGGTTTGGAAAAATTGATGTATGAGAGGATCACTGCTTGTGTTATGAGATGGAAATGAAAGTGGTGATGGAGTGTATGTTTTTTTAGAAAAAGTGAATGGAATGCTTATAGTTGGTAAGGAAGCAGGGGCTATAACATGTGATACCACATAGGAATTAGAGATGATAGCTAGAATACCTAGGGAAGGAATCACATTACTAACTTGTTGCATTGTTGTGACTTGAGGAGGGGTGTAGGTAGGGATTGAGGGTATTGTTGTTGGAAGAGGAATTTGAGTTCCTAATTGGCTTAAAGCATTTTTTGTGGGTAAAGGACAACTAGTAGTTGAGGGAAGATGCTTGCCAAATATTTTCACTATGTCTTTCACAAGGTCAAGGCCATCTTCAGTTTCAAGCATACAATGAATGTTTTAAATTGTAGGAATTGTGGTAGTTGAAATGTTTTCAAGGCTAATTTGATGTTGTAAGTTCACTAGATCCTCATGAATATGAATTAGGTTTTCTTGAAAAATGCTATAATTTTTTTGTTCAACTTGCATGCTACTAGAAGGAAAAGAGTTACCTAGGGTGTTATCCATGTCTAGTGTACTAGTTTCAATACTAGGAGTGGAAGCTCTAGATAACCCAAGATCCACAATGATTGTGCTATCATGGGATGACAAGAGTATTGAACTTCTTCTCACTATGGTATTAGAAATAGGACACCAAACACTCATGCAAAAGCTACTAAATGTGAGGTGGGTGCAAATGGAATGTAAATTAAGAAGAATGAAATGTTTATAACTGAAAATTATCGAAACTAAATTGAAATGCAAAAGCAGCAAACTAAAAATAAGAAAATGAAATTTAAATGCCAGAAAATGCAATGCAAACTATGGAAAGGGGCTGATTTTCCCAAGGTGGCGAATGAGTCCAGGTATTCATTTTTTTGAAAAAAAATTGAATTTTTGAATTGAATTTTATGATTTTTATGGTTTTTGATCCGAATGTAGGATGACAATGCATAATTTTACTGATTTTCAATGAAGTTAAGTGCAATAATGCAAGCTAAATGATATTTTTACTAATGCAAATATTGAAACCCTAGAATGAAAATTAAGTAATACAAAACCTAATGCAATGTTAATGCAAGCTAAATCTAGATTTAAATGCACTCCAAATCATAATTATGATGCTCTAAATGTGGGTTCACCAAAATGAAATGGTGAATTTTATGGTTGGTTCCACTAGGGTTTTGGACCTAGGGCCACAATCTTCAACCTTTCATTCAAGAACAACCCTTGAGATTCCAATGCAAAGGAGATTGAAATATGACAAAGGGAGTGTTCTAGGGGATTGAATGATGTAAATGAGGGGTTCACCACCAAGTTTATACTTGGAAAGTTAATGCAATGAATGATGAAATGAAAAACACTATTTTGATGCAATACTTAAAAGAATGGTCTAAAAATGCAAACAAACAATAATAGAAAATTGTAAAACTGGAAATGTGCACTTGGGAAACTAGAGAAGATAGAATGGAGTACTGAAATCCTAAAAATATCAATGTTGAAGCCAACTGGAACTCATTCACCAAGATGGGAAAATCAATCCAGTTTTGAGAAAAATGTGATGAAACAAGTTTCAAACAAATGGGTACTCAAATTTGCAAAAATATCTAATAGACAAGTATAGTGGGACTCATTCGCCAATAGTGGTGAATTAGTCCACTTCTGGGTTTCTAGAAATTTGAAGTTTGATATTGTAGCTCTTAGTCTACTCTGTTGTTCTTGATTCGGATCTAGGTCTAAAACTGCGAAATTCAACCTGTAAGTCTTCTCCAAGCTTCTCCAAGGTTTGTTCAGAATCTTGACAACTTTGAGTTGCTTCGACAACTTGATGACAACTTTTCTAATCTTGCTCCTTGATAAATCTGCAACCTAGACCTGCAAATCACATACAAAGAGAGGGGGAAATGGTTGTGGGGTTAGAGAATAGGGGATTTCCTTGGTCAAACCCCTTGTTGGTAATTAAACCTTGAAATGAAAGAAAATGTAAAGGAGATTGATGAATGAACAAAAGATGATGTTGCAACTCACTAAAGCCTAGCAATAAAGAGTTGCAATTATGCTTGTAATGGTTGCAACGGATGTGGTTCTTAACTCTTGCTTGAAGGAGATAGATCTTGAATGAAAATATTGCTTGGATCATGAACTCTACACTACAATTGTGAGCACAATAACAAACATGAAGAATGTGATCTTTGACATGATGATTGATGCTTGAAGAATTCTCTTGAAAGTTTGATAATCTACCATTGAAAATATTGAATTCTCTTGCTCAAATGCTCTTGTGAACTCAATGAATACTTGAATTCTTGAGGGTGCTAGGATGAAAATGGGTGAAATAACCTTGTATTTATACTCAATTATGAAAGGATTCCCAAAATTACAACACTACAAGCTGACATTGGATCTTGGAGAATAACATCTTGCCAAGGATTTCAATTAATTTTAATTTGAGTTAAAGGGGACTCATTCACCACCTTGGGTAAATGGGTCCCGCCTAAAGTGAATCATTCACCTAGAATGGCGAATGAGTCCCACCATAGTAATTTGAGGTGGGTTTTCAGGGATTTGATGTTTTAAATGCCATTTGTCGGGATTATCCTAAAAAATACACATAAATAAGGCTTGTGGATGCAAAAAGGGGCCAATCAAAGCATAAGAGAGCTCAATTATTAATGACAATCCTAGAGGAATGTGAAAGTGTGTTAGAAGACTTTACAACACACCAAATAAGGCAAGGCTAAGAGAAATTATGATTGAAGTAAATTAGTTCACAAGGGCCCAAGACCTAATGTGAATGTGTTATCCACATTACAACACTAAATCAAGGCCAAACTAAGCCAAAATATGCAAGAAGGAGCTAAACAAGCACGAAAAAGGCTAAGGACCCTTTTTCAATGTTACAATTACAGATTGAGATGGCAAGCACATCAAGAAGAGTAGAAATTGAGAAATTCAATGGTGGAAATTTTGAGTTGTGGAAACTCAAAATGGAAGACTTGTTGGTGGATAGAGATCTTTGGATTTCTATGTCTTGAACTAAACCATCAAGCATGAAGTAGGAAGATTGGGACCTCGCTAATAGAAAGGCCAAAGGGCTGATTAGACTCTCTGGTAGACTTTATTCTCTTGAATGTCCATGAAGAGAAGACTGTAACTTGTTTGTGGAAGAAACCTCATGACATTTATCAAGGGAAGTCTCTAGTGAAAAATTTATTCTTGAGGAAGAAGTTATATTCCTTGAAGATGGAGGAAGGAGCATATGTAGCAGACCATCTGAATTCATTTAACATGATAGTTTCTCAATTGGCATCTGTAGGTGTAAAGATTGATGATGAGGATCATTGTATTCTTTAGTTGTGTTCTTTACTTGACACGTGGGACTACCTGTTGATGGATATTGGAAGTAAAACAACCACTTTCAAGATAGAAGATGTGGTTGCTTCATTGTTTTTAGAAGAAATGTGAAGGAAATCTTTTGAGATGGCTAAGGAGGCTCTCATTGTTCAGTGTAGGTCAAAGGAAAAAGACAAGAAGAAAGAAAAGAAGTCAAGATCTAAGTCTCCAGGCAAGAATTCCAAGGTGAAATGCTTGAATTGTGGGTAGACTAGACATATCTAAAAGGATTGCAAGGAGGAGAAAAAGAAGAATAACTTTTCAAATAACGATTCTTCTCACAGCGATGTAGATGCCTTAATTGCTTCCTTGGTGACCCAAGAATCAAATGATGTTTGTCCAATTCACTCGGGTGCATCTTTCCACATGACATCTCACAAAGATTGATTCATGAAGTACATAAAGTATTTTGGTGGAAAGGTGTATCTAGAAAGTGACTCATCTCTTGAAATTTTTGGCTATGGAAGAGTCAAAATTCAATTTCTTGATAGAAGAATCAAAGGAATTGATGGTGTAATGGACATACCAAGTATGGATCATAATTTTCTTTCTATTAGTAAGCTCAATGATGTTTCCATGCAAGTTTCATTCTCGCGTGGTGGCTGCAAAATGACTAGAGGCTTAATGGTGTGCACATTGGCGCTCTATATAAGTTGGATGCACGTGTTCTTCAATGTAACAGTGTCTCTACAAAGTCAAGCAAAGCTACTCATATAGGGAAGGAGAACATTGTTTCTTTTGGTGAAAATTCATTAGAGGTGAAACTCCCAATAGAGAAAAACTATGTTGTGGCATCATAGGCTCGACCACATTGGTGAAAAAATTTTAAAAGCCTTGAAATATAAAAGCCTAGTTGAAGGGCTCAATGATTGTAACCTTGAGTTTCATTTTTTTGACCATTGCATTTATGGAAAGCAACACCATGTTTATTTTTACTCTAGTCCTCATAAATCTTCTATTATACTAGATTATATTCACTCTGATGTATTTCGTCATGTGAATGTTCCTTTGTTATCAAAGTCTAAATATTACATTTATTTTATAAATTATTATTCAAGAAGAGAATTTGTGTATTTTCTAAAAATTAAATCAGAAGTGTTCAGTCATTTTAAGGAGTTTAAAAACATGGTAGAAAATCATATTGAAAGGAAAATTAAATGTCTGAGGACAAATAATGGTGGTGAATTTTCTTCTGCATATTTTGAAAGGTATTGCAAAGACCATAGAAATAAAAGGCATAAAAATACACCTTGGTGATGGGTGTTTTTGCACAATTTCTCAACACAGGTAATGCATAGGTGCATTACCTCTCTTCAAAGGTAGAAATCTGCAAACAAGTTACAAAATCCTATCCCAAGATCTCTCGGATGTCAGGTCACGACATGCATGGAATTTCCCAATGGTTTAAATGTGATTTTGTTGGTAATCATAGGGCAGACTTACGAAAGTTAGGCTGGAAGGAAGTTGGATCTTATAATAGAGTTCTTGAGGTGGGACATTGGGTCTAAATGGAGTTCTTAGGATGGGAGAGTTGTTGTGCATTTTCTTTAGGTTTGGACTACGATCATGAACTTCTACTTTAACTTAAGATTTGGCTTTACAATGTGCAATGAACCTTAGCATAGGTTACTTATCAAAAAAAAAGGAAAAAGGTAGGGAAGGGAAGAGGTTCCTGGATTCGCAACTATGAATGAACAGTGATCATGGAGGTTTCTACTATGGATAGCTTCCTAATAACAAAATTTCACTTAACCAAAAATTTCACAGTATCATGAAATCTGTGCTATCTTCTAAGGACTGCAAATATTTTATCATTCATTCACCATGTACATTCATGAACAAAGTAAAAGGTTTGAGGCATCTTTGAATTTAAGTCCAGGCTAACTTTACACAGCCATCTACCAGCAGCAAACAACCAAAAGTATGGACTAGAAAGGCATCTACACAACAAAAATCTTTCCAACCATAGAACAACATTACTAAATCTATTAAAGAAAATTGAAAGTAACTAAAATAGAAAAGTAAATCTAACTAAATCAGCTAAATATGAGAGATGAGCCATGAAACATGCAAAGAAACTCAGAAATGCACCAAAGTCAATGTATTTCTATTAAAAAAAATCAGCATGTCATTACAACAACTCAACTCTTTTGAAAATGAGAGGAGACCCCCTACTTATAGTGTCCAAAAAGTAGAATGAATGGACAACATTGATTTGCATTGTGTTTCCAAGATTCACTACAAACTAGGGTTCCACCTACCCCCCAAATATATTAGATTTTAAAATACATCTTTGTCCTTATCCCTATTTTGTCTCCTAGTGGTAGCACTGTAGCATTTTCTCTTTTTACTGGTTGCCCTTTCCTGTAGCTATTATGTAAGAAACTCTTTACCAATAATAGGGTTGCCTTCCTGCTTCTTCAAAGAAGCATACTCCATGAATTTTAGAATCAACGGCTGGAGTTTATCGACTTCTATTATTGAAGATCGCAACACTTCGTAACTCCATTCTTTGGATCTATCAGAGAGCTTTTCCCACTCTTCATCATATTTAGTAGTGTGATCTCTGAACAACTCTGATTGGGTAAAGGCTCAGGAAAAAAAAACTCATGAAATCACTGGTAATCTCACTCGACATCCCATCCTCTATCTTCTTCTGGAAGTGGGGTTTTATCTTTTCTCGATCAATATGTGCAATAGGCATATCAAATTTCGCCATTAGCTTTAGGTACCGAAGGCAATCTGCTCTAACTTCCTTGGCCCACTCAATGTCTGGATTCACCTTGTCAAGCACCTACTCCAATCTTTCCATTTGGTTCTCAAAATCCTACTTCCATACATCCATCCGCCAATGATCATCCTTCTTGAATGCAAGCTCTTTTTCCCAAGTCACACTTGGTAGTTTGAGGATAGCCTCAATCTTAGGGCAAGTAGACCCATATATCCTCAGGAAGTGCGTACAGAACTTCCTTGTTCCCTCTAGAGACTTTTGTAGTTCCAAGAACTTGTTTGTCATCCTGACAACATGATCGATGCCCATGTTTCCAATATACAAGACCTATCGGAACCAGTTCTTTCTTCTTTCAAGATTGTCTATTTTCTCTTTGGACAACAATAGTGGTGGGGCCAAAGACGTCATAGGCTATTCTTCTATTGATGACCATTGTTGGATATAGGTTGTTAGATCGGCCACTTGTGCCTTGAGTTCTTCCTTTGAAATCTTATCTTGTTGTATCAGATGCACTATTGTGGCAATGAAATCCTGAAGGTGATTCACTTTTTGTTCCCCGGTGGCCATCCCCAAGTCGATGGTGGATACATTGTAGCTTATTCCTACTTCTCCAACCATTGGTGTATCTACTTGCACTGTTCTAGATACAGAGGGATCCATTGTCACCTTTGATCTAATTTTAGGCTTCTTCTCCTTCTTAGTGTTGATCTGAGCTCGGGCCAATATAGCCTCCAATCTCATTCTTGGATCCTTTGGAGTAGGAGCTTTATTCTCCAATTTCTTTTACAACCAATTGGGCATTGAGGAACTTTCTTTGGGTGATTCCTGGGCACCTTCCTTCTCATCTTTCTCGATTTCAATATCTTTATCATTAAGAGCTTCTTTCTCCATCCTCATATCTTCATTTTACTCATCGGAGTCCTGGATGAACATCATGCACTTGATGGGGAATTTAGTTGGTAGGCATTCCTTGGGGTTGTCTTCCCCTTCAGGATCATTTTCTTCATTTTCTTCATCATGCCCGTGCTCCTCAGGTTGTTTAGTCTCCGGATTCTTATGAGTTTCAACCTCTTCTTGAGGCTCTTCTTCTTTTTATCTTCCTATTCATCATGAGGGAGCACCTCCTCATTATGCTTGGGGATGAAGTCACATTCCTCTATTGGATATTTATTGACCTCTATCTCTATGTCTGTGGTCTTTTCTTCAATGATTGGTTGTCTTTCAGCCTCCTTCTCTTCAATCTCCTTGAGTTTCTTAGCTAGCTCCTCATCAAGCTCAGGATCGGAGGTTTCTTCAATAATCTTTGCATTCAAATCCTCATCATCCTCCCTGGAGGATTCATAGACGACCTTATCGATTACTCGATGCTCAAATATAGGGTGCTCATGGTAATCGTCTACCTATTCATGGTTCCCTCCTTTTGTTGTTTTTCCAACTCCTCAGAAATCTGCATGGTAGCCTCCATTAAGGGTGGCTGAGTAGGAGGAGGAGGAACTAGGAGACTGGTTATTGCTTGGCAAATGGTAGCCTGCACCAATGGGTTTGCAAACATCCCAGAGAGTTTTGATGGCACACTTTGCATATATTTAACAAAGGACTCTGGAAGGGTGAGGGCAGGCATTGTAATTGTTATGGTGGTAGTTTGAAGAGAAAATGATGGGGACATGGATGATGAGGAAAGAGGGGAAGTGGTAGCCAAGGATGAATCCACTTATATGAATTGTGTTGTGGGAGAGGTAGAGACAAGGTGGACAAATATCCACCATGGGTGGAGAGGTAGCGACTGATGTGTGTGGGATAAGCGGGGTGGTAGTGACAACAACAGTGGTTGCAACAATGGATACGATAGGTAGAGACTCTGGTTGATCAGCCTCCATTTCCTCTCCCTTATGGAGTGGATCTTCTTATATAATAGGCATTTTAGTGATGTTGTCTGATTTCTTATGTTTCTTGGAAGGTTCACCTTTCTAGGCCTTTCTAGCATACACCTTTGGATTAAACTGCTACTAGTCAGTCTCTTTTCTTTTCCTTGAGCGAGTGAGTGGATGGGATTTTGACATCTCTCTTGTTGATGTAGTAGCTACCCCACCATCTGATCCACTTGGCTCACTTTTGAGCCCCTTATAAGTTAGGATGACATCTTGTTGTTTCAATCAGACAAATTTCCCATCAATCCATTCTTTTGTGCGAGCCTCAACAGGCTTGGTGAAAATGTTGAGGTCATCGACCTCCTACTCATCCCAATCAATTAGTGGTAGTGATAGATTGGAAACTGCATTATACTGAAGGCATATCACCGTGCTCTCATCTTCTTCCACCTGATCAAGCATTGGGAATAGGTTCACCTTTTTCACAAAGTATGCAGTCATTCGCATATAATGCCTTATTTGCACCTCAGGTCATCCTTACAATCAGCCCAGAAATATTCAATGCTATGTAGATAGGCGTATTTATGTCCAACCACCTTCTTGATGTGGCCATAGGGATCCATCCGTGGTCGAGCCGTGTGGAGTCTGAAATGATACTCAGCAAATTCCTTTTCTAAGTTTTGGGTGCATTGGGAGGTATGGAGCTCATACATACCCTAGCGGAAAGAAAGGGGATAAGAAATCCCTGCTAGATGTTTGCTGCTTAAGAGGGTGTGAATATTTTGCAGCTCCCTAGAAAGTTCCAGCAATATTATCCAGTCATTGGGATACCGGGGCAGCTTGTTCGGTCTTTCAGAGAACCCTTGAGCGTGGATGTATGTAAATTTAGGATACTGAATGAACAAGAAGGCATATTGTTTGAGGAAATCTCGAGCACTATGGGAGACTCTCCTCTCAAAGTCAACCCCAAGCAGCCTGATGATATAACCTATGAAAGCATCATTTACCCAGCAATAGTCTTTCTTAAAATGCATGAATTGTAGTTGAGGTACCTATCATAGACCTTGAGCTCCCTGCCAAGTTCTTCATCCAAAGCTCTAAACAAACCCCTATATTGCCTCTATTTGGCCAATGAGTACACCAAGTAAGATGTCATGTAGAATTTGGAGGTCTTTTTGACAGCCATGAACTGCTCATGAAAGTGATCTCTGATTATTCCACCCCATTAAAATGTGGTATCCTCTTCTCCACGAAGAATTTGTTCAACAAAGTGGACCATCCATTCTTGAAAATAGGTCACAATAGGAAGGCCCATCACCCTACTTAGCAGGGTTACCAGATCATGATAGTCTTCATAGAAAACACTACAAAAGAGCTCCTAGGGAACCTTTGCATCATTGCCCCTCTTCTCCTTGAGCCAATCTTGATTTATAAGTTTTATTAAATTTTATTGGGTCTTCATCCCACATTGCCTTGCAATTTGGTTGGAAATTCCATCTCCCCGAAGGTAGGGATATGAAAGGTCTTTGTTATTCCTTTGGTTGACATGTCGGCCAACACATTTCCATCCCTATCCACTATTGTTCTGGTTTTTGGCTGATATGCCTCCGTGCAAGCCATCACTAGTTCAAGGGTGAAAAGAGAGGGAGGGAAACCTACAGCTTTGGCTATCCCGCTGCTTCTGATCAATCTTGCATTCTTTGTATTAGGGTTGATCCTTATCCTTTGTGTGAATTCGTCAATGTCCACATTTTCTATGTTTGTGTTGGAGATCGCTTTCCAATGTGTGGTGACTTTAGATTGCAACAGTTCCCCCTAGAACTAATATTTCATTTGGTCTTTCTCTTCTTTTCCACGAGGAGCCTTCCTTGTTTTCTTCCCTTTGTCTTTCTTTGCGACCACCCCCGAGGTTTCTACACCCGATTCGATATATTCTACACACAAAGGCAAGGTGAGCATAATCAAGCATAGAAACACAAATGTTAGCTAGAATCCCTACAAAACATCGTTATATTGGATAATTCATCATTCAAAAATTAAACATTTAGTCTAAATTTTCATTGGTAGTTTACTTGGAGGGAGTTTGGATGGTCTGGGCCCCAAAGGTCGGATTTCTCTGGTAGGATGGTTGATTTGAAATGCGAATAGTGCAGGGTAGTCCACATGGTTTCTCCTACCTTCAAATTTAGATGACTTGAAAGGTCCATGTAGGAGAGGATCCAATTTGAGCATGTGGGTCAAGATTTGTTTCCAGATTGGGAGGCATTTGGATTATCATTGGGGCACCCGAAGTTATGAGGGAAAGTTGTCAGGAGCTCATCTTTTGAAATGGCTTTGATGAAATAGAGTTTTAGGTGCGGAGTTCCAGGGTCTGAGACCCGTGATGTTGAAGGGCGGCTGGCATAACTCCTCCATTATTTAGGTGTTTGAATCGAAAGGGTCAGGAAGTTGTCTGGGATGGTCATTTAGAACAGCGGGTAATTGTCGAAGTCCGGTGGGAGCAACCCTACAGACCGGACCCAAACCGGGACTTGAACTTTTCCCCCATGTTTTCTTCATTGAGTTCTATCGGTGATTGGAGTACCATTCCCTGGACGTTAGAAGTACGGGCTTGGTTTTCCTTTCACGACGGCCTAAATGGGATGAAGTCCCGATAGCAGAAGTCTAGCGGATGAGACCCAATGAAGGCGAAGGCACTTCAGTTCTTATTTTTGTTCAGTGGGCATTGAGAAGTTCTGGATCCGAAGGGCGAAAGGCGGTCATGTGATAGCTGTGAGAAATGATGATGTTGTAATGAAGGTCCATGGTCAAACCTTTGCAGGCTGGGACCCAAAAAGTGCTAAGGACATGAGTTTCATTTTTCAATTCCAACGGCAAATGAGAAGGCGGATCTTGAGTCCTAAGTGGACGGGGCTGAAACGTCGTTTGGAAACAGCGAAAGGTAAATGGCATCCCGAGGACGGAATCCCATGGGAACGGGCCCAAGAAGACAACTCACCACTTTGAAGTTGGGTTTTATTTGAAGTTCATTGAAGGAAATGGGGAGTCTCGGACTTGGACGGTGCAATCACTTTGTAGGAAGAACAATGTCGGGGTGATGAAGTTCCAGAATTCAATTACTTGGTGATTCGATGGGTTTTCTCAAAAGTTTACCACATGGGTTTCCTAGAACTATCCTCCCTCTATCAAGTGAATACATTTTTATCCTTTGTACATGTTATTTTAACATGAAATCACCAAAAGCATTGTGAAATGGTGGGTGGAGAACTTACCCCAAGAACCCGGTGAATGGAATTGTTGAATCCATGAAGAACAATGAAGGAAGGTGATGAGCTCAAAGGCGGCGATCGACGAAGGCTCTAGAGGTCTCTGCAACTATTCTAGCTAATCCTGACATATGAAAATGATAGGTCGACCTGGTTTATATATACCCCTAAGTGCATTTAATGCACCCAATTAATACATGTACAACGGGCCACAAGGTCGGTGAATTCAAATTTTGAGACAACGGTGATAGGTTCAGAACCCGGAGGTTGGAAGGGCATGGGCCGACGGCCATTCAAAACATTAGGTGAAACTTCACTAGAAAATGGGAGCTCAGGGCCAGATGGGTAGAATTCTGTTGGATGACGACCATTTTGAAACAATGAACACATAGTGGAGTCCTGGGAAGAGAGATCTGGCGGACTGGGCCTAGAGCGAGTGAATGACGGTCCGCTGCAGAAAATTATATGGGGACGGTGGGAAAGGAGGGAGGACCCAAAGGTTGGAAGGACACGGGCCAACGACCATTTTAAAACAGAAAATGCAACCTAGAAATCCGGCAAGGGAAACCCGGGGAGCTGGACTTGAAGGGCCCCAAGGCTTGGGTAAAGGAAAATTGCCAAAGGAACTATGTGAGGATTCAGGACTTAGCAAATTTTGAGGGGTGAAACATGGTCAACTTAAGATGAAACCTCGGAGGCACGCTGACCATCTAGGGCACCAAAACGAGGGCACACAAAATGAGGTGGCGACAAAACAACTCGGTAAGGTGAAAGAAAGAGAGGGTCCCCATTGCGAACAAGGCGTGTGTGCAAAAGGCACAAAAAATGGTGACTCTATTGAAAAATGCTCTCGAGCGTTCTAGGGATAAGTATTTATTCAGAACCTAGAATCTCTGGTTTCACAGACTAGGGGCTGACATCCAAAATTGAACTAAGAGAACAAGGTCCTTAGTTGAGTCAACCTACAAAACATCTCATAAGTGGGTGCTTGGTGAGTTCATTTCCTTCCCTTAGGAACTATGACAAGTGGATGCTAATCAAATGAAGCAAGCTACTTAAATTGTCCAACATTAAAAGTAACTTGGACATTGCCCCACTGCCAGTCAGGCATCCATAGCCCCAATGGAATTGTCATTGTGACCCAATGGATATTTCTCTACTGTCGACCGAGAGTCTGTAGCCCTAGTACAGTTACCCACACACCCATATGGTTGCTTGATTTCAAAACTTTCTTTCTTTCTTTCTTTTAGATTTTTCTTTTGCACTTTATTTTATGCTCAACCGCATAAGCATCGAAGTCTACGATGGGTTTGAGAACCACAGTAGTCACTGGAGAGAACTTAGATTTTTTCACTTACCATGTTATCATAGCAACTATTGCACGTCCCTTCAGAAATAATTAACATGCATTTTGTGCAAGACCTGAGATGAACGTAAAAAGATTCAACCAAAGATCAAGTTTTGATGTAGAGTTCAAATGAGGAAATCATTCCTAGGCAGCTATCAAAGACCAGCGGTTGAGAGTGAATGTTTAACCAAAGAACACTAAGAGTGGGCAGCAAAGTGAACTATTTGTTGAGCGAGCATGGCCACCACATCAGTAATGAATAGCCTCTCATCAAAATAAAAAAGCAGCTGGGAGATGAGCAAAATGAAGCAGCACAAAACAACAGAACGAAAGTAAACCAAAGCAACCTATTCTAACCTCTGTACAAATATTCACAGAAATAGCCCAGAAAGAGCTCAAACTTGGAAGTAATGCTTTAAGTGTTGCCCGTTGATAGGAAATGGGACATCCTCACCAGTTAAGGTTTTTAAATGGAAAGCATTGTCTCCTAGAATTTTATAAATTTGAAAGGGGCCAAACCAAAGCTTGTCAAATTTGTTATGTCCCCCTTTCTTTTCATGGGCCTTGTCCCAACACAAGACTAAATCAGCAATTCTGAAGGCCTTGATTTTAACTCGGTGGTCAAACCATCTTTTGACTATGACCTGATGTTTGGAAAAAAATTCTATTGCACGGTCACGCACTTCTTCTAAGTGTAAGAGCTCAGCTAACCGAGCTTCTGTACGATCTCCTCCTTCGTAAAAATTATTAATAAACTGGAGGGTGGAAATTTTCAGGTGTATTGGAAAGATAGGTTCTAAGCCATAGACCAGATGAAATGGGGAATCACTAAGGGTAGCCTTGTGATGGGTGTGATCTGCCCAAAGGGTGAAACGAAGTTGGGTATGCCAATCCTTGAGGTTCCTATTGAGCAGCTTTTTAATCACAGCGATCAAGTTTTTGTTGGTGGATTCTGCCAGGCCATTGCCTTGAGGGTAGTAGTTAGATGAGAACTTGAGGGTGATGCCATAGTCAAATGCCCAACTAGCGAATTTAAGCAAGGAAAAGGCGAGGTTGTTGTCACATACTAATGCATACGGGCAACCAAAATAATTTATAATGAAGCTTTCAATAAAATTTGTAACTACCTCAGTTGTGCATTGTCTACACGCAATGGCTTCAGTCCATCTAGTGTAGTAATCAAAATCACTTAGAATGTACCTGTGTCCTATAGATGATGGAGGGCTTACCATACCAATGAAGTCAAGACCCCATTGTGTAAACGATCTTACCTCCAAGACTGGTTGTAGCAGGATAGCAACGTTCTTTTCTCTAGTAGCAGTAGTCTGACATACATGGCATGTGCGTACATGATTGTGGGCATCCTTGAAGATGGAAGGCTAGTAGTAACCTACCCTCAGGACTTGATGTACAGTGGAAGGACCAGAACCATGATCGGTGCCAAACTTGTCATGAAACTCCCTCAAGACTCGATCTGCTTCTTGTTTGTTCTTGTTTGCCAAGGCACCTCAGATAGACACCTTTGTGATTCCTCTTGTATAGTATGGATCCTTGTACCATGTAGCTGCTGCTCTTCAGTCAGAGAGCATGCTTCTAGACCCCCTATAAGTGGGAAGGGCATTTTTGGTTCAACAAGTAATAGACAATATTATCATACCATTCCCCTGGAGAGACATCCTCCAGCTGATACTATTGAACTGTGAGCTTGGGCCCTATTGTAGCTACTACTTTAGCCATCATTCGAGTGAGCGCTTGTCCCCATACCAATTTCATATCCTAAATTTCCATGTTGTATTCTTGCAGAAAAGTGACCCATTTGGCTCTACGTTCTCCCAACTCATTTTGCATGAAAAAAAATTTTACTGTGAGGTCGAGCACGATGGAAAATACTTTATTTCTCAAGATGTAATACCTAAATTTCTTGACTCCATGGACGAGAGCATATACCAAACAATGTATCAAATTTCCAAGTGTTCAATGGTGAATCTCTTGAGGCCAGACAATGACAGGGGCTACAAGGTACTAGCTACCTAGGCCAAGGCATTATCATTCTGTTTCTAACATCGTGGGATTAACTAAATGTTAAACACATCTAGTCCTTCTAACAGATCCCATACCCTATGCTTATAATTAGTCAGTCTCTGGTCATAGCAGGAATAAAGCTTTCTCACTTGCTTCATGACCAACTCGAAGTCCCCAAAGACTTGTAACATTTTCACCTTCTTCTTGAGAGCCATTAGGAGGCCAAGGACCAATGCCTCATATTCTACTACATTATTAGTGCAATAAAATTGAAGTCTATGAGTAGCAAAGTATGACTTACCTTTGGGGTTGATCAACTAAAAACCAGCTCTGGCTCCTTGTTTGGACTTGGACCTGTCAAAGTGCGGCATCCAGAACTTGGAGGAGTTCTTGACTCCAGAATCATTAGGCCAAATTTTTACTTCTGATGGTCGTTTTATCTTAGCAACTGTAGGAGGTGGCATAGGTCCAAAGTGGCTTTGATCTGGCAGTGTTAACTAAATCCCTTGTTTTGGAGCAACCCATCCCTTGATGTGTTCAATTATTGTTTGGCATAAACATCATTCAAATTCTAAATGGGAAGCATTATGTACCCTACACCAACTAGGCAGCAGGAGCTCTTGAAAGTTCATTCTTGCCCCCAGACTGAGCTGATCTTGGATGCATTTTTCCATGAAGTCTTGAAAGCCGTCTAACAATCCAAGGCTACCATCTTCATAGGAATCCTCATCGTCTGATTCAACCATCATTTTTGTACTTTGAGGAGTGTGGGCCAAGCCAAGAGGTGGACTGCATAGTATGAGGACTTCCTCAGTTCCCTCTTCTTCGTAACATTCTTTCCCTTCTAAATATGACACTGGGCACTAATTCCCCAACTCTATTTCACTGAACAACACCTCATTCATGTTGTTGTATTTCGTGATCATGAACTTCATGCATGGCTCCCAGTCTATACGGATCTAGTTTGGCATCCCTTTCCATGGCAGCCACAGGTGAGAGTCGTCTATGGCAGCATACCCATTCAAGGCCCGTGTGAATTCCTTGCCCAGAATAATACCATAAGTATTTGGGATATCAACAACCTAGATGTCAATGGTTTATTGAATCCGCAGATCAGTAGCGATTTGCATGGGTATTTTGTTGATCTCCCCAACTATGTTGATTTCCATTTTATCAAGCCTCGTCACCTTGCACCGAGAAGGATTTGGGACTATTCCCAAAGCTTTGCACATGCTCAAGGGCATAACATTTGTAGAGGCTCCTGAATCGAGGAAACAATTATGTAGATTCTTCCCAAATATTATGATGGTAGCCAAGAAGGGACGAGTTTCCAACTTCCCCTAAAACAACCCTCCAGACACGTCCACTTGGGCAACATGACCTTTATCTTTTTCATTGCCTTTGTTTTTGATTTGGGCATGTTCTGCTTCCTTAGTGGGTGACTTGTTTGTTTGTTCATTGGAAGGCGAATGTTTTTTCCTATTAAAAACCTGTCGGATGATGGGCTTGCTCGGTGAATCCTCAAAGGAGACCCTCTTGGAAAGTGCTTCTTGAGTTGACTTGGTTGAAGGAGTTCCATTGATCATTTTGAAAAAAGGCATTCCTAACAGCTAAGACTTTGAGCAGCTCAAAGGCGGACACACTTAGCTTAACCTTCTTAAATTCCTCTACAATGTTTTCTCCCATCTATTCAATTTCTACATCATAAGTGGTACTTTGGGAGGAGCTAGTTGTCTAATTTTGGTATTGGTTTTTCTACCTATTCTTATTAAAGTACCATGTGGTTACATGGGGATAGCTCAGATTGTTGCTAGCATGTGGGTCTAGAGGGGTACTAAAGTTTTTAGGTGGGGTGGAGGTCGTAAAAGGACCACCAACATGCCCACTAGCCTGCCTATTCCTAAGGTCATAAGGGGTAGTCCTTTCGTAAAACATTTGGACTTCATCTTCCCTAGGATCTTCCTTGTCCACTGGACCATTATCCATGGAATTAAAAAGTTGAGCCAAAGGAATTTCAGTACTTACCTCCTCTACTTTCTCATTGTTTGGGGTGGTGTCTTCCTTTTCTGACATGTTGCTCTCAGCCTTTGGGAAAGGAGCCTGATTAACCACCAGCACCGAGGAGTCATATGGTTCGGAAGCAACAATGTCTTTGCATCTTGAGTTGTCTATGACATTTTAAACCTTGATCTAAAAAATTTCATCAGCCATCTGGAATTTTGAACAATCTAATTCTAAATGTCAGCTTGTTTTGTGAATACGGCACCAACCGGACAAGGCAGCCTCAGCCAAGTAAACCCCGCTTGTAGTTTTGTCATTGTTGTTGGGCTGGTCCAAGGGGGTAGGGACACCACCATTGTTCAACCTTGTATTCCACATCTAGTTCTATCTTTGGGAGGGCCTTCTATCAAAGATCTAACCCAAATTCTGATTCCTCTCATAATTTTGTCTAGAAGATGTGTTGGCCTTATGGTTATCCCGATTGTCACGGTCATCGTGACTCTAACAGTTGAGGTTGGCCTAAATACTTCTTTGCAAAGCCTGCAGCTTATTGTTTTGATTCCTCAAGTGCATCATCTTCATAGACATTTTCTTGATCATCTTTGTGAGCTCATCGATCTGGTCCTTCTCCGTGTTGCTTGGTTGCGATGCTAAATTTTGAAGGAATGCCAACTGTGCCACCAGCTAATTTTGGTGGGTTGGCAAGAACTCGAATGCTTGGAGGTATGCCAACACTTGGGGTAGTTGAGAGTGAACTTTCTACTACTAGGGCAGCAGATAATGAGGAACCGAAGGTGCCTGGTTCATAGTTTGTCCCAAGTGAGGCACTATAGGTAGATGTGGCATTGGATTCATAAGGGGCGTCTAATGTTGTAGAGCTTGGGTTAGCCCCTGGATTTGTATGGAATGAGTAGCCTACCCCAAAGAGGGTAGCGGGCTTGAAATATTTTGTCTTAAGTATGTACTAGCTATGACAGCCTCCACGTAGGCATCCACTAATCAGGCAAGAGGTGGTCACATCCTTTTCACTAATGTTGTCATGAGGTTGTCTAATGTTGCATAATAAACTGGTAGGGCAGTGGCATTTTTGAATGCATATGGGGCTTGTAACTGGGTGTATGTCCTATGGAACCAGTCATTAAAGGAGTTGATCAGTTCATTAACCTCCCTTCGGATAGACATAAACTGTCGATACAATTTTGACAGGCTGATCGGGATCGTAAATTTTTGTAGGAAAGCATCCTTCAGAAGGTCTCACATGTTGATTGATCCCATCGGCAAGTTGACATACTAGTAAAAGGCCTTTTTACCCAAGGAATAAGGAAAGAGTTGGCAGACAACATCTTCAAGTATAATATGCATGGTCTTCAAAGCTATTTGGAATATCTTCACATGCTCTTCTACTGTCCTCTACGGGTCCCAAGGGTTGAACTTTGTGCAAAAGGTCTTTGGTTTCTTTAGCATGTCATGGTAAAGGTTAAAGGTCAAAGGAGATGGATTATTTTCCAACCACACCATGGGAGGTGGTGGTGGAGGTGGATGTACCATATTGACTTGGGGCTACGGAAGAGAGGCAGCAGCCAATGGGACAACACCCAAAGATCAAAAGGTGTTGGGCTGGAAGGCAACATTCAACCCTTGGGAAAAGGTAGCCTGGAAGGTTGTTTGCAACGGATGAGTGGGAGAATTTTCTTCCAAATATGAAGGAGAGGGCGGAGGCGAATGGAAAGAAGAAGAAGATGATGTTGAAAGTGAAATGGGATGTTTGGATGTATTGGAGGTGGATGCTTCCCCTTTCTTAGCTCTCTTAGCTTGGGTAGGGGGTGGTAACTCTTGAAGTTCCCCATTGTTTGGTGTAGACCTTAGTATTCTACAAAATCTCTTAGGGGAGAAATACCCAATTCGATCCAATTTAACTCCAAAGATTCCCTCCTTCTAGCGCAAGTTTTGTTGATGGGTGTTTTTGCACACTTTCTCAACACGGGTAATGCATAGGAGCATTACCTCTCTTGAAAGGTCGAAATCTGCAAACAAGTTACAAAATCCTACCCCAAGGTCTCTCGGGTGTCAGGTCATGACATGCATGGAATTTCTCAATTGGTTTAAATGTGATTTTGTTGGTAATCACAAGGCAGACTTACTAAAGTTAGGCTGGAAGGAAGTTGGATCTTATAAAGAAGTTCTTGAGGTGGGATGTTGGGTCTGCAAATGGAGTTCTTAGGATGGGAGAGTTGTTGTGTGTTTGTTGTAGGTTCGGACAGTGATCGTGAACTCTTGCTTTGACTTAAGATTTGGATTTACAATGTGCAATAAACCTTAGCATAGGTCAATTACTAAAAAAAAGGAAAAAGGTAGGGAAGGGAAGATTTTTCTAGATCTACAACTACAAATGAACAGTGATCATGGAGGTTTCTATTATGGACAGCTTCCTTAAAACAAAATTTCACTTAACCAGAAATTTCACAGTATAATGAAATTTGTGATATCTTCTAAGGACTGCAAATATTTTACCATTCATTCACCATGTACATGCATGAACAAGGATAAATGGTTTGAGGCATCTTTGAATTTAAGTCCAAGCTAACTTTACACAACCATCTACTAGCAGCAAGCAACCAAAAATATGGACTAGAAAGGCATCTACACAGCAAAAATCTTCACAACCATAGAACAACATTACTAAATCTATTAAAGAAAACTGAAAGTAACTGAAAAAGAAAATTAAATCTAACTAAATCAACTAAATATGAGAGATGAGCCATGAAACATGCAAAGAAACTCAGAAATGCACCAAACTCAATGTATTTCTATTAAAATTTCTGCAGCATGTCATTACAACAACTCAACTCTCTCTTGAAAATGAGAGGAGACCCCCTATTTATAGTGTCCAAAAAGAAGAATGAATGGCCAAGATTTATTTGCATTGTGTGGCCAAGATTCATTACAAACTAGGGTTCCACCTACCCCCCCAAATATATTAGATTTTAAAACACATCTTTGTCCTTATCCCTATTTTGTCTCCTAGTGGCAGCACTATAGCATTTTGTCTTTTTGTTGGTTTCCCTTTGTTGCAGCTATTTTGTAAGAAAATCTTCACCAATAATAGGGTTGCCTTCCTGCTTCTTCAAAGCAGCATACTCCATGAATTTCATAATCAACGCTTGGATTTTATCAACTTCTATGATTGTAGATTGTAGCACTTGGTAACTCCATTCTTTGGATTTATCAAAGAGCTTTTCCTAGTCTTCATCATATTTAGCAGTGTGGTATCTAAACAACTCTAACTGGGTAAAGGCTCAGGCAGAAAAACTCATGGAATCAATGGTAATCTCACCCGACACCCCATCCTCTATCTTCTTCTGGAAGTGGGGCTTTATCTTTTCTGGATCAATTTGTGCAATAGGCATATCAAATTTCCTCATTAGCTTTAGGTACCGAAGGAAATCTGCTCTAACTTCCTTGGCCCACTCAATGTCTAGATTCACCTTGTCAAGCACCTTCTCTAGCCTTTCCTTTCAATTCTTGAAATCCTACTTCCATACAACCATCGGCCAATGATCATCCTTCTTGAATGCAAGCTCTTTTTCCCAAGTCACACTTGGCATTTTGAGGATAGCCTCAATATTCGGGCAAGTAGACTCATATATCCTCGGCAAGTTTGTACAGAACTTCCTTGTTCCCTCCAAAGACTTTTGTAGATCCAAGAACTTGTTTGTCATCCTGATAGCATGACTGAGGCCCATGTTTCCAGTATACAAGACCTATTAGAACTAGTTCTTCATGGTCTTATCTAAGTTCTTTCTTCTTTCAAGCTTGTCTATTTTCTCTTTGGTTGGAAATTGTGGCAGGACCGAAGACGTCGTAGGTTTTTCTTCTATTGATGACCATTGTTGGATACAGGTTGTTAGATCGGCCACTTGTGCCTTGAGTTCTTCCTTTGAAATCTTATCTTGTTGTATCAGATGCACAACTATGGCAATGGACTCCTAAAGGTGATCCACTTTTTCTTCCCTGGTGGCAATCCCCAAGTCGATGGTGGAGAGATTGTAGCTTATTCCTTCTCCAATAACTGACGTAGCTACTTTCACTATTCTGGATCCAGAGGCATCCATTGTCACCTTTGACCTAATTTTAGGCTTCTTCTCATTATTAGTGTTGATCTGAGCTCGGGCCAATATAGCCTCCAATCTCGTTCTTTGATCCTTCGGATTAAAAGCTTTCTTCTCCAGTTGCTTTTCCAACCAATCAAGCATTGAGGACCTTTCTTTGGGTGATTCTTGGTCACCTTCCTTCTCATCTTTCTGGATTTCAATATCTTTATCGTTAAGAGCTTCTTGCTTCATCTTTGTATCTTCCTTTTCCTCATCAGAGTCCTAGATAAACACTATGCGCTTGATTGGGAATTTAGTGGGAAAGCATTCCTTGGGGTTGTCTTCCCCTTTAAGATCCTTTTCTTCATCATGCCCATGCTCCTGAGGTTGTTCAGTCTCTAGATTCTTATGAGTTTCAACCTCTTCTTGAGGCTCATCTTCTTCTTTATCTTCCTATTTGTCATGAGGGAGCACCTCCTCATTATGCTTGGGGTTGCAGTCATGTTCCTCTATTGGAGATTTATTGCCCTCTATCTCTATATCAGCGATCTTTTCTTCAATGATGGGTTGTCTTTCAACCTCCTTCTCTTCAATCTCCTTCAGCTACTTGGCTAGCTCCTCATCAAGCTCAAGATCAGAAGTTTCTTCAATAATATTTGTATTCAAATCCTCATCATCTTCCCCAGAGGTTTCATAGATGAACATATCGATTACTCGATGCTCAAATATAGGGTTCTCATGGTAGTCATCTGCCTCTTCTTCTAACCTCTTGGTTGTCTCCCTTTGTTGTCTGTCCAACTCCTGATAAATCTGCATGGTAGCCTCCAATGAGGGTGGCTCGGTAGGAGGAGGAGGAACTAGGAGACCGGTTATTGCTTAGGCAATGGTAGCCTACACCGTTGGGTTTGTAAACATCCCAGAGAGTTTTGATGGCATATTTTTCATATATTTAACAAAGGACTCCGGAAGGGTGAGGGCAAGCATTATACTTGCTACAGTGGAAGTTGTAAGAGAATATGATGGGGACATGGATGATGAGGAAAGAGTGGAAGTGGTAGTTGAGGAGGAATCCACTGATATGACTTGTGCTATGGGTGAGGTAGAGAGAAGGTGAACGGAGATGTCCACCATGGGTGGAGAGGTAGCGACTTCTGTGTGTGGGATAAATGGGGTGGTAGCGACAATAGTAGTGGTTGTAGCACCAGATACGATAGGTGGAGACTCTGAATAAACAGCCTCCATTTCCTCTCCCTCATGGAGTGGATCATCTTGTATTATAAGCATTTCAGTGACGCTACCTGATTTCTTATGTTTCTTGGAAGGTTCACCTTTCGAGGCCTTTCTAGCATACACCTTTGGATTAGACTGATGCTTGTCAGTCTCTTTTCTTTTCCTTGAGTGAGTTAGTGGAGGGGATTTTGACATCTCTTTTTTTGATGTAGTAGCTACCCCACCATCTGATCCACTTGGCTCACTTTCGAGCCCCTTATAAGTCAAGATGACCCCTTGTTGTTTCAATTCGTCAACTTTCCCATCAATCCATTCTTTTGTGCAAGCCCCAATGGGCTTGGTGAGAATGTTGAGGTCATCAACCTCCTGCTCATCCCAATCGATTAGTGGTAGTGGTAAATTGCCAACTGCATTATACCGGGGGTCTATCATCATTCTCTAATCTTCTTCCACCTGATCAGGCACTAGGAATAGGTTCACCTTTTTCACAAAGTATGCGGTCATCCAAATATAATGCCTTATCTGCACCTCATGGTCATCCTTACAATCAGCCCAGAAATATTCAATGCTATGTAGATGGGCGTATTCGTGTCCAAGCTCCTTTCTGATGTGGCCATAGGGATCCATCTGTGCTCAAGTCATGTGGAGTTTGAAATGATACTCGATCAATTCCTTTTTTGAGTTTTGGGCGCATTGGGAGGTATGGAGCTCGTACATACCCTGGCAAAAAGAAAGGGGATAAGAAATCCCTGGTAGAAGTTTGCTACTTAAGAGGGTGTGAATATGTCGCAGCTATCAAGAAAGTTCCAACAATATTATTCAGTCATTGGGATACCAGGGTAGCTTCTTCAATCTTTCTGAGAACCCTTGAGCGTGGATGTATGTAAATTTAGGATACTAAATGAACAAGAAGGCATATTGTTTGAGGAAAGCCCTCCTCTTGAAGTCACCCCCGAGCAGCCTGACGATATAACCTATGAAAGCATCATTTACCCTGCAGTAGTCTTTCTTAAAATGCCTGAATTGCAGTTGAGGGTACCTATCATAGACCTTGAGCTCCATACCAGGTTCTTCATCCAGAGCTCTAAACAAACCCTTGTATTACCTCCGTTCAGCCAATTAGTAGACTAGAAAATATTTCATGTAAAATTTGGAGGTCTTTTTGACAACCATGAACTACTCGTGAAAGCGATCGCTCATTATTCCACCACAATAAAATATGGTATCCTCTTCTCCACGGAGAATCTATTCAACAAAGTAGACCATCCATTCTTGAAAATAGGCCATAGTAGGAAGGCCCATTACCCTGCTTAGCGTGGTTACCAGATCATGATAGTCTTCATAGAATTCATTGTAAAAGAGCTCCTAGGGAACCTTTGCAGCGCTGCCCCTCTTCTCCTTGAGACAATGTTGATTTATAAGTTTCTTACATTTCATTGGGTCCTTGTCCTACATTGCCTTGCACTCCTTTATGGTTGGAAATTCCATCTCCCCGAAGGTAGGGATATGAAAGGTCTTTGTTATTCCTTTGGTTGACATGTCGGCCAACATGTTTCCATCCCTATCCACTATTATTCTGGTTTTTGGCTGATATGCCTCTCTGCAAGCCATCACTAGTTCGAGGGTGACAAGAGACAGAGAGAAACCTACAGCTTTGGTTATCCTGCTACTTCTTATTAATCTTGCATTCTTTGTCTTAGGGTTGATCTTGATCCTTTGTGTGAATTCGTCAATGTCCACATGTCCTATGTTGGTATTTGAGACCTCTTTCCAATGTGTGGTGACTTTAGATTGCAATGATTTCCCCTGGAACTTATATTTCAATTGGTCTTTGTCTTCTTTTCCATGAGGAGCCTTGCTTTTTTTCTTCCCTTTGTCTTTCTCTATGACTACCACTGAGGGTTTTGCACCCAATTCCATATATTCTACACACAAAGGCAAGGTGAGCATAATCAAGCACGAAAACACAAATGTTAGCTAGAATCCTTGCAAAACATTGTTAGATTGGATAATTCATCATTCAAAATTCAAAAATTTAGTCTAAATTTCCATCAGTAGTTTGCTTAGAGGGAGGTTGGACGGTCCAGGCCCTAGAGGTTGGATTTCCCTGGCAGGATGGTTGTTTTGAAGGGCAAACAGGGCAGGGCAGTCCACATGGTTTCTCCCGCCTTCATATTTAGATGACTTGAAAGGTCCATGCAGGAGAGGGTCCAATTTGAGCATGTGGTTCAAGATTTTTTTCCAGATTGGGAGGCGTTTGGATCATCATTGGGGCACCTAGAGTTATGAGGGGGGAAAGTTGTCAGAAGTTACCATTTGAAATGGCTCTGATGAAATGGAGTTTCAGGTGCAGAGTTCTGGGGTCTGGGACCCGCGATGCTAAAGGACGGCTAGCATAACTCCTCCATTATTTGGGTGTTTGGATCGAAAGGGTGAGGAAGCTATCTAAGGATGGTCATTTAGAGCAATAGGAAATGAGCGGAAGTCCGGTGGGAGCAACCCGGTGGACCAGACCTGGACTCAAACTTTTCCCCCATGTTTTCTTCATTGAGTTCTACCAAAGATTGGAGTATTGTGCCTCGGAGGTCGGAAGGACGCGCTTGGTTATCCTTTCACGATGACCTAATGGGACGGAGTCCTGACGGTGAAAGTCCGGCGAATGGGACCTAGCAAAGGCGAAGGCACTTAAGTTCTTTGTTCTTTTTCAGGCAGCATTAAGAAGTTTGAGATCCGGAGGGCGGAAGGCTATCATATGATAGTCGTGAGAAACAATGATGTTGCAATGGAGGTCCGCAGTTAGAATTCCATTGGCTGGGACCCAAAAAGTGCCAAGGACATGAGTTTCATTTTTCCATTCTAGCGATGAACAGGAAGGTAGATCCCGAGTCTCGAGCGGACAGGGCTGAAACGTCGTTATGAAATAGTGAAAGGTAGATAGCATCCCAGGGATGGAATCCTACGGGAGTGGGCCCGAGAAGACAACTCGTCGCTTTGCAGTTGGGTTTTGTTTGAAGTTCATTGAAAAAAATGGGGAGTCCTGGACTCGGAGGGCGCAATCACTCTGTAGGAAGAACGATGTCGAGGTGATGAAGTTTTAGAGTCAATTACTTGGTGATTCGATGGGTTTTCTTGAAAGTTTACCACATCAGTTTCCTAGAACTAGCCTCCCTCTATCAAGTGAATAAATTTTTATCCTTTTTTACCTATTATTTTAACACGAAATCACAAAAATCATTGTGGGATGGAGGGCGGTGAACTTAGGGCAAGAACCCAATAAATGGAGTTGTTGAATCCTTAAAGAACAGTGAAGGAAGGTGACGGGCTCGAAGGTGGTGATTGATAAAGGCTCCAAAGGTCTCTACAACTATTCTAGATAATCCTAACATGTGAAAATGACAAGTCGACCAAGGTTATTTATACCCCTAAGTACATTTAATGCACCCAATTAATACATGTATGACAAACCACAAGGTCGGTGAATTCAAATTTTGAGACAATGGCAAGAGGTCTGGAATCTAGAGGCTAGAAGGGCATGGGCCGATGGTCGTTCTAAACATTAGGTGAAACTTTATCGGCAAAGGCGGGCCCAGGGCCCGATGGGCGGAAGTCCAACAGATGACGGCCTTTTTGAAACGGTGAACACATAGCGGAGTCTCGGGCAAAGAGATCTAGCAGACCAGGCCCGAAGCGAGTGAATGACGGTCCGCTGCAGAAAAAGTTATGGGGATGACGGGAAAGGAGGTGGGCCCTAGAGGTCGAAAGGACACAGGCTGATGGTTATTTTAAAACAACAAATGCAACCCAAAAATACGGCAAGGGAAACCCAACGAGCTGGACCCGGAGGGCCCTAAGGCCATGACAAAGGGAAAATTCCAAAGGAACTCCATGAGGATTCAGGACTTAGAAAATTTTGAGGGGTGAAACATGGTCAACTTAAGATGAGACCTCGAAGGCATGTTGACCATCTAGGGCACCAAAATGGGGGCACACAAAATGAGGTGGTGACAAAATGACCCGGCAAGGTGAAAGAAAGAGAGGGTCCCCGTTGCGAATGGGGCGTGTGTGCACAAGGCACAACACACCTTACACTCCACAACAAAATGGATTTGTTGAAAGATTAAACAGAACATTGATGGAAAGGGAAAGAAGTATTTTGAGTAGTTCTGGTATGGAGTATAAGTTATGGGTTGAGGTCATGGCTACATGTTACTTGGTAAATCAATCTCCCTCTTTGGTACTCATGGATAAAACTCCTATGGAAGCATAATCTAGTAAGAAGCCCTCTCTAAGACATATTTGAGTCTTTGGTTGTGAGGTGTATGCATATGTTCCTTTTGAGAAAAGATCTAAATTGGAGAAAAAGGATGTAAAATTTATCTTCATTGGCTATAGAATTGGTATGAAAAGGATACAAGATTTGCAATATAATTACTGAGAAGGTATTGTACAACAAAAGTGTAATCTTTCATGAGCTGAAACCTTCTACAATGGATCTATAGTTATATATGAAAGAATATAAGAAGAATTATGTAGTTTAAATTCCTCTAACTCCATATAAAGAGGAACTATGAACACCAAGTGTACTCGATATTGAGGAGAGCTCAAGAAGCTCTAATAATTTTGAACAAAAAAAAGAACCACAACCTCGGCCTTAGCCTGTGGGGAGGTCTACATGTGAGAAGTAGCAACCTGAAAGGTATGGATATTCCATTTTGGATTCGAGTAATTCCTATGCTTTGATTACTAGCACTGATGAGCCTAGAACTGTGAAAGAGGCAATTAAAATATTTGATTCAGATTCTTGGTTGGAGGCCATGAATGAAGAAATGGAATCATTGAAAAAGAATGAAACCTGGGATTTGGTACCCTTTCCTGAAGGTCAAAATCCTGTTGGCTATAAATGGGTATTTAAAAAGAAGGTTGGTCTGGGTGGAAATGTGGAGAAGTATAAAGATAGGTTGGTCGCAAAAGGTTATTCCCAGGTAGAGGAAATTGATTTTGGAGAAATATTTTCTCCTGTAAAAAAGCTTTCTATCAGATTTCTATTGTTACTTATAGTTGCACATCACTTAGAGATTGAGCAGATGGATGTGAAGACAACATTTCTTCATGGATATTTGGAAGAATAAATTTATATGTACTAGTCGAAGCACTTCGTTGAAAAAGGTAAAGAAATCTTTGTATGGTTTAAAATAGTCGCCTAGAATGTGGTACCAAAAGTTTGATAGTTATGTGTTGTCTTTGGGATTTTTGAGATCAAAATCTTATCATTGTGTGTATTTTAAAACTAAAAATGGTCGGTTACTCAATATTTCCCTGTATGTGGATGATGTGTTATTCTTCGGGAATGGTAAGGGTATGATTTCTAATTTAAAATCTCAGTTGTAAGCACAGTTTGAAATGAAAGATTCGGGTGTAGCTAGGTACATTCTGGGAATGGAAATTAGGAGGGATAGAGGAAATAGAAAACTTTGGCTTATCCAAAGCAAGTATATTAATGTTGTCCTTCAGAGATTTAGTATGATAGATTGCAAGCAGTTAGTTGTTCTAGTGTTGCAGGGAATGAAACTCTCTATTGAAGATTGTCAAACATCTCCTACCAAGATGGAGGACATGACTAGGGTGCCTTATGCAAGAGCAATTGGTAGTTTAATGTACGCAATGGTCTATACTAGGCCAAACATTTCCCAAGCAGTGGGAGTACTTAGTTATTCTATGGCTAATCTAGGAAGGTTGCATTGGGATGTTGTGAAATGAGAGTTTAAATACTTGAAAGGTAATTCTCAATATGCTTTATCATGGTAACTTGGATGGTTCACAGAGTTCTGTTAGCATTCATGGATATGTGGATTCTAATTGGGTAGGGGACATTGACAACAGGAGATCCACTAGTGGGTATATTTTCATTTTATTTGGTGGTGCAGTTAGTTGGATGAGCAATTGACAAGTTGTAGTCACTTTATCTACTACTGAGGCTGAGTATATGGCAGCAACTCATACCTACAAGGAGGCTATTTGGCTTAGACATTTGTGTTCTAACTGTAGGATTTGACAAATGCAAATCCATAGCTTGCCAAGGACACCTGCATGCAAATACTTGATGCTGAATAGAGACCAAAGAGATAGAAGCAAGGGTTTGGAAAATCTCAGCAGAGTGAGCAAAATTATTATTTCCCAAAAAAAGTGAATTACAATAATTACAAAAGTGGCATATAAGGTGAGAAACCCTAAAGCCGGAGAAAGCTAGGTTTGTGCATTTAATAATTAATAAACATATTAATTATTATGCACCTACAAATGACAAGCTTAAGTGAATAGAATAATAGTTAGCATTAATAATTAAACCAAAGTGATTTAATTATAAAGGCAAATGAACTATTACTCTAACACTAACATTGGTTTTAATGTAGAGCAGATTACTATTTGTTGTGATAGTTAGAGTGTTATTTTTTTGACGAAAAATTTTACTTTTCATGCCAGGACAAATCATATCGATGTTTGATATCATTTTGTTCGTGATATGGTGGAGGATGGAAAGGCCAATCTGGAAAAGGTGGATACTCTGGATAATTTTACTGATGCATTGACAAAGCCTATGAGCACACACAAGTTTAAACGATGTGTTAGTTTGATATGCCTTGGGGCCTATGATATTCAATAACTTCAAGCATTGAAAAGGGTCCAATGAATTGTTTGTCAAGTGGGAGCATGTTGGAATTATCTGCCTCAAATTCACTAGTTAGACCCCAGCTTGGCCATTGCAAGTTCAGATCATTCCAAGTTAATAATTTTTCCTTTTTCCATCATCTTGTTGGAGTTCACAACACCTTTTTAATGACTCATGCAGTAGTGTGGTTCTACCAATTTCCCACACCAAGCCTTTGGCATGCTTGTAGTATTTTGGTGTTACCACCACCCCACACACAACATACAATAGAGTTGGCAATATGGTGGTACTGATGACCCACAGGGATAGAATAAGGCTTCTAGCGGTAGTGTAGTATTCATACCACCTAGCCACAATAGGATTTGGAGCCACTTGTGGTTATGCGGTGAGCGTTGGGTGTGTTGAGTGTTGTAACTTGATATCCCATGATGCTTTAGTGAAACCCTTGGTGGGAGAGTGAGATTGATGGAGAATTTTGATTGGATGACTTGGCAACCAATGTGGACATCAAAGAGACCTTGGTAGTTTTGATAAGAGACTGAATTGAGTCCCATTAACATTTTGATGGTTATTAACAGTTAAACGGTTTTGTGGTTGATTTCCTATGGGATTCGAATTGAACCAACTCCTTGGTTGAATGGAAAACATTGAACAAATGTGAATAGGCATTGTAACATTTTGGAATGCAGTGAGTATTGTATTGTTCGATTAGAGAACGAGGGTTGATCAAGAAAATTGATGTTGTAATTGACATCATGAATTAACACCTGGAAGCATAGTTCTGTAACTTTGTATGTAAATTTTCTTTGTTACTGTAATACAAAGTGACTTTGCTTGGTGTGTGGGTTTTTCTCCTGTAAGGGTTTTCCCATGTAAATCTGGTGTTCAATTTTGTGTGATTTTTTATTTTTTCTACTTTTTTATTTTGTTAATGTGTATCTTTAATGAACTGTAATTAGAAATTGAATGTATTTTCAACATTTCTCTTCTAATAATTGGCATCAGGAAGGTGATTATGCACTTATCTTTCCTTACACATAAACCATGGAAGAAGCTTGGTGAGATGTATCAAGCCAAATCTTTAGTGAACAAGATTTGATTAAGGAAGAAATTATATTCCTTAAGAATGGAAGAGGGTGGACGAATTATAGACCACTTGGAAGCATTCAATATGTTGGTGGCTTAGTTGGCATTAGTTGGTGTCAAAATGGATGAGGAAGAGAAATATCAGATCTTGCTTTTTTCTTTTCTTGATTCATGGGATTCTCTTTTTATGGCTATTGAGAGTACTTATGTTGTATTGAATACTGAAGATGTGCTAGATTCTTTTCTTTCTAAAGATATGAGGAGGAAGGTATCCATCAATGCCAAGTAGGCCCTAAATTTTCATGGAATAGCTAAGGCAAAAGGAAAGAAAAATGAGAAGCATGAGAAATCTAAGTCCAACAAGAGATCTAAGTCTTCTAGAAAGTCCAAAGTTATTTGTTGGAACTACGGTAAGCCTACACATGTTTTTAAGGACTGCAAAGAAGAAAAGAAGAAGAAAAATAAGAAATGTGATTCTGATTTTGATTTTGAGAAGGAAGATGGTGAAACATCCATTACAACTTTGGAAACTCGTGCGGGTAGTGGTGCATGGTTAATTGACTCAAGTGCATCTTTCCATATGACCTTTAATAGAGATTGGTTTTTTGAATATGAATAATTTGATGAGGGTAAAGTGTACTTGGGTGATGATTCTCATTTAGACATTGTTGTCAATGGTAAAGTCAAAATTAGGTTTCCTGATGGTATAATAAAAAGGGTTAATGGTGTGTTCCATATCCCTAGATTAGCACAAATTTTTTTTATCGAAGAGAAAACTAATAGATGTAGGTGTGTAAGTAGTATTTTTTGATGCAAAATGAAAGATGGCCAAAGGTGTTATGGTGATTGCTAGAGGTGTCAAATATGGTGCATTGTATAATATTGATGCGTGCACTATTGAGTGCAATAGTACTTTTGTGAAAATCAAGTCTATGGAAGAAGTGAGGGTTTTACCTTCAGCAAATGGTCATGGCTTTTGGGTACCCAAGGGTGCTCTTTCTTCTGAGTCAAAGTTACCTACAGAGAAAACTATGTTATGGCACCAAAGACTTGGCCACATTGGAGAAAAGGGTCTAAGGACCTTGAAAAATAAAAACCTTGTTGAAGGTCTACTTGATTGTAATCTTGAACTTGATTTCTATGGGCATTGCATTTATGGAAAACAAATCCGCATTCAATTTTACTCGAGTTCTCATAAATCTTGGTGTGTATTGGATCTTATTCATTCTAATCTGCTTTGTCCTTTAGATGATCCTTCGATTGGTAAACCCACATATTATGTTTCATTTATTCATGATTATAGTATAAGGACATGGGCATATTCTTTAAAGATTAAACATGAAGTTTTGTATCAATTTAAAGAATTTAAAGCAATGGTTAAGTTGTAGATTGGAAAGAAAATAAAATGTTTGAGGATTGATAATGGTGGTGAATTTTTCTCTAATTATTTTGATAGATTCTATAAATATTACGGTATTCATAGGCAGAAGACAACTTTGTATTCTCCACAATAGAATGGAGTTGTAGAAAGAATGAATAGGGCACTGATGGAGAAGGCTATGTGTATGTTGAGTGGTGTTGGTCTAGAATAATGGTTTTGGGCTGAAGTTTTTTTCACTGCCTGTTACCTGATTAATAGGTATCCTACACAAGCTCTTGTTGATAAGATGCCTATAGAGGCATGGTCAAGTCTCCTACCCAGGCCATAGCCACAGCCAAAGCCAGAGGGTTCTGGGAGCCACATGCCTCAGTCCTAGAGAGCTCCCATTTAGTACATCAATTTTGTAGTTGTGACATATATTTGTAGATTTTTTTTTATAGAAATTGATGCACATATTCAATAACCACTCATTTTTTATAGCAGTGGCATGATACATGTACATGAAATTTTATATACATATATATATATATATATATATATATTGATTTTGACATTATGGCATTGTGTATTTTGATGTGTATGTTTCTTTAATTTCATGTATATTGATGTTATGGATGTATGTTTACACTAGATGTTATCATGATTTAATAAACACACATGGATGTATGTTAATTAAATACAATAATGATCTAATATCCTTAAAATATGTAATGCATGGATACATAGCATAGTAGGATACATGTATGTATGACACACATGCACACACACATGGTAATATCATTACACAAAATTTTATTCATAATGTGTTAATGATTAATGTCAGCATATGCAATGTTGCAACCCTTAAAGATTGAACACCACACACATGACACATCTGACACTACACATAGTATTGATGAAGATGCATTGCATTAACGGGCTCTTTTAGAGGCATTCCATCCATAGATGATAATCCATAAGCACCTGAACCATACACAAAGATGACAATGTAAGGGCCTAACCAGTTAGGACTAAATTTTCCCCTCTTATCAAGTAGTGCATTTACATTCCTTTGATTCTCATAGAGAACCAAGTCACCTACCTTGAAAGTTCTAGGAAGCACACTCTGATTATACTATCTTAATAATGATCGTTGATAAGATTTAAGATGATTGAGGGCCTATAATAGCACTCATCGAGCATCTCTAGTTGATGCAAATTGTTAGCTCAATTAGTTTCATCATCAATTAACCCTTTAAGGGAAACCTACAAAGACAAAATTTCCAACTCTAAAGGCATCATAGCTTTAGCACCACATACGAGGTCGTAAGGCGTCATTCTCATCGCCATATGAACACTAGTATGATAAGCCCACAAAGCGTATGTCAATTGAATATGCTAATCCTTACCGTGTTTATTAACTATTTTGTGAAGAATGAGCTCAACAGTCTTATTCGATGCTTCTTCTTGACCATTAGATTGAGGATAGTATGGTGTAGAAAATCTATGTTGAATGTGAAATTTCTCCAGGAATTTCTTTACTTCCTTGTTCTTGAATGGCATACCATTGATAGAAACAATTGTAGTAGACAATCCAAAATGAGAAATAATGTTGCTTAAGAGAAAACTAAAAATAGCCTTAACGTTTGTGGATCGAAGCAAGATGGCTTCGACCCACTTCGTGAAATAACTTATAGCAGTGATAATAGAAGTATGTCCTTTAGAAGAAGGAGGTGATATTTTTCCAATAATATCCAACCCCCATTTTACAAATGGACAAGGAGAGGTCTGGTTTTTTAACTCTTGAGGAGGTGCATGAATGAGACGACTATGTTACAGAAATTGCAGGCACTTTTTAACAAAATCAAAGGAATCTTGTTCTATTGTTTGCCTAAAGTACCCTATGTGTATCAATTTTCTCACGAGGGATTTACCGCTGAAATGTCCACCCACAGAGCCCAAATGGGATTCTTTAAGGGCAAGAGGTATTTCCACTTTAGTGAGACATTGAAGAAGCAAACCATTGTAATATTTTTGATAGAGGACATTAGACAAGACAACATAGTAGAGTAAAAGTTTTCATATACGAGTGCGATCATTTTTCGTTGCATCATCAAGAAAGTTTCCAGTCTTAAGGTAGTTATAAATATTAGAAAACAATTCTCCCAAATCTACATGAGAACATACAAGAGCATTAGATTCAAGTTGATCAAAAACAACAGGAGACCTAAGGACCTAAACCACAAAGTGGTATTCTTTTGTATCCTCATCCAAAGATACTAGGGAAGCAGTGCTTTCCATGGCATTTGCATGTCTATTTTCCCTTCTAGGGACACTATCTATCATGAAAGAGGAGAACTACTTAAGCAAGGAAAAATCAAGGTCTCGATATCAAGACAACTTACTTTGCTTAGCCTAATAGGTTCCCGTAATCTGATTCAAAATAAGCTCAAAATCACCTAGTATACAGAGATGCCTTATCTTTAATGTAATCATGGCACACAAGCTAGCAATGAGAGATTTATACTTAGTGATGTTATTGGTATAGGGAAATTCCAATCGAAAGGAGAGAGGGATTGGCTTACCTTCAGATGATATTAGAATCAGACCTACTCCAGAGCCAATCTGACATCTCAACCCATCAAAGTATATTTTTCGTTCAAGGTCATAATTGATCACAAGAATGTTCTCATTGAGAAACAAATCTAACCCCAAGAAGGAGCGAGATGAGAGAGAATCTTCTAATTAATCAGAAACCACTTGACCCTTTATTGAATTTTGAGTAACAAACTTTATGTCAAACTTAGAAAGAAACATCACCCATTTTTCTAACCTCCCGGCAAGGTCAGTACTAGAGAACAAATTTTTTAGAAGGTCACTTTTTACGATGACATGTGTTTCAACGTGAAGAAGGTAGTTCCATAACATATACATAGCAAAGATGAGAGAAAGACATTACTTCTCCATGGAGGAATAATGAGTTTCACAATCAACCAAGACATGACTAATGTAATAGACCATTCTTTTTTTCTCGACATCATTATATTGAGTAAGAAAAGCTGCCAAAGCATATGGTGAGGCTGAAAGGTAAAGCGAAAAGGGTCTATCCTACATATCTGGCATTAATACAGGAGGATTGGCCAAGTAGGCTTTGATTGACTCAAAATATTTCTAACACTCATCATCCCATATGAATTGAACATCTTTTTTTAACAAACGAGTGAAAGGAAGGGTACAATCAGCCAGTTGAGATATGAATCTTTGAATTTCTTGAATCTTCCCTTATAAACTTTGCAACTCAGTAATATTCCTAGGTGGAGGCATGTTAAAAATGGCATTGATCTTATTTTTTTTTACCTCAATTCCATGATGAGAGACTATGAATCCTAAAAAAATTCCCGCATCTACACCGAAGACACACTTAAGAGGATTAAGTCTCATCTTATAGAGTCGAAGCCTCTCAAAAATAAGATGAAGGTTCTTTACATGATCTTGGCGGGTTATAGACTTTTCCAAAATATCATCAACATAATCTTCTAAATTCTTATGAATGAAGTCAAGAGATATTAGGGTCATCGCCCGCTGGTAAGTAGCTCCCACATTATTTAACCCAAAGGGCATGACCACATAACAGAAATTACCGCAAGGGGTAGTTAAGTTTGTATTGTATTGGTCCTTTGGATTAATACGGATCTAAATGTAACCTGAGAAGCCATCAATAAAAGATAACAAGTCATGGCATGTAATTGAATCCACAATCATATCTATATTAGGCAACAAAAAATCATCTTTAAGAGAAGCCTTATTAAGGTCATGAAATTCAATGCATATACGAATATAGCCATCAGGTTTTCTAACGGTGAAAATATTTTAGATCCAAGGGGAATGGTCAATTGGATAGATAAAGCCTACTTTTAGCAGCTTCTCTATCTTGGTCTTAACCAACAATGCAACCTTGGTTTTGATCTTCTGAATTTTTTGCTTAACTGGCTTGGCGTCAAGACATAAGATGATATTGTGAACCCCTATGGACTCATATATACTAGGCATGTCCTTATATGTCCAAGAAAATATATCAAGGTGAGAATGTAAGAGATCATAATGTTCTTTTGCTTCTTTCGAAGAAAGGCACTTCCCAATCTTAATCACTTTTTCAGAAGACTTAGGATCCATAGATACTTTAGTAGTATGTCCCTTGAGGATGGAATTACAATCTCCAGGATGTGATATCAAGATTTCATCTTGAACATTAGCTAGAGGGTCCTCCTCATCAACACTTAAGACAGATTCTCCAAAATATGCCTATTCATTCAGGCGATATGGGAATCATCTTTTCTTATGGAAAGGAGGAAAAGGGGAGTAGGAACCTAAGAATTCCTCAAGTGCTTCATTTGAAGAGAAGACATCTAAAAAGACTTTCTCCTCCTTCACCCCGTCCTCTATTAGTTCAAGATGGACCAAACTAAGCGGTTCCACCGAAATCATGTTAACACTCCACCAAGGTGTTTTCTTCGATTGTTCAATAAAGCACCCCAAACCTAGATAATTTTTATGGATTTTGAGCTAGATAGGGACATGGATTCCTTTCTCAATATGCCCAATGACTTTTCACCCATATCCATACTAAGAAGCGAATCTATATCTGAAACCATAGGAAGTTTACAAAACTTTGGAAGGTGGTAGTTCTACATAGAGAGCTTCACTCCACCAGTGGACATCAAATGCATCTATGAGAGCACAACCGTCTCCTTTATTTGATCTAGAAAAATTAACCTCATTTTTAGTGGTAGATCTATCCTCTTCGGTAGGGGAAGGACTGGTCTCCTAAACAAGATTACAGTTTTCCTTCTTCATGGGAGTATCATCTACTTTTCCATCAGAGGTATTTGAGGTTATCAAAATTTTTAGATGAGTGGGACTTATTTTTTATCCTCCAATAAAGAATTTAGATAATTCCAAAAATCCTCAATCATCACTATGGAAATAATTCGGTTCAAAAGAAGAAGATGGGGAAGACTTAGGACTCTCTGATTTAGGTGGTTCATCTTTAATGACATTCTCTTTGAGGACAACCTCCACAGAGGGTATCATCAAGGAAGATGTCATAGCATCAACAGTTAAATATGGAATACAATTCTTAAGAGTGGAAACAACCGAAGCCTAACCAGCAACCCGTAATTCACAAAGGTGAATGGCTTTCGAGTCAACTTTAACTGTGACCACTCAATTATTTGCAACAAACTTTAGAGAATGGTGTAGAGTAGAAGTTACAACACCCATAGCATGAATTCAAGGTCTCCCCAAAATAATACTGTAAGGTAAAGGGCCAGGAATCACAAAAACCAAAGTAAGTAGGGTAACGAGGCTTAGCTACAAATGTAGTATTATCATGCCTAGATCTTGGCAGCCAACATTATCATACCCATGAATATACAAAGAAGAAGCAACTAGAGAAGATGAATCAACTTTAATCTTAGGTAGTAGGTCAATACCACAAACATTGAGAGTCAAACCAGTGTCAATGAGGGTACACCTAATACCAATAGTATTAACATTAACTATGATCATTAAAGGGTCTACTTGCTTCTACACACCCAAAGGTGGGAGTTCATTTGGATAGAACATAATATTCAAAGAATATGAGCCATCAGCACATTAACATCCGTTGGCCTAGTAGAGGCAGGCAAGAGAATCTTTTGCAAGGATTCCTAAAGAATTTCTTGATAAATCAAAGCAGTTTGAAGAAAATCCCAAACTGAGATCTTGGCTAGAATAACACACAATTGCTCAACAAGATTATAGTCACATGGTGCCTTAGTCACAGGTTTAGGTGTTGAAGGAATACTTGGTTGAGAAGGTGGTAAAGAAGTAGGAACTTGAGCAGGCTGTGACATAGGAATAGAAGGTTGTTAACCAAATTATGTTTGTTCCTTGTATTGTATGTGTGCCCAACAACATTGTAAGAAGCAAAGTCCGTAGCTTTTACGAACCTTGAATATAAATCTAGTGAATCATCTTGATATGACATTCCACAAATAGAATGATCCTTCCTTGGAGAAGGGCTAGTTGGGGTCAAGTAAATGATGGTTTTCTAAGGGCTTGGAGGAGCCACAGAGACCACCGCAACATTTACCAACTCTCCAACCTGTGAAGAAGAGGTTTTCTTGAAATATTTATGGATAGGGGAAGATGCTTCTAAGAAATCATCTAGAGCATCATCCAACATTTCAAAATATTCCTTAGAGAAAGTGTTATCATAGACATGGAAATATTATAAAAATAGATCCAACATGTTCATGTTGGGTTCACCAAAATGTAAGCTAAGAGGGATTTGCTGCACATGAGTCTCTTCATTCTCAAGAGAATCCCAGGGAACAAACTTCCCTTATCCACCTCAACATAAACTAAATGAAGAAATATCAAAGGAAGTGTATACAAATTAATTACCAGATAAGACTACTACATATCTCGAGAGAGTGAAATTTCTAGTTTTCTTCCCCCAGCGAAGGAGATCTCGACCTAAGGATGGCAGCATGGATTCAGAATGCCAGTGTGGCATGCTATCGTCTAAATGGTGCACTAGCATCTTGAGCAATAGAGAGATCAGGAACCTAGACAGACAAAACAAAATTTCACTTCTTAACCTAGATCTGAGGTATTCTAAATTTAGAACAATAAAATAAAGAGAAAAAAATATAAGAAAAGTACAGAGAGAACTTGGAGAAAACTTACTAGCAACCGAATGTATGATTCTTCACTCCAAGCTTCGCTTTGCAACCTACACACAAAACAAATGAGGTGAAAATTTTGGGGTTGTATAGGGCCCTGCCAAAGTCATACCTTCGCTTTGGTGTTCCCACCTCCATGAACAGCTAGATAGAAAGAGAGTGTAACTGATATGGACAAGGGGGTGGCGAAAGAAAAACCTACTCTAGTAGTAGAACCCGCACCACCAAGCAGTAAATGAACAAGATGTTTAAATAGAAAAGAGTGAGAGAGAGAGCGTTACCCATAGGCCTTAGTCCCCTCTGAAACATATGAGCACACCATTGAATGCTTTCTAGAGAGATTTGGCTATTGGAGGGACCTCAGTCTAGAAGAGCTTTGCTTGTATAAGTATTGCTTGTCAAGAATGAGAGAGATTCAAGTTGAAGGAAGAAGCTTGATCGAATGAATGAAAACCCCCAAAATGAGAGCAAATGAGGGGTTTTATTGCATGCAAGGGTGGCAAAGAATCATTACACCCAAAAACCTAACTGCTACTTGACATGTGTCAAGAGTCAATATTTGAGATTCCTCATTTCAAACTCAAAAAATTCCCAGGACGCTAGTGCACCGTGCAGATGTTTGCACTTCGTGCAGGCATCCAAGGCATCATTTTCTGGGAAACGTGTCATTAAGATGTTGTTGCTTCACCACTAGTCCACATGGAGCTAGAATTTTGAAATTCTAACCCATGGGACTTTTTACATTAATGCATTTAGGCATCATAAATGCTAGGAAAAGTGCTAAAATGTGGAATTGCCCCTAGGTGCAATTCTATGACATTGCAATCAACAAAAAATCCTAAATGGTTGGCATACATTAAATAATGATATATTATAAATCTGGAGTGTTCGTTATTAGGTTTTAGATCTAATGGTAGATTTTTTTGTCCTATCTTGCCCTAGAATGTAACCCTATTTTATGAGGGTGTTGTATTACGGTTGCAATATTATGATGTATTTTGAGAGTCTAATAGTGGTTGTGTTGCCTTTAGATCTCTAAGTGGCGATACTCTTGTGAGAATATTACTCTGCAAGTATATTATAATCTTTGTGATTTCTAAATAATAAATTGAGTGTCTTTTGGAGTGTGGCTTTTCCTCTTGAAAGGGTTTTCCCCATGTAAATCATTGTGTTGTGGTATGCATGATATCTATGTTTATTTTATAAAAAATTTTGTAATTGTTAAAGATCTATAAAGTTTTGCATCATTCTCCTCTCAAGATTAGTGTAGGAATTTTTTTTTCTACCTTAGCTTCCTTACAATCCTAATGAATTTATACTCACATACCATACTAAGAAAGCTCTCTAGGTGATGTTATATGTCTTAATAAGAACACATTCCCAAGGTATAACTACATCCATCATACACAAAACAATAATCCAAAAATATCAATAATAATTTAATTTAAATACAAAAACACACATAAAATTAATATCATACAATCCAAACATAAATCAAACATGCACAATTCAACTATGTAGAATAAACTTAAAATAAATCACACTATGCATTAAAAGATCAAAAAAATGATGAGTCACTTAAGTAAAAGCACCAAAAGGTTACTCAAACATGAGACACACACTTGATATCCAAAACTAATTTAGAATGTGTCTCTTAGTGATACTGTAAAATTAAGTATTACTACCTCACATAAGACAAAAAGGTTAATTATAGATGCCAACCATAGAGAGCCCCTACCTTAAGGTATATAAGCATGTATGTCGACACAATGAACCAAGAGACTTAAATTAGACATATCCTAACTTTAGTGGTGCAAGGAAGTCATAACATAAACTACCTATGGACCATCTACTAAATAGAGCACTAGATCCTATGGTGATGTTGTGCCTATAGGGAGATAAAAAATCTCCAAAATTATTATATGTGATGATGTCTCAAGGTATTGGGATTGAAGTAGAAGAAACAAGATATCAATCATCCAAAACCATAAGATAAATCAAATTTCTTTTTTTTTCAAATGGAACCCATAAGATAGACCTCTCATGTATCCTATCCTTTCAAATAGAACCATACTCTCAAAAATAGAACAACAACACAAAGGATACCACATATAAATATAATCAACCATGAAATAATAGATGTCATAAATCAACCATGACACAAAATATCACAAATAAATACATTCAACTCCCCAAGGAGACAATACAACACCAAGTCAAGTTAGATTTATATGCGCATAAACAAGATGACCATCCAGATAACACAATAATACTAAAAGAATGATATCTACTCTAACTAATTTGAAAAATTATATAAAATTATAATAATATAAATCATACATTTTAACCATAAAATCAAAATTTTCATACAAAAATCCACTTAGGGTCTCTCAAATACAAGACTAGTATACTCAAGAGTACAAGTAGTACAAAGAACATTACCTAAATCATGCTAACACCCATACACCTAGTATCTATAAACTAATTTTTAATATACTAACTAAGAATTACAAACTTAAAAAATTATGTTGGCAGATCACATAGAACAATTAAGACTTTCATGCTAGCAATTTTTATCTAAATTACATAAAAGAATATTTCACTAAAAAGACGTAATATTATCAAACATAAAAAAGTTATGACTTTTGAAGTGTGTTAAAAAGATAAAATAGAGATCTATAAAACTTAAAAATTATTTCTACAATAACTCTCTTCAATATATTTTTTTAACCACAATATAATTACTAGTAATCTATAGTTCTAAAATAGCAACATAGATAGATAGACATTAATGTATATCCATATTTCATAATATAAAAAACTACTTAACTAATTTTTTGTGGCAGTTTTAAAAAATTAGTTGTGCACCTATCATAATTTTTTGAAATAGACCTAGTTTCTAGAACAAGATTTAATGAATATAGAGTAAATTAGTTTATTTTCTGATAATTGTAGTAATTTATAATTTTTCCAAAAAAATTGTTTTCAAAGAGAATTTGAATCGCAAAAGAAACATCATGCAAAACATAATTTTAATCTTATTAACATCTAAGTTCAGTATTAAATCAAATGTTTGTTTTAATTATGTAAATAATAGAAATCTCTTAAAAATTTTTATATTTCCATAAATAATAGGACTCTTCTAAGTTTTATCTTTTAAATATAATACTTAGATTAAATAACCTATCCAATTTTCTTAATAATTTTTTTAGTTCTCAATAATTCCAAATATTTATTTTTCTTTTAAATTCAATCTTTCTAAATCTTCTAAATAAATGAATTTATAATTTTTCTAAATATTTATTTTTTCTTTAAATACACAAATCATAATTTATTCATAAGATATTATATTCAATTATTAACTAAAGAAAATATTTGCTACATCCTTTCACAACAAGAATCCTACCTCTATCCTTATATTAATGTGGTAAAATATTAGAGATGAATGAATCAATTCACAAACCACAAAAATCTTTGTGGTATTAAAAAAAAAAATTGCAAATCGTTGAGCTCAATAACCTATATTTTATCAATAACTAATTAATTAATTAATTCTTATAAAAAACACCTCGTAAAAATTTGTAAGAGGGTGGTAGGAATCATGATGGTGGCATGCACTCTATGGAAATAAGCCTAGATAATGAAAGAATTATTGAGAACCTCTTTCCCAAAGAGGATGTATCTTTTTGGATCATGTAGTCTTGAAAATAAAAGAGTTCCCCTTTCTTCCAAATGGTTTTTTTTGTGATCTTTGAGTTTGAGCTCCTTTGTGAAGAGATCATTAATAAAATGGATTGGGTACTTAATTGAATCTCCAGTATTCATTTAGACGTAGATCCCTAGATTTTATCCAACTTATTTAAACCCTTAAAATGGCTTTTTCTAGATCAAAATTTACAATTTATTTCTAGAGCATTGCACAAAAGATATGCTTAAAAATATTGTTGGATATTTTTTATTTGTAGAATATGTTGATTCTAGAATTGAGAAAGATGATTCCTGATTCAATATATTTCAATCTCAAAATATTTTATGAAATCTCTTTTATATCAAGAAGAAGATGTTGGAAGAAAAATTGAGATTGAAAATTTTAATTTTTCTACCTCAAGTGGCATAGCTAGACTCACATTAAGGATGGATGCCATAATAAGGATAGGATTAAAAATAAATTGGCAGTGAAAGGAAAAATTAAATTTTGTCCCTCTTTAGAGGAGAAATTTTCTAAAATGAAAGGCCTTTAGAGAACAAAACTTCGGAAATGGGGAAATCTTTAGTAATTTATAATCCAAAATCAACATAAGGGGATATTTCAAAGGAGGATTATCTAAGAGAATTTATTTGAATTAGAAGGAGGAAATGGGTGGCTTTTATTATTTTGATCTTAGGTTTATTAGATAACCCACATCACAAATTTTAAAGATGAAGACTGATTTTGAAAGGGAGGGAGGGAAAAAATGAGAGGACTTAGGCTTGAAAAGGGAATAATTGTTAATTAATAACTACCTATTAAGATCTAAGGGAGGAAACACCTCCCTTAGAGGGAAATGTAGTATATTGAAATGTCACTACCTTTTGAGATCTAAGGGAGGAAACACCTGTCTTATATGGTAATGAAGATATTTTCTTGGAATGTCAAGGGCTTAAACACCCCTAACAAGAGGTTCTTGTTCAAGCATCATATCAATAATCTAAGATTTAATATTACCATTCTTCAAGAATCCAAAATTTGATTCAATGAAGCTAAGAATTTTTTGGGTCATTATGTTGGTTGGGTTGACTATTTTTAGTTGGTGGTGGGGGTCATTGGAGGCCTTGGTATGATATGGGATGCTAGTAGAATTTATATCAATCTTTTTTACTCTTCTCATAATTGGTTGATTGGGTGGGTTAGGAACTTGTTATCTTAATAGGAATTCCTTTTAATCAATTTCATCATCTTGTGAAGATGGAAGATAAACTAAAAGTTTTCAAGGATATTTCAAGGAATTTTTAGTCATTCTTGAATACAATACACATTCTAAGGGGTTATTTTAGTGTTATCCTTTCCTATAATAAAAATTAGGTTGGTGCCTCCTACCCATCATAGGCTCAAAATCATTTCTAAAATTTGTCTCAGGGATAACTCTCATTGATTTTATCCCAAATAATTGCTTATTCACTTAGATGAATAGGAGATTAGGCTTATTCAACATAGTTGATAATGTTGATAGATTCCTTTATAATGAGGATTTTTTGTATTCAAATATTTTTTAAATCTCTATCACTTATTTTCAAGCTTGGATCATTTCCCAATCATATTCTCTCTATTGAAAGATCATCTACATCCTAGGCAATCTTTCAAGTTTGAGTGGATGTGGTTAATGAGTGGTGAATTTCATGGTTTAATTTTAAAACGGTGGAGTGAATCTAAGGTTCCTAGAGGCACAAAAAAATATTTTTTAGTAAGAAACTATGTTTCATCAAAGCTCGGTTGAAGGTATGGAATTAGTCCTCCTTCAAGAATATTTTTTAGGAAAAATAATAATTTAGTAGGACTCTGAATTAGGTGGATATATATTGTGGAATGTTTCAAAATTATTTTGAAGGAGAAGGAGCTTCTTGGTCATTACTCATTGATTTTGGAAAAGAAATAAATATCTTGACATTCTAAATCACATAAAGTTGGGTTAGTAGAGGGTGATTTGAACTCAAAATTATTTCATAACTCAGTCAAAACATGAAGAAGAAGGAATCATATTTTTTTTCTCTCCTTGGATGATGGAAGAACCTTAACAAATATTGAGGGCATCTAGGGTGAGTCTATCTCATTTTTTTAACCTCTTTCCTAGGCATGGTTCCTTTTACCTTCATGATATGATTCATTTGATTAATGATATTCTATTCTAGTTTATCTAAAAGATATATGATTATTTCAAACATTCTCTTAATGGAAGAGGTAAAAAAATGTATTTTAACTATACCATGATAAATCCCTATTACCTAATGAATTTTTAGCTAACTTCCACCAAAATTTATGGGATGTTATTTGTGAGGAAATTTGGGAGGTGGTGGAGGACTCTAGGAAATCAAATAAGATTCTAAAATAATTTAACAATAATAGTTGTGGACATCCTGAATGATATCACAAACTCGAATATGATATATTAACACCACTTCATCTTTAAACCCATCATATTTATGCTTAATTGATTGAATTATCCTAGCTATTTAATTAATTACATCATTTTCATCTATTTTAATCTGATTAATCTAGTTAGGTTAATTCCTACCCCTTTCATGCTAACCTTTCATCTTGTAAATTAGATAAACAAAATATATAATTTAACACCTTAAATCCTCTCATCTAAATTAAATAATCTTAATTATTTAATTAAATGTCATTTTGATCCCTTTTCATTAAATAAGTTAATTATTTAATGGACATCTTGAATTCCCCTAATTTTTATAATTGAAACTTTGTTTTAATTATCAAATTAATAATTAATTCTAACTCTCCCACTTGCAAGGGAATATTCCTCCTTTTCACATTCCTCCAAAAAGGGAATATTCTCATGTAATATTGTTTCCCTCTTCACTCATTTGAAAAAGGAATATTCTTCCTTGTAACAAACTTTCAACAAACTTCTTGAGCAAGTTTTGAAAGTGTGCTTCTTTGCATGATTGTGAGCCCTTGATTGAATATCAACTTGCATTCTCAACCCTTGATGGGAACCCATGATCCATGCCTCCATCTTCCTTCCATCCTGACCCTTGATTGATTCTTTGAATCTTGACCATCAGTTTCTTTTTTCCTATTCTATAAATAGACCTTGCATCTATTGAATAGGGATCCACCTTTTTAGAGAAAACTTATGTTGCTGAAAATCACTCTCATTTGCATCCATGTTTTATGTTTAAAATCATTTTAGGTTAATTATCATGAATTCTTAGCTTAGCATCCATTAATGGCTTCCATGGTAACCTAGTTGCATTCAATTAGTATATTTTGGAATCGAGGGATTTCCTACTTAAATATTGTGCACATTTAGAATAGATTTGCATACACTTACATCAAACATTGTAGCATTTATCATGTTAAAATTAGCTTTCATCATGTTTCACATACATCTCTCATCGATTCCATCAGTTTTCTTCAATAAAATTGATTGAAACAAGCTCATTACCCAAGGGATTGGGAAAGGGTCATCATTCTACATCAATGCGACACCACTCCCTCAATAGGATAAGATTCAATGGCTTAGAGTAGATGTTTGTCAATTTTTATGTTTTAGAATGTTAGTTTTAATGGCTTCTTTGCTTTGTTTACATTGGATATCTTATTGGGATTAATTCTTAGTGGTTTAAATATGCTTTGAATCTATATGGATCAAGTATAGTTAACCTATACTATGTCATTGGTCACATTTTGGTGCTAGAAGGAGGGCTCTATTAATTGAATCTTGCAAATTTCTCTTTAGATTTCAATTTTGTTATGTTTGCAAGTTCAACAACACACTTTGAGAAAATTCAGTGATGCATATGGGACACGTCACCATACAACAACACACTTGGGTTTGAAAACAATGATGCATAATTAATTTAGTGATGCCCTATTAAATTTTTTCATTGCATATTAAATTAGTGATGCTAAACTAATTTATATTTGTGCTATGAATTTTATTATGGTGACGCATTTGATATGGCGATGCTATTGATGTCATTGTTTACTATAGGAGGACATAGTTGATTTTTCAATATAGTGATGCACTTGATGGAAATTCAACGTCGCTATTTACTGGCAAACTAAACAGAAACTGAATTTTGACATGTGTTTTAATTTTTTGATTTCATCTTATTGCTAACATGTCACTGACTTCTAGATTTTTTTTAGGCTAACTAGTTTTTCAATTTTGGGCAATAAAATTTGAAGCGAAGGAGCATATCGTCATTTGATTATATATTGTAGCAAGTGTTTTTACACTTATGGGCAGTTATAAACCATTTATTATGCTTCACTTCACATTTTAGGACCAAATAAGATTCCTTTTGGGTTTAAAATTAACGTTAAAAGTTGGTTAAAACTAAACCCACATATCCTCATTTTGCAATATCAAGTTTAAAATTGAACAAAATAATCTAAACACTTCATTTGGTGCTTAAAACAAATTCACTATGCTTGTCAAAGTTAAAATGAATGTGTGTATGATTTTCTTGTGTGTTCTTGTTGTGTGTATCCTCTCCCCTTGCACTTCATGCGATCTTGGGTGAAGAGAAACACGCAAGTATAATTTTCTTCTTGGAAGTGCCTATCCTCTCCCCTTATGCCTTTTGGCAATCTTGGGTGATGAAAAGAATTTTAAGCTTCACAAACTGTGTTACCTTTAGAGGGTCTACCTCCCAACTTGTGAGATGGAACAACCTAAGTGATACTTTCATTTCGTTCTTCTTTATAAATAATTTGGTGTGACTAAAGTCATTAATCAAACTGGTGTTGTTGTCTTATACCAACGAATGTCTCCCATAGTATATATGTGATACATTAAAACCCTTAGATATTTCTAAGTGTTGGGAGGCCTCTTAATTAAGTGAATCGTCGCATGTATAGGCACCAATTTATCCCAAAATTCATGATTAAGAACCTTTGATAGTAGTGTCTCACCAATTTCACCTCAAAAGCATATTTTGTAGTGCATTGGAATAGCATTGTTCCAAGAAGTTACTTACCATGTTCAATTTTTGGTTGAGGCAATAAATAAAAAAGGGAAGGGACTCTTTTGCTTGGCGTGTCAAGATGATACATTTCCTTGGCATAGCCTATTTTTCCATTCCATCTTCATATTTATTAATCATCTCTTAGGGGATGATGGTAAGCCTAGTAAGAAATACGCACCCACTTCCAAGCTAGGGTTGTAATTTCTTGAGAGTCGGTTTAATACTTTCTTGATTCCAAAACATTTCAAACAAATATCAACAAGTTTCTCAAAATTTCAAACCCTTTGGTTTAAGCATGGGTACCCTTTTAAAAGTCTCGATATTGATGCTTGTCCTAAGGATTATGTCCTTAGAGGCTTCTAAGTATTTTGACTTCTATCTAAATCCATAGTTTCCAAAAGTTAACATAGGGAACTACGTTCTTAGCTTCATGATTTTCACATAATGGACTTTGTGAATAAATGATGTTTTTGGCATAGACATTTTAGTTTTAAATTTAAGCAAGACTCTGTATGTGCTAAAAATAACTTCATTAATCCAAGATTAAATCAAATGAACACCCCACATTGATGTATGTTCAAACTTTGATTCCTCAAAACAAACAAATTGATACAAGGAAAATATTTCAAAACATTTAGTTCAAATTATATTTCCCAAATCATTGAGCTCCATTATCCAAAGTCATTGAGTTCTATTGTTAAAATCATTGGGTTCTATTTCCACAATCATTTGAGTTATATTTTACCAAAATTATTAAGTCCTTAGGGTTTGATCGCTTTAGAGGTATAAAAAATTTCTCACTACCTTGGTCTTTCAAAACAAAGGTTCATTTTAGGTTAAAATTTTGGGTCAAGCATTTTATCCACCCTTCATCATATTTCACACTTCACTTCACCAAAATTTATAAACTTTTGGACACACCAACACTCTTTTGAATTAGACATCATCAAACCAATCCCCTAACTTAGCTATGTTGTGTGTGAAATGGATCCTTTTCCATGCACTTAGTTTATTTGGTTATCACATTTTGTGGACTAGTTTATCTTGAAAGGTCACAAGTCTACCTTGAAATATTTACAAGTTCATTGTCATCTTTATCCATGATACCAAAATAATAAAACCTATAGTCTAAAAGTGTTTTCCCAAAATTTTGTAAAGATCACTCCCCATATCATTCACCTTTTTCATCTCCCATTCACATCATTGGTCCAAAACGACTTAGAGGGTCCCTTCTACCAAAATTTTAGTCAACTAGAGAGTTTAAAAACTATAAATATCATCACACCTCTCCCATCATTAACCCACAATATATGGTTACAACAAGATCACAACACAAGAGAATCATGGAAGAAACCAAAGTCCCATCCACCACAAGTGATCCAAACTCACAAGAATTCAATCCAAGGGGTCAATTTTCCCCCTCACAACAACCCCAAGATCCATTGGGACCATATGAAGTAGAAGATGTCACAAACAACCCATTTTAGCTTACTAAATAAGAAATCCTTGAGTATAAACAAGAAATTCAAGCCTTAGATAAAGTGGCTTCAATTCCCCCATATTTTTTCATACAAAACCTTGGCATAAGGCTTGACAACATCTATGATTCAACCAACTCCATCCCTTGTGCCAAGTCAACTTTTAATATCTAGTCTTGCAACTAGACTAGGAACCAACCTTGGTCTCACTTCATGTCTAAGAACAAACACAACTTTGGGTATTCACAACACGATCATTCCATTAACCACCAACCTTCCTCAAAACACAAGTTGGACACCAACATTTGGAAAACCACTTACATTCCATGATTCCACAACAACCTTGACATTTTGAGTGCAACCATCTTCATCCATCACCACAAATACCCCAAGTGTGCCTAATGTTACACAAGGTAATATGAACCAATTTCCTCAAGTAGGACAACAAGGGCAAGATAATACCCTCACACAAGGGAAACCCTTAGCAAGTGGTTCCAACAACCCCATTGAGACATCGAAACAAGTGGTTATCCAAACTACTCAAGTCAATCCACCATCCACATCAAACCCATATATCATCAATTTGAATCAAAACAACACATTGATCACAAACCCCATCAACCAAGGTAATGCCTTGGTCCCACATCAAACACAACAAGGGAACCCTCAACACATTGGTTAGGGGAACCCTTCTAGTTAATTGATTCTAGGTCAGAATATGCCATTGACATCGTAATACCGAATGGCGCCATTGTCATCTTTACCATTGGTCCCCCAAATCATGAAAAATAAAATGGGTTCCCAAATCTACATTCCTCCCTCCCAATCGATAATCTTACAAGGATAGCACAAAATAACCCACAGCCATCTCAAATCAATCAAAAATCCATCTCACATGTCCCAACAACAAAATGATCCTACATTGCAATCACATGCTCTAGATTTACAATAAGCACAATAGGCTTATCAACAAGCCTTATCGGCCCAAAAAAAATAGAAAGCACAACAAGCAACCGTAGTGGCCTAAAAACAATAGCAAGCCCAACAAGAAGCCTTAGTCACACAACAACAACAACAACAACAACAAGCCCAACAAGCAACCTTAGTCGCACAAGAACAACAGCAAGCCCAACAAGCAGCCTTCGTCACACAACAACAAGCCTTGGTCGCACAACAAAAACACCAAGTTGCCTTAGTCACACAACAAGAATCCCTAGTGGACCAACAACAACAACAACCCCAACCACAAGCATTGCTTGCTCAACAATATGCACAACAAGAAGGGTTATACTATAACCTCAACAAAATATTATTAACCCCAATATGTTAGGATCATATACACCTCCACCACCATCACCTTCGCAATATCCAACACCACCCTACACACCATACAACATCCCATCATATCAAACTCCCATGTACAACTCATCCTCCATCCTACAATACACCCCCTATGATCCTCCACCAAACCTGCAATATGATGTAGCATTGCAACTCAAGGTGCTTACATAACAAATGTAGGATATTCAAATGAGAAAGACAAAGAAGCCCCATACACAACAAAACCTATGTCCATATCCATTCAATTGAAACATCGTAATGGTACCTTTCCCTCCCAATTTTGAGGTCCCTAAATTTGATAAATACAAGGGGAGAATAAATCCAATGGATCACATCAAATAATTCAATGTCATGTGTATGTAGGTCGCCTACAATGATTCCTACTTTATGTACCTCTTTCTATGAAGTTTGACAGGCCCAGCCATCGATTAGTTTTCACAGTTACCTCCAGGTATCAAAACATTCCAAGAAATCATCAATAGATTCATAGATCACTTCACCTTCAATCTTGACATGGATGTAAGCTTAGAAGAGTTATATACACTCAAGAAAAACAAAGGAGAATTCTTTGCTAATTTCTTACAAAGATGGAGACAAAGAGCTAGTAAGAGCAAGTGGCCCATTCCTGAAGAACAAGTAGGGATTATCATAGCGAATGTTGACCTAGATTTATCCTTCCACTTGAAGATGTAATGTATCACAACTTATGATGATCTTTTCCCTAGGGACCTCAACATCGAGCGAGCTCTAATCTCATAGGGAAACACACAAGTGTATAGAGACAACCACCTACCCACTAGTTATAACGATAAACCTCGCTTTTGGGCTAAGAACAAGAATGTTACTAGTGATGGTGTTGTTGATGCAAAGGTGGTCTTAACTACTCCTAGGAAAGCAAACACCCAATCCGTAAACACTCAACATGTGCCCGAAAGAACAAATAGTACTCCTAAATGGTAATTCACTCCCTTAGGGGAACCTATGGAGGATGTGTTGAGGTTGATACAGTCTAATCTTATCACACTCTCATATTTCTCAAAGTATCAAGAGCCACAAGTTAAACCTTGTAGCTATAGAGACAATCATTTTTATGAAATTCACTGATACAAAGGTCATAACACACAAAAAAAATTTAGACTCAAACATCTAATATAGGATCTTATTGAACAAGGATACATTGATGTTGATCAAAATTCTAGGAATGAAAATTTGAAAATTTACACAAACCCTATGTCTGATCATACAAAAGTAAAAGATTCAGGAAATGCATCAACTTCAAAAAATATAAACCATACTCATTATACCACAGTAGGACACATTTATGGTATTCATTCATCAAACATGAGGAATCAGACACGTATCAAGATACTATTTAAAACAAATTCTAAACCCATCAATAGTGTCTAGCAATATTTCATACCGTAATGGAATCAAGTATGTGTATCAGATTACAATATCTCTCCCACATATGACTTAATGATTGGCAATGTTGAAGAAGTTCCAAACAAGCTAGAAATATCCCTTGTTACAACCATACCCATAAACTATTGTGAAGAGTATTTTACCGATGATATATCATCCACCCAATGATCATGTCAAGAGGAGGCTCTTGAGGATAACGAAATTTACTCTGAATCGAGTGAGGATCAAGAACCCCTATCCCCAGAGTTTCACCAAGATCTGAGGGACATCTTCCAAACAATTTTAAACTCCAAAGATGTCCCCAATATCACCCTTGATATTTTTCTTTCTGATAGACATATAGACGTTCTTCATCCAAAACAAGAGTCTCCCATTCTTGGTATCCTACACAAGAGAAAGCAACGGTCAAGATTCTTGATTCTTATAGTGATTTTGTATCATCGACATCTTTTGAATCAGCACCAACATCTTTTGAAGTAGTATCAACAAATAATTATGTCATAGAATCATAGCAAATAGTTCATATTTATGAACAAAAGGAACCCATAGCAATATCATGTGTTCACCACAAGTCATATGCAGTGGCTATAGGTCAAAGGATGCATTATTAGGGAAAAGGATTAGGTATTGTTAACACCTTCACAACATCAAGGGAAATCTTGACTACAACAAACATCAACATATGGGGAACAAAGGATCCTTATGATGAAAATACTATCAACACTACAACTAAGCATATCATGAATCATCATCAACCCATCATCTCATACACAAATTGGGACCAGTGTAAAAAAAATATTCCTATCAAAGCAAGGAGAAGATCATCAAAGAAAATGAAGCAGTAAAGCGGAAAGGACAAAGCAAGTACAAATGGATACCAAAGAAAAATAAAGAAAATCAACCCTCAAAAACTCCATCAGTCAAAGAAACTATGGAGCAAAATCAGAAAGGGAAATGTATCCATCAAAAGTGTCCTCAAATACAAAAGCCAGCTTCTCAAGCAAGGAACAAAGTATATCAAGTGGTTGGTCCTAACCCAAAAACCTTTGTTCCCACCCACCATTGCTCATCTTCCCAAGTTTAGAGATTCAAAGGTTCCAAACCATCAACCAATCCATCTCATATTCTTTCATACATGTCACCATCCACTCCATTCATAATATCCAATTCTTGAATTGACTGTGTGTTGGCAGCTACCTTTCATCATAAGGATTCCAAAGGCACTTTATCATGATGTGCACACATAGGCAAGGTTAATTACAGTACCGATAAGGCAAATAAGAACTCTTCACAGTTACATTCAAGTGTTTGTATCTTAGCAAAGAAGCTTCTTCAAGTAGGATATCCCTGGCATGTTATGACAGTGGCCTCTACATCACTACCACCAGATGGTTCAACATAAGGGTAAAAATTTTGAAAAATCAAAAAAATTCAAAAAATCAAAAAATCAAAAAATCAAAAAATCAAAAAATCAAAAAATCAAAAAATCAAAAAATCAAAAATTCAAAAAAAAAATTCAAAAAAAATTTAAAATTCAAAAATCAAAAAATTCAAAATTTCAAAGATTTCAAAATTTCAAAGTTCAAAATATCAAAATAAAAATTAAAATTCAAAAATTCAAATGTTCAAATATTCAAAATTCAAAAATTCAAAATTCAAATATTCAAATATTCAAAATTCAAAAATTCAAAATTCAAAAATCAAAATCAAAAAATCAAAAATCAAAAAAAATCTAAAAAAAAAAAAAAAACCAAAAACCAAAATCAAAAAATCAAAAAATCAAAAAATCAAAAAATCAAAAAATCAAAAAAAATCAAAAAATCAAGAAAATAGTAAAAATAAAAATCATCCTCTAGTGAAAACCACTATGGTGGCGCTTTGGGCATGTATTATGATGAAAACCTAGCAAACATGCATCATGAGTAGAATCAAGCATCTATATGATCCTTCTCGGACATAAGCATCTCATCCTTGTCATGATAAATCCAATGTTCCCTCCATCCATCCAATCTAGATTCATCCAGATATTCCACTGTATCTTGACCTTGACAAATATTCGGCATATACTTCAACTCTACTCATGGAAAATTTTGACAAACTCTATACCATTTTATCTCATAAGGTCCCATAGCCTATATCTAGCATGATATAACATTGTTGAACTCTTTGCATATGCATTGCCTATCTTGGTTTGTCCATTGATCTATGAAACATTGCTAGACACTAGGGACAGGTTATTGCACTCTTGTTTTCGAATAACTCTTGATCCATGTCTTATATCTCACAACGTGACACCGACATCGTTATCTAGGTATCGTTTAGCTCAAATTATCTCAAAAATCCAAAAACATTCATAAAATCTCATCAAAAATCCCAAAAACACTTGCAAAATCAAAAAAATCAAAAAACATCAAAATCATGTATAGCTAAAATCCAAAACACACCAAAATCTCTAAAAACATCAAAAATTCAAAATAGTTATGAGTCTCTAAGCTTGAACGTAGGCAAGGCCATCATTGGTGTACCCCCAAGACACCCTAGGTTAGTCCTTTAGGATTCCATCATAATAAAATGGCAATTTATCAATTGTTCATATCTCATTAACAATAAGTCAATTCAATCAAACTACGTGGTCTCTCCGTGTATAACATAGGAAAGGCTCGTCTTTGATAAGCCCCTGAGGCCCCTAGGATAGTCTTTTAGGTTAGGTTCTTGGTTAGAAAACTCAAAAAATCCCAAAACATTTGAAAAGTTGAAAACACAAAAACATTTGAAGACTTGAAAACATAAAACATTTGAAAACTCTGAAAATCCCAAAACATTTGAAATCTCATAAAACCCCAAAACATTTGAAATTTTGAAAGCCCTAAAACATTGGAAAACTTGGAAAACCCTAAATAGCCTCAAAAAATCAAAAACCAAAACATTCACATAAACTCTCAAAAAGACAAAAACGGCCTCAAAACATTTTCAAAACACCAAAAAACATTGAAATATTCCAAAAAATTCCAAAATCACCCATCCCATTTCGCTTGCACTCACAATAAACTTCCATCCATAATAAATCAATCGTCATCCTCACCTATTGGTAACACAAATGGAAAAAAAGTACAACAATTAGCAAAATTAGAACCTTTAAATGCAAAAATCAAACTCTTGATCATTATCAAACATGTCAATCAAACCTTATATCAACGGCCTTTCAAACAACCTATCAACCCACCAACATCTGATAATACGTCCTAGGATGCATCGTTCCTACAATGGGAATTATCATTGGCAATCACTTTGGATATTTATCCTCAAAACACAACACATCCTTTGGCAAGAGATATAAATAGCATTGATTGTTTGTATTTTTATCTTGTCTTATGATTTATCTTGTTGAACCAGTCTGAGGACCTCTCGATGATGTCTCAATGATTTAGAGAGAAAGGAATGGAGCATCAATCATTATCTTTCATTTGTTGTGCTTGTGGGGTATTCTTGTAAAATAATCTTGGCGCATACTTTCTTAGTTGTGTGTAGAGAGGTCGTTAGAGTAAATTGTTGACTATTGTGTATGCTTTGGTCTAAGATATTCTAGACTTCTAAACTACATTCCAACAAGGTTTATGTATGTCAAGATGTGAACAAGGACTATCCTAGATCTATTTGTAGAGTCAAAGTCCATTACACTAGATACAACGCCATCCTGGTTATTAATACCTTGATGCATTGTGTCTATGTGTTATATCAAAAATAAAGAATGATGGAAACTCCCAATCCCAAATATGAGAAAAATCATCCATCTCATCACCATATCTAATAAAGTCTCGATGAATCATAGGCTTGTTGGACTTCTAAATCAATCTCAAAATCAATGGTCAAATCCATTCTTATTATTCTTCTATCTTTACTAACAATTCTATCCAAGTATCGAATTTGTGTGATATATCAAAATGTACATGAGGCTACCCATGGTCAATGATTGTCTATACATCATCAAATTTGTCTACATCGAACATCTATGTTTTCTAGTCCTCTCTGAGCTAAACTAATCCTAAATCTTTGTCGAGAGATCAACCCAAAATTCAAATTTTCTACCCGATCTCTCGAGGGGGCAGGGTACCAGCTTATTTCCTTCTATTGGGGCATCCAAAAATCAAAAAAAAAAAAATGATCTGAGAAATGGTTTTAATCTAAAAAGTGTCAATCTTTGAACCAACGTAACAAGTACCTCACTTCAAAGAGGGGCAAAATGTAGAAACTTAAAAAATGTCTTGAATGATATCACAAACTTGAATCTAATATACTAACACCGCTTCATCTTGAAACCCATCCTATTTTCACTTAATTGATTAAATTAGCCTAGCTATTTAATTAATTGCATCATTTCCATCTATTAATTTGATTAATCTAATTAGGTTAATTCCTACCCCCTTCATGCTAACCTTTTGTACTGTTAAATTGGATAAATTTAAATATGTAATTTAACACCTTAAATCCTCTCATTTAAATTAAATAATCTTAATTATTTAATTAAATTTCATTTTGATCCATTTTCATTAAATAAGTTAAGTATTTAATGGATATCCTAAATTCCCCTAATTTGCATAATTGAAACTTTGTTTTAATTATCAAATTACTAATTAATTCTCAGTCTCCCACTTGCAAGGGAATATTCCTTGAGAATATTCCTCCTTTGCACATTCCTCCAAAAAGGGAATATTCTTTCCCTCTTCGCTCATTTGAAAAAAGGAATATCCTTCCTTGTAATAAACTTTCAACAAACTTCTTGAGCAAGTTTTAAAAAGTTTGCTTTTTTGCATGATTGTGAGCCCTTGATTAAATATCAACTTGCATTCCCAACCCTTGATGGGAATCCATGATCCATGCCTCCATCTTCCTTCCATCCTGACCCTTGATTGATTCTTTGAATCTTGACCATCGGTTTCTTTTTGCCTATTCTATAAATAGACCTTGCATCTATTGAATAGGGATCCACCTTTTTAGAGAAAACTTATGTTGTTGAAAATCACTCTCATTTGCATCCATGTTTTATGTTAAAATAATTTTAGGTTAATTTTCATGCATTCTTAGCTTAGAATCCATTAATGGCTTCCATGGTAACTTAGTTGCATTTATTTAGTATATTTTGGAATTTAGGGATTGCCTACTTAAATCTTGTGCACATTTAGAACAGCTTTTCATACACTTACATCAAACATCATAGCATTTATCATGTTTCACACACATCTCTCATCGGTTTCATCAATTTTATTCAATAAAATCGATTGAAACAAGCTCATTATCCAAGGGATTGGGAAAAGGTCACCATTCCACATCAATGCAACACCACTCCCTCAATAGGATAAGATTCAATGGCTTAGAGTAGATTTTTGTCAAGATTTCATATTTTAGAATGTTAGTTTTAATGGCTTCTTCGCTTTGTTTACATTGAATATCTTATTGGGATTGATGCTTAGTGGTTTAAATATGCTTTGAATCTGTATGGATCAAGGGTAGCTAAGCTATACTATGCCATTGGTCACAATAGCATAGCTCTCATCTTGAAAAAACTATATTGTTCTTCCTTCTCTTAATGTTGATCAGCTTTTCTCCACAACATAATCTATACAATAATTTCAAAGGTTATGACCAATTGGCTAAAAAGTATACTCATGTATTTTATTTCTCCTTAACAAAGTAGTTTCACCCATAGCTACTCTAATATTGAATGGGTTATGATTTCTCATAAATTCATGCACTCCATTTCCTCCTCACTTCAAAAAAGCATGGTGCAAACACCGATTTGGTACAAGCACGTACATAACCCCTCAAAGACATGAATTTGTGAAGCACAAGAACTATTTCAACATAAGCATGACAATAGACCTCACAAGCACCCTATTGCCATGTGCAAGTGTGAATCTCACAAACACTAATTCATGAAGTGTGGGCACCAAAACACTCCATAAGCATCGATAATGCACAAGCGTAACTTCATGCGACGCAAACACCACAATCACACATGAAAGTGTGGTTCTATGGAATTGTACCTCCATTTTTTCCACCTTCTTGACCTAATTAACCCTCATTAATGGCCCCTAGACTACCCTAAAACCCATGGATTAGGACACGTATCAAGTCTCCTATGTCCTACGGTGTTGGTATGCCCTCATGCGCTCCAAATAATGCAGATGTCAAGGAATCATTTCCATTTCTCCCTTGCACTCTCCAATATCCTCGTCTCCAAATTCAAGGGTGAAAATAACCTTTTGGGGCCCCCTCAAGCCTATTTATATGCTCAAAACCTTAATTTCTTCCCTCTAAACCCTAATTTTCTCCATGACAAGTGGTAAATACACTCACCCTGCCTAATTTCACTTGTTTCTAAGCCTACCATTTATTTCTTCCTCTCTTTTTCCCTATTTTATTTCTAAACACACATTATTTTCTTCTCAGCTTACATTTTTTGAGACCCCGCCCAAAAAAAAAAAAAAATCCAAACAATCTCTCGAGGGAGCATCACCTCCTATTAACCGATTCTACTAAGGAAAAATTTGTAAACTTCTTTGTTGCAACATCACTTCAGGTGTTTCATCAAAGAGGAGAAAAATATAGACACCCTAATTCTGATATTGTAACCTTTAATTAATTAAAATTCTAAATTTTAGTTAATTACCTCATTTTACCTTATAATTAATTAAATATTAGATTATTTAATTAATTATTCTATTTTATCTTATAATTAATTAAATACTATATTATTTAATTAATTACCTTATCTCACCTATAATTAATTAAATATCATATTATTTAATTAATTACTCCTAGCCTACCTTACAATTAATTAAATATCATATTCAATTAATTATCCTATAGTCTTCCTCAAGTTAATTTAATATTGCACTATTTAATTAATTTAACCTTAGTACATATCATTTCTAATGTCTAATCTTGGTTAATTTAATAAATTTATGATTAATTAACTTAATCCACATTATAATCATCATTAACTTTTTCTCCAATTTTTAATTCTACTTAATCATGGTTTTAAAGTTAATAAATTTATGATTAATTAACTTAACCCATCCCCTTAAAAATATTTTATATTTATGTTTCAGTTGAATCTTTATTTTTGGAGCAACAGTGGGATTGATTGATGTTTATTTTCTCCTAAAAGTATTTATATATTTCTAGAAGGGGATAGTATGTTGAAATAAATCCTCTTGGTAAGCTCAAAGTTTTTCATAAGACCAATCAAATATTTTTTTGAACTCTCAATAAAGTGATCAACACTTTCTTTTTAGCTAATTTTAGGCTCTTATCAATGTAAACCATCTTAAAATTTTCATTCATGCTTATATTCAAACCTTCAACATAATTCTCATGACTATGCTTTCTCCTATTCTTATAATAGTCTCTGCTATCAAATATTTTTTCTAGTGAAACTAACCCTTTGGGAATAGTTTTTTTTTAGTTGTACTAATTCATTTTCAAAAGAGTTTATTTTCCCTCTTTCATTTCCATCATATGTTGCTAGTCAATCAGTTGATTTTCAAATTCATCCATATAGTTCATAAACTTATATATCTATTGTTTGTCATAATTAACCTACCAAATGCATATATTATGTAGTATTATAAGTCTAGTAAGGATCTCCATGTTACGAGGACATAAATATTTGATTATGCATTTTTTTTTATGCTACAATTTCTACAAAATTAGCTTCCACATTATCAATTGAATCAATCCACTAAATATCTATAGCACCAAAAAAATCATATTGTCCTAAATAATATTCCAAATGCTCTTAATTCCTTCTTTTTTTTGCATATATATTCTTCACCTATTGAACTATAATTTTAGAATCCATAAGGATTCTCAAGCATCTAATTCCATACTTGTGAGCAATATTTAACCCTAGAAAAAGAGCCTCATATTCTACTATGTTATTTATGTGTTGGAACATTAGCTTGAAGAGAACATATAAACCTTACCATTAGGTGAAACTATAACCTCCATACCTAAGCCTTCTTTTCATAAATATCTATCAAAAATATGGTATAAAGATGATCAACAATTTTTTCACTAGTGGGGGCATTACAAGGGTACTTTTTCCCTCTAGTTACAATATTTGATAAAATGGTCTCATAAAATTTTATGAAATGATCCACATCAATATGAAAAAATATCTTAGTAGGGAACTTATAGTGATCTTGAATGTTATCAAGCATCTCTTTTTCCTTATGCAACTTTGCATTTTCACCATGTAAAGGAATAGTGGAATAAGAAATATCTATCTATATGTTTCCTCCAATGGATGAGACCCACTTTTGACAGAGTAGGATGTCCCATTTAGGTGGATAGTCTATAATGATTATATACATAAAAAATACTTGTCAATGTATGTGGCTAGCTACACTTCTACATTATTTACCACCTGAATGACATTCACTTCCATGGAGTCCATGGAAAATAATTTTCTTATAAGATTTGACACTTGTAAAAAAGATCATCATCACTTGAAGTGACATGAAATTACTATAATAACCTAAGTACAAAATGCAATTATAGAGTAGCTACCCATTAATTATCAAAGTGGTGTAAAAGGGGCCCACACTTGGTTGATTATTAACAATAGAAGCCCCTGAGTATATATCAATAGTTGACTTATTTGACTCTTCATTTTCTACCTTCTTTAGGATATTAGTAGGCTAATAAAACAAAATTTCAGTTGAGATGAAAGACAAGGCTCTATCTCTATGCTCAGGGATACTTAGGGTCTCACTTAATGGAAATGAAAATTTAACTTGAATTAGAACCTATGCAACATCAATAAGGGTATACTTTGGGAGGGATGTGCTTCATGACATAAATAATTCACGTGAATCAAGGATACCAAGAATAAGTAAATCAAAATATGGGAGAACAAATTTAGTTGATTTGGATGCACCACTTTATCACTCTTTCTCTCTTTATCACTCAGATTTTTTTCTTTGAAAAAACATCATTAATTTCCTATATATGATTTATTTTTACTTTGGGAATATAAATTCTCTTTGAGCTCTTTTCTTTCATCTTAATGATGGATCATGGAGTGTGATCTGAAATGTTTATGCAAAATTTCTCACACGATCAAATCTAGAAATCATTGAGGAAGAACAATATGGAATGTGGAAACTTGGTATCATTAATATAATTATTTTTATTTTATTTTTTTTAATATATTCATTTACTCCACCATATTACTAGATAAGGCACTAATTTTAACTTCATTTTTTTCCCTTTATATATCAATATCAACTTTAGTTTTTTTATTATTATTTCTAGTAATAAGATTTCCTTCATCAACACATGTTTATTCCTTAGATTTTAATCACCTTGGACTTGAATTACTACAACATCAATGAGAGTTTTTATATCTTCTTTAGATGGCCTTGTTCTCTTGTATCTTTTTCTTATAATATCCTTCAAATTCTCAAAGGCCTGAGTTAGAAACTGGTATTTATTTGAATTGTTCTTGAGATTATATTAAAATATTTGATTATGAAAATTGAAACCACTATGATAAGGTGAACTATTTTATGAGTCATACACAAAACCATCAAATTAGTCAATATGTTCCTTGTAGCACTCAACGCCTCATTATTTATTTGGAAACTCCCCATATCAATTTATGGAAAGGGAAATAGCATAATTTAGAATATCATGAGGAATAAAATAAGACTTACATCATAACATAATTTCTTGAAATTTCACATGTTCTTTCCTCAATGGATCTAGTGATGCAGGGGCATCTTGTGATGCACCCTTTTGTTGCAGTTTGTTGTCATGTTGCAAAATTTGAGTTTTGGTTTGTTCTATGTAAATAAGTTCATTTAAATCCATTTTGGGATGTTTTGGCATTTTGGTTAAATTTTGCAAATGTTGTAAAATGTTGTCATTATTGTCAAAAAACTTGCAAATGTGGTCATTAGTGGTAACAAAAGCATTGGTGGTTGGTTTTCAGTTTCAAATGGTTGTAACATGTTAAATATTCCATGTAACATCAATCACAAGGGTTGGAGGAAGTTGGAATGAGAAATACTTCATTTTTGCACGTCCAAACTTGTGTTTTATATGAAACATGATTGTAATTCATGTTGTATGGATTGGTATTGTATGGTGCGGTCTTGAAAACAATTGGAAAGATTGGAGGAGAGACTTATATTTTGAATAAACTATTTTTGGTACATTTTCATCAAGTTTTGTGTGAGATATTGCAATTTTGGTAACTACAGGTCAAAACCCTGCCTAGGGTTTCTAAGGAACAAATTAATTTGATGGGTAGAGATTCCACCAATGAAAACTTATGAAAGTTGGTGTAAATCTCTATCTTGATGCTGCCAACATGTTGGAAAAATGATGATGTCTATTTTGAAAGTTTGAGGGAGTTCTCAATGATAGTATGTTGCAATTGTGTGTAAATAGTCCTAAAAATCTTAGGTTCCTTGTTGTGATAAATCTATGTATTGTTTATCAATAGAGGGGTGTAGAATCATGGTGGCATGTTTTTAGGGGCCTGCATAGGTCTAGGAATTAATATGAGAAGTATCCTTTATTTTTCTTTAGTCATTGCCTTGAATGTACCTAGTGGCAGCAATTCTAATCTGCATGTTTCATGGTGTCAAACACTTGGTTGGGGTTATGAATGGTTGGAAATCCTTAGAAGGTGTTGAGAAAGCCTGCACATGCCAATCCTTCAATGTTTCATGTTGTGTTTAATGATAGAGTTCCATTAGGATGTTTCCCCACATGTTTTAGGCTTAGGAGCACATGGCCTAGAGTGAACTAGGGTGCACATTTGCATCATTGTATTGAAGTCTTGTTTGGAAATTTTTTAGGTAGTTGGTTGAGATTCCTTCCTTTGCATCATCTAGTGTGTCCATATTATTTTTCCTAAAGCTAAATTTCTTTGAGTAACTCTATCTACCATTTTTGTGATCTCTTAGACCAATCATCATTATATGTCCTATTCTACAACCTCGTCCCTTCATCAAAATCAATTTTTACACCATGAGGTGGAAAACCCTTCTCATTTTATGCTAATTTATACAATAGGCCTTTCACTACTCTCATTATCTCATCAAGCTTGTCTTTAGCTGAAAGTGGCCTACTTATGGTATCTTTATCAAGTTATGGAAATTTTGAATCAAAACTTTTGATTTATTTATTGGATTTCCTCATGTAACTAGTTTTAATATTAATGATAGTAATATAGGATTCTCTAAGTGTTTTAGGATTTTTGTCTCTCAAATAATACCTAATTTTTGAATCAAATACACCATAATACAATGAACAACACATAGATTAACACAAAAAATCACATATTGGATCATAACACAATGAAATGGAGCTCTCTTCTGGTGGTGCTAATGGCGATGAAGGAAATTCACATTTAGAAAAGGCATGAAACTTTGATCTTGGATCTGGAAATAATGGCAGTCAGTTTTTTTATGGCAAGGTGATGTCAGGTGAGTTTGTTGTTGATGGTTCACAGTGTGGGTCCCCTCCTCTTAATGCAACTCTCAGTGGGTTAGAAGCATTTAAATTCCTTTCCCATGTCCTTCTTTAAGTAGAGGAATCTTAGTTTTGAAAAAGCTGGTTCTGGCCAGTCTAGAAAATTTGTGGGTACAAGGTCCAAATCCTTTGATGTCTTATCTGATAAGACAGGAGTTGCTGGGACCTTCTCGAGGTCAGCTCCAAAGTTGTCAAACCTCTTTGGTTCTAAACCGAAAGGTAAAATTACCCCTCCTCTAGTGTCTTGTGTTTCTAATGTTGTTACAGGTGACTTTGCTATCTCCATTACTAACTGTATTGTTGAGAAAAGTATGTCTCATATGGAAATAACTCTATTAGGAAATTTTATGGGGCATCATCCCCACATTGAGTTGGTTTGCAAGTTCTACTTGAACCGTTGGCACCATAAAGGTCAAGTTGATTTTTTTATTATGGAGAAGAGGTTCTTTTCATTCTCTTTTAACTATGAGGATGATTTCATCTCTGCCTTAACAGGTGGTCCATGGTTCATTGGTAAATCCTCTTTACTACTAAAGTGGTGGGAAACAAGGTTCAATCCCACCTCATGTTCTTTTTTGGTTGCCCCTGTTTAGGTGAGGCTTCCTAGACTTCCCATGGAATTTTGGGATGAAGAATTTTTCAAGGGAATTGCAAGTACTTTTGGTTCCCTTCTTTCCATTGATCAAATGACTGCCTCCAAGAAACGACTGGTATATGCCCGCTTTTGTGTTAACGTTGAACAGTCTACAGATCTCCCTTCAATTGTCAAGATTAATTCCAAACTTGGAGTATGGGAGTAGGTGGTGGAGTTTGAATTCATTCCATTCATGTTCTTTCATTGCAAAAAGGTTGGTCATTGGGAAAAAAAATGTCCTTTGAAGGTTTCAAAGCCAGTGGTGAAACAATGGAGAGAAAATGAGCCTGGGCTTTTTCCTAAGGATGTTTTGAAGGATCCTATTTCTGAGGTTTCCTTTGCTAAGCTTGTTCACTCATAAGAGTTAGCTATGTCTATTTATTCATAGGTGTCAGATCATGTGGCCCTTAGGGAAATATTTTCCAACAAGGAGGTGGAGGTGATAGAGGGGAATGATCAGCTAAATGTTTCTTTGGAAAAGGTTCCTCCTATCCAAGATGAAAAGGCTAAGAGCTTAAATAACCTACACCAAAAGGAGCAGGTTGTGTCCAAGAAGGAGGAGGTAGTGTCCTTAGTTAATGAAGTGTTGCACTCTCCTCTGGTTACCCAAAACTTGGGGGGAATGATTTCTCCTCAGAAGGTTGTTGATTCTATCCTATCAGCTTTGGGAGGGGTTGTGGTGGAGAATCTAGATCAAAAGGAGTCTGATGAAGTTTTGAAATAACAGTCGCATATTCTAATGAAAGGGACGAATAGGAAAAAATAATCTCCCCCACCGAGAGTGTCTACTAGAAACCATCAGAGGCCTTATTTTGGTTCGGACCTGAGAGGAAGAGGTCATCCTTCGACCCAATCCTCCTGGGATAAGGAAAGTAGATTGGAGATCGTTGAAGGTACTCAGAGGAATCTAGTGGAAATGTTCTCTAAGGGCACACCCCCTAAATGCCCATGAATATTATATCATGGAATATGAGGGGGTTAAACCACCCTCATAAACATGATCTCCTATCTAATCTTTTAAGAAATCATAAACTTGATATTATTTTGATTCAAGAAACTAAAATGGGGTCTAAGAAACTTAGCAGAATTTAAAATAAGTTGTTTAAAGACTATGGGATGCATTGTGCTGAGGGTGCTAGAGCTTTTGGGGGATTTTCACTTTTTGGAATCCTAAGGTTATTAAGGGAGTGGCTTTGTTTGCTAATTGTAATCATGTGGCTACTTCTTTCACTAATATTAGTGATATTTTTTCTTGTATTCTCTCTAATATTTAATCACCTAACTGCAAGAGGGCCAGAAAGTAGCTTTGAGATAATCTCAGCCAGTTTAAGTCTCTTCCAATTGGTTGGTGATGGGTGATTTTAACACTCTGGTTCATTATTCTAATAAAATGGGTGGTTCCCAAGTGGTGGACAAGAGAATATTTTATTTAATGGGACTGCTTAATAATAATGCTCTCCTTGATTTGGACTTGAAAGGTGCCTCTTACATGTGGTATAATCAGCAGTTTGACAATACTTTAATTCAGGTGAAGCTTGCTTGGGCTCTTATATATCCGGACTAGCTTCTTTTCTACTCCTATTCTCTATCTACTCTTACTAGGGAGGGGTCAGACCATTTTCCTCTCTCTATTTCTATGGATCTTCTAGGGAGCAGAAAATTTTGTCCTTTCAGGTTTGAAAAGATGTGGACCTGCCATCTAGATCTGATAGATAGGATTCTCTCGTGGTGGAATATTCAGGTTGATGGGTCTACTATGTATAGGGTGGATAAGAAACTTGCTAATGTTAAAAAAAATGTTTGAAGATGGAATAAGACGTCCTTTGGTCAAATCTTTGTGGAGAAGGATGAGCTTCATGTGGTGCAGAGTTTTATTTAGCTTCAAGGTGATGTTGGAGATCTTGTTCAAAGGGAGAATATTCTTTTGTCGAAGTTGCATAACATTGTGGCTCGAGAGGAGAAATTTTGGAAGTAAAGGTCCCATTTTATGTGGTTAAAAAGTGGGGATAGGAACACTAAGTTCTTTCACCTTACTACCTTGAAAAACCAGGCTTCCAATCACATCAATTCTATCATGTTCAATAATCTTGTGTTGGATAAGGATGAGGATATTATGAGGGTTGCTTCATATTTTTTCTCTAATCTTTTGAAGGCTGTCGTTGGCCTTGATTTTTCCTATCAAGATGATCTTCTCCAGGATATTCCTAGTATTTTCTTGGTTGATATCAATCGGCAGTTGGTTTGTATTCCTTCAGAGGAGGAGGTTTGAAGTGTTGTTTTCTCGTTTGAAGGTAACAAAGCTCCAGGACCTGATGGTTTTCCTAAAAAAATTTCTTTCATAACTTTTGGGATATTGTGGCTAGGGATGTGATGGATGCTTCAAAATAATTCTTTGAAAGTGGAAGTCTCCTTAAGGAACTTAATGCCTCTTTCATTTTCTTGTTCCTAAGAAGTTAGGGGCCCTTTCTTTTGAGGATTTTTGTCTTATTAGCTTATGTAATTTTATTTATAATATTTTTTCTAAGGTGTTGGCGGTTAGACTTCAAAATATTCTTCCTCGGATTATTTCGATCCAAAAAAATGGATTTTTTTTATTAGATAATCAGGGAAGGTTTGTGATCCCATGGTTACAACAATAGACAAAAGGAAATAGATAAAAGGTGGGAAACAACACCACCAACAAACCAAAAAACAACAACAATTTTAGCTCACAAGCCAACATTTAACATAGTAACCATAGTTGAACCAGTACTAATAAAAAATAGTAAGTTTCTAGAAGCATACTTACATCTACATAAACCATTAATTAAGTCCATAGTGTCCCAGTTTCCCAAGTGGTATTCCACCAAATCATAGCCATAATAACATAGCAGTTTGAGAGATTAAAACGAAAGGACAAAAAACTCATCATAAGCAATAGAGCAGCAAAACAAAAGCTATTAGTTGGATTTCTTCAATAGGTCCCCATACTCTCCCATGAGAGCAATGTATTATCTCTAGTCAAGTCCCTCTATCTCATCTAGCATCTTCAAGGCATCTAGTTTCCCCTATTTCCTCAACTTCTTGGTTATTTTGGATTCTCCTAAAGCAACTCCCAACAATGCCCTTCTCATTAGTCTGTTAGTTACCTTCATGAGAGTAACTAAATCCTTCTCCATATCTTCAAACTAAACCTATAGAAGATTTATTCTACTTTTTAAAATTTCATTGCGTGAGTCCTTAGTTTTATTTTCCATATCCAAATCCCCAACTTCCTGCACATTTTCATCCTCCTTTTCATTCTCAAGTTGTTCAATTTTTCTTCCTCTTCCTCATCCTTATCCTCCTTTGATCCTTCTTCCCCCATCTCATATGTTGAGTCCTCAAAATCTATATCCTCTAAATCATCTTCCTCCTGGGCTTCAAATTCTTCGTACCCTTGATCCTCCTTTTCACTCACAGTCATTTTTTGTTTACCTTTTTTGTCCTTTGAGATAGCTTTTGCAAGGCGGGCCAAACTTCTCCCACCACTCCCTTTCCCTTGTAGAGACTCCTTCTCCTCCTCATTTTGAGTCCCTTCCTCAGTGATATTGATATCCCTAAGGTTTAAGACTCTTTTGGGTTTCTTTTCCTTGAGCAATTCCAGCAGCAAAGGCAAATGTTTTGTTTTTTAAGGCATGGCTCTAATGAGCTCAATTTCAAATGTTTTTTTTTCCTCACTCTTCTACAACACAGGAGTAGAGGTATTGGACACATTGGCCAAGGGGACTGTATTTTAGAAATAATAAGCACTCTCCTAGACACAACAACAGGAGGTGGGAGGGGGTTAGGTTCCTTAGCCAGGATTTCAATAGCGGTAGGGTTTTCATCCATTGGTCATTTTTCATTTACCTCTTCAAAATGACCAGGGTTTTTATTTCTTCCCACCAAAGGGTTTCCATGGGGATTTAGCACCAGAGCATACTTGTACAGGGTAAGCATTAGACCTTGGTGGAGGGGAAGACTGGCTCCCTTCTTGATATTGAGTTGCAGGGAGGACAACAGATAAAAAGGAAAATTGACTCTCTCACCATGTCGAATATGGTTAAGCAGGGGAAAATGGTATGCATGTACCAACATATACCTTCCCTCAAGAGTAAAGTACCACATAACAAACATACTAACTAACTCAAAGGGAGGGGGGATTTCCAATCTTGCATACCTATTCTGAAATCTTTTGATATTCTCCCCTTCATGCAGGAAATTGTTGGCAAACCTTTGGTAGTCCGCCCCGTTTTTCTTTGCAACTTTAATCCCTTGATTTTGTAGCCTCATAGCTTCTGCAATGAATCTAGTCATTACATCAAACTTCACTGCACCAATGGTAACATTTCCCTTCCTCCAGGAGCTCATAAACTTAGTTGTAAGGTTCTTGTTGTATCCCTTTAGGGATTGGAAGAACGAAACCATACCAACATTTTCAAACATTCTCCATAAATCCACATTTTGTTTTAGGGCTTGACAATTTAGCGGCTTCATTCTCTTCCTTGGTCCTCCCATTTTTCTTTTTCTGTAAATTCTTCAGCTTCGTCAGACTCTTCTTCATAATCTCCCACACCTTCTTCTTTCTTTCCAAAATGCAACCACCACTCTTACTCCAAATTACACAGATAGATGATAAAGAATGGTGAATCGAGAAGTTTCTTTTTGTTAAGTCCAGTGTCACATTCCTTAGTACAAAAAACCCATTATTTTTCTTACAAGTATTAAACTCCCCATTAATTTTCATACCTTTCTCCGCTTTAGAAATGTGGAAATAGCTGACACAAGGAAGATTGGCACGAATAGAAATGACAGCCCTTAACAACTTGATAATCTTCATGTGATTTTTGGTCACCTTCATAATGGAAGAATAATAAATAATACTACCAGCCAAGATCATTTGATCCAGCCTCGTACTTCCAATGTGATCATTACATGGAAATCCAAAAAGCACCACTTGGTACTCATTTTTCCCACATAATATCACTCTTTCATTTTTGCATATGGAACTCATTTTCAAATTTTTTCATCTAGGATTAAGTCTCTTAAGGACTTTGACATATTACCATAAGTCTACTGGGTCCAAACCCTACAGCTCAATGCCACGTTGGTGACATAATCGGTTGCTTTATTTCCCTCTCTATAAACATGTTGCACCCTGCAATTGGTAAAAGACTTCTTAATGACTTGACATTTATCAATTATGTTTTTTAATTCCCATGGTGACATAGCCTCTTCATTTAGGATGTCCACTATAAGCTTAGAGTCCCCTTCTATTATGACATTTTGATAACCCATCTCCTTTAGAGTATTGAAGCCCCCCAAATCAGCCATAGCTTCAAATTTATTATTGGATTAGACCCCCATATTCACGCCATAGCTCACAATACATTCTCCTTTGTGGTTCCTTAGCAAACCCCCTGCACCAGCTTGTCTTGGGTTGCCTTTTGAGCACCCATCAAAGTTACACTTAACCCAATCCTTCTACAGAGGGCTCCACATAGTAGCCATTTTGGTTAGCATATTTGACCAATTAAGTTTGGTTAAATCCTTCCTGATTCCTTAGTTTTTCTTAATCCTCATTTCTTTGTAGTTAGGCCAAGTTTTGGAGAAGCCATAACTACCAGCCGCAATTTTTTCCTTAATCTGAGTTGTTATGATTAGGCTAACCTCCCTGCTACTTCTCTCCACATCCTTGAATATTCTATTATTCCTTTCCTTCCATAAACCCCAGGTTACAAAAGGAGGAATTTGGTTCCAGAGATCAACAATAACATTATGTGAAAAAGGGTAATTCGACCAGCTTTCTATAAAAACTTTCATAGAATTAGGAAACACCCAATCAGAAGATATCAATGAGAGAAAGAAAGACCACACTTCCCTCACAAATTGGTAATGAAATAAAATGTGATTAATTGACTCATCTTCCTATTTACAGAGCGAGCATCTATTAACCAGTTGGAAGCCCCTCCTAACCAGATTATCAATAGTGAGAATTTTACCATGGGTCGTAGTCCACCAAAAATAGTTAATTTTGGGAATCAAGTTCTTTAGCCACACCTTATCCCAAAAATGGTTTGAAGTAGCACCCTACACCTTCATCAATTCTTCATAAGCCTTTTTGATTGAGAAACAACCAGAAGAGCTACCTTTCCAAAGCCACTTGTCTTCCCTTTCTCTATCAAACCACTTAGCCTCCCAATCAAACTATACAGTCTTGTGAGAGTAGGATCACAATTCACATATCTCTGGCCTCTCATATTGTCTCTCCTAAGTAAAAAATTAAAATCCTTCCATTTTGGTTCCTCCAGCTCCTAGTTAATATAGTCATAAACCTTTCTACCACAGATCTTGTGAAGGCTTTGTTTAAGAGGATTTAGATCTTCTAAAGAGGACAGAGTAGATGTCTGTAGCCAAGGGTCATTCCAAAAGTCAGTATTATTCACGTTCCCAATTCTCTTTCTAACCCCCAACTTCAACACATTTCTCAATTTAACAAGATGGTTCCATAATGCAGAGCCACTAGGCATATCGGAAACAAAGAGAAAATAGCCAGGATTCATGTTTCTTAGGTATTTAGCTTGGAAATTTTAACCCATTCTTTAGAGCCTTCAAAAATATTCCAACCAATTTTAGTCGTTAGAGATTTGTTAAACATAGATATTCTTCTTAATCCTAGACCCCCTCTCCTTTTAGGAGTATACACTTTTTCCCAGCAAACCAGGGACAATCTATTTTTTTCTTCAGTTCCTGACCATAAGAATTTTCTCTGAATCTGTTCTATCTGCTCCCCAATAGAGGCAAGGATTTTGAAGAGGGATAGATAAAATTTAGGAATATTTTAAAGGGAGGCATTAAGGAGTTGAATCTTTCCAGCCAAGCTAAGAAGCTTCCCCTTCCAACCCGCAAGTTTTTTTTGAGTCCTTTCAATCAGCTGATTTCAGTAATTGTTTTCTAGCTTCTTAGAGATCAACGATAGGCCTAGATAGGCATTAGGTAAATAAGCTTCCTGACATCCCAGGATTTTTATCACTCTCTCAATTTTTTGGTAAGTATTAAAGAAGTAAACTTTTCTTTTTTCATAATTTATACACTGGCCAGACACAATAGCATATTCATTGAGAACCTATTTCTAGAGACCAACTTCCCCCACTGAGGCTTCCCTAAACATTAGAGTATCATCAAAAAACTATTGATGGGAATCTGGCATAAGAGATGAGGCAGCTTTAACACCTTTGAGAGATTTTGAGTTCACTAATTTTTAGATATTCCTGCCAAGAACTTCAGCAACAATGATAAAGAGGTAGGGTGAGAGGGGGTCGCCTTGCTTAATCCCATGACCACAAGAGAAAAAACCTTGGGGGACTCCATTAACCAAAACAGAGCACATGGGGGAGTTAACACAAGCAGAGATCATCTTTAGGAATCTACCATCTATCTCAAACTTCCTAAGAACGTTAAAAAGGAAAGGCCAAGAAAATCTATCATAGGCCTTAGAAATGTCAATTTTGAAGCTCATCCCAGGCTTCTTAGAGTGATCCATTGAATGAACAATTTCATGTGTGGAAATAACAGCATCAAGAATATTTCTTCCCTAGACAAAACATTTATGGTTTGAGGCAATCATTTTACCCAGCACTGGTTTAAGTCTAAACACCAAAATTTTAGAGAAAATTTTATAGATCGTGTTGCAAAGACTAATAGGTCTATAATATTTCATGGATAAGACATCAACATTTTTGGGGATAATTTCTATAAATGTATCATTCGTATGGTTTAGCAACCTTCCTGATCTAAAGAAATCCCTAGCAACATTGAAAAGATCATTTTTAACTATATCCCAAAAGCTCTGGAAAAAAATAGGAGGGAACCTGTCAAGGTCAGGAGCTTTGAAGGCTCCAAAGGAAAACACAACCTTCTTAACTTCATCCATAGAAATAGCATTATTCATCTTCTTTAAATTGATATCAGAAATTAATTTAGGGATCACTTCAATAAAGTCAGCATTTACCTGATGAACATTGCCAAGGGCCCTGTGGTGAGTAGAGAAGAAGTTAACAGCTTCCCTCGCAATATATTTTTCATTGGACACAATAGAGCCATCATCTTTCACAAATGATCTGATTTTATTTCTGCTTCTATGTTTCAAGGTGGATTGGTGGAAAAAAATTGTGTTCCTATCCCCTTCGTTTAGCCATTGAACTCTTGATTTATTTTCCAATAGATTTCCTCCTTTTTGTTTATCTTATACCATTGGGATCTGAGATATCTTTCCTTAGCACATATCTCTTCATCCACTTGACTAGCCTCCATAATATCCTGAACCTCTTTTATGCTTTTTCCAAGAGAATTCTTTATTTGAAAGATATTTCCAAAAGTCAACTTAATCCACCCTTTCACCCTTTTCTTTATTCTACTTAGCTTTTATGCCAGGCAATACATTGGTGTACAATTTTTAGGTTCCTCTCACTAGGATTCAACCAGAGCAGAAAACTTTGGATGGAGACTCCACATAGATTCGAATCTAAATGGGAAAGGTCCCCTATTATGGTTTGCATTTCTTTTGAGCACCAAGGCATTATGATCAGAACCAGACCTAGGGAGAGTTGAAAGAGAAAGGAATTGTGAGATATTCCAATTAGCAGATCAGATCAAAAACCTATCTAATTTGACTTGGATTAGGTGGTTTCCATTCCTTCTATTAGACCAAGTATATTTATTTCCTTGGAGGGGGATATCAATAAGACCTTACGAATTTAAGAACTCAGCCAACTCCATCATACAATCAGAATAATCATCCTACCCTCCACACTTTTTTGAAGGAAGGAGAGGAGAATTAAAATATCCTCCAAGCATCCAGTGGCCATCTTTCCTAAAAGAAATAGCATCACTTAAATTTTCCCAAAGCAGAACTGTGTCCCTACTCAGATTCAAATCATAGATGTTTATAAGATTCCATTTCTCCTGGGAAACAATGTCTTCGAGAGATATCACCTAACTGTTCTTACAAGCAGAACATGGAGTGCCTTTTAGTTTAGAAGGATTCCAAAGGGTAGAAATACCACCTGAAGCTCCTTCCACCTTGCAAACAAAATAATTTTCTCTAGGCCAAATACTCAAGATAGCTTTATCAAAATTCTCCTTCTTCATCTTCATTTCTTGAAGGAGGAGAACATCCACTTTATTGTCAAGAATAAAGGATTTCACCAAAAAATTGTTTGTACGGGCTATTAAGGCCCCTTATATTCCAGGAGAGGTTCTTCATTAATAGTGTAGTAAGCAACACCACCTCCACCCCAAAGAAATAGTTAGAGCTACTTCTTCTTGGACTTTGACCCTGTGATCAAGTCCAAGGTTCTTTGTTTTCCAACTACCACATCCCTTATAGTGTCTTTGGTTTTGGAATCCTTTTAGGAAGGCCTTACCACCTTATTTCCCCCTCCCACATCTAGTTTATTTTTCTTTTTGGGTTTAGTAGGATCTTGGGACCATCCCTCATCATCCTCTTTATCACTAGACCCTTAAGGGAATCCTACAAGACCTAAAGATTCACTCAGGTTTCTTTCTCCAATTTGAGATAAGGAGTGCATGTCCTCTAGGGACAAGTTAGTCTCAGCCAGAACATATTCACCTTCTTCAAGATCATCACCCACACCTTGAGTCTGAACCTTCACTTTGGGATCCAACATAGTATCCTCCATCAAGGGTGCAATCTCCATGTTTACCTTCCCCCCCCCCACCCCCCTCCATATTCACCTTAGTTGGGAAGCCCAGGGTTTGAAAGGTAGAAGTAGGGGCAGGCACACCAAGGTTCAGGCATTTTGTAACTTCAACAAAAGGATTAGAAACACACTTAGTGGCCAGGTTTGGGTTATCCTTCAAAGGGGGGATAGACACCTCCTAAACCAGAATAGTAGAAGGTTGTGCTCCAGAAGCCATATTAGTACTAGAGTGATCCTCCTCTAGAATTTTATCCTTAGCCTTTGAACCCTCACTAGCCTTTTTCCCACAAGAATCAATGAGATGACCAAACTTCTAGTGTAGCTGGCAAAAGAGGTGGGCATTTTCATATTCTATGGGTTGAGTCCAATTACCATACTTAGACTTGAGAAGGATTGAAGAAGGAAAGATTGTATTCACAACCATATTTACACAAATACGGGCATACACCAGTCTAGATATCTCCTGAGTAATCTTATCAATAGCCAAAAGACTCCCAAAGGAGTTAGTGATGCCTTTTAAGATTCCCTTCTCCCAAAATTCCAGTGGGAGGCTCAGGAGGCGAACCCAGGTTGGAGCTGAAGCACCCAAATCTATCGATGGGTCAAAACCCAACTTCCATTTGAAGAGGGAAATAAAGTTTTTGAATCCCGAGTCAAAAGCCCAAGGACCACCAGTTAGAACCTTGAAGATGTCTTCATACACCACAAAGGAAAAAATAAAAATACCTCTGGGCATAGCATTTATGGCGATGTTGCCTTTGAGATTCCAAGTGGAAGTAGCCCATTGATGAACCAATTCAATATTTGGCCTGTACACCAAAAAAATTCCAACAAGAGCCATTTTGAGGTTGTCCATCGCCTTCAGCATCAGAACCTCTCGGACATCTACTTCCCAGCTAGTCACTAAGTAGGAAGTAGATTCTAATAGCCTTTTACTCAAAGCTGGCGAGTCAAAACCCACCATTTTTTCCATGTGGGAAGCCGGTGCTTCCTCATAGAAGAAAGAGTTAAGCCCCAAAGACAGTGAAATGGGTGACTTTCCAAATATTCCCTTCGTCTTTTCCCCAGGGGAAAGGACTAGAGTACGAGGAGGGGACGTCAAATTAGGAACAGCTAGATAGGTTGCTACCACCGCATGCTCAGTGCCAAAGAAGAGGATAGCTTCATTGGAATGGGGAGCCTTCCTGGGCCCCCTCTCAACCAACCCATGAGGCGGTCAAATCACAACAATGGCTAGAAATTCAAAAAAATAGCCCGAGCAGGAAAATTTTAGAGTAGAGTAGTATGAAAATTTCATAGTAGAGCAAATACAAAATGGATTTGTTCCTAGTAGGAAAATTCTTGATTTGGTTCTAACTATGCATGAGAATATCCATTCCCTATTTGTGACTAAAAATGATGGTTTTATTTTGAAATTGGATTTTATGAAAGCTTATGATCAGGTGGATTGGGGATTCCTAATAAAGATCATAAAGGCCTTTGGTTTTGGGGAAAAGCTTGTTTTGTTGGTTTCATAGCTCATTTCTACCCCCAACATTTTTGTTTTGGTTAATGGATCACCATCTCCTTTTTTTGGTTGCTCTAGGGGTCTACAAGAGGGGGATCCCACATCCCCCTTCCTCTTTATTATTTTGGTAGAGTCTCTTAGTAGGCTTATTCAGAGGTTTGTTAATTCTAGTTAGATGGTTGGTCTCTCTCCTTCTTCTTGAAACTTGACTTTTTCTCATCAGTAGTTTGTGGATTATATGCTTATGCTTGGGGAGTATTCCATTAGAGAAGCTAAATTTGTGAAGTGGGTTTTGCACTTGTATGAAATGGCTTCGATTCAAAAGGTTAGTCTTCCTAAGAGCACGATCTTTTTCCTCAACACCCCTATTGATAGGCAGCAAAGAATAGCTCAGATTCTTCAGTGCAAGATTAGGGAGTTGCCTTCATCTTACTTAGGTCTCCCTTTGTGCTCTAATCATGTGCTTGATTCCTTTTGGAGGCATCTGGTGGACAAGTTTAATGCTAAAATTTCTAGTTGGAAGGGTGCTTTGTTGAGTCGAGCTGGGAAGATTCAATTGATAAAATCTACTTTCCAAAATCTCCCTGTCTATGCTCTTAGTCTTTTTCATATGCCCAAGAAATTTTTGGACAAGCTTCAAGGCATTCAAGAGAAATTTTTGTGGTCTGGGGTGGAAGAACATAAGTGGTTACATCTTTTATCTTGGGATGAAGTGTGTAAGCCCAAGAAGATTGGGGGTCTTGGCATTTGCAAAATCAGAGAGTTTAATATGGCTCTTCTTACTAAGCAGCTATGGAATCTAATTTTTGGAAATGGTGAATGGGTGTGTATTATTACCAGAAAGTACCTCAAGGGTGTGTATTAGTCTAGATTTCTCCTCGATGATGACTTTTCTCCCCCTTTTGGGTCTATTCTTTGGAATTCGATGGTGAAATCTAAATCAATTATCTCCAAACATTTGAAGTGGAAATTAGGGAATGGGAGAAGGATTTATTTTTGGGATGATTGGTGGTTTGGGAATGACCCACTCAAAGATGAACCTTGGGCTCTCCCTTGGAAGGATCTTTGTGTGCAACATTTTGGTTGCTTTGTGGTTGATTATATAAGTAATGGAGCTTGGAAGAAGCTGCATTATTTTGTTCCTGGTTTGGAAGTCCTCTCAAAAGCCTTGGCTTCTATCCACATTCCTTCTCTTGCTCTGATGGATAGGATTGTGTGGAGGTTCTCTTCTAATGGTAATTTTTTTGTATCCTTGGCTTTTTCCTTGCAAGTCTCCTTTATTGATCCTGCTCCCTTCTGGGCTTCCCTTTGGAATCCTAAGTTGATTCCTAAAGATAATGCTTTATTTTGGATTTTATTCCAAGGTAAGGTGCTAACCAATGATAATCTTGTGCAAAGAGGCTTTATATTTCCTAATCGATGTTTTTATGTGAAGAAGAGGTGGAGAATTTTGGTCATCTTTTAATTAGATGCAGGTTTGTGCATGAAATTTGGGCTTTTGTGCTCTTTATGTGGGAGTTATTTTGGGTTTTCCCATATTCTCTCAATGGATTAGTGTCACAATGAAAGACTCCCTCAAAGAATCCTTCTTTGATTTCTCTTTGGTCCTTCATCCTTCCTCATATGGCTTGGGAATATGGTTGGAAAGAAATAATAGGATCTCCAGGGATTCGGCTCTCCCATCTATTAGAGTGGCTCATAAGATTTGTGTGGCTACCAAAGAAAACTTCTTGTCTCAAACCTCTTTTCAGGATGGCCCAAAGGTGGTTATTTCTCAGGGGGATAAGGAGGTTGTTTGTAACTAGAATTTCTCTTATGATATATCTCAACCTCTCACTAAAGTTAAAGCTTCGAGAGAGGATGTGGTGTGGAAATCCCCTTCGATTGGGTGGGTGAATGTGAACATTGATGGTGCTACTAAAGGTAATCTAGGTCTTGTTGGTTGTGGTGGAGTGTTAAGAGATTCTAATGGTAGGTTTTTGTTTGCGATGGTGCTCCCTTTGGGAACCTAGACAAACCACTTAGTGAAAGCATTTACATCCTATCATGGGTTGAAACCTGCACAATCAAGAGGATTTAATAAGGTTTGGCTTGAGGGTGACTCCATCAATATCATTAATTGCCTTAGAAATTTTTCTTATCCTTCATGGATGGTGGAGGCACTAATTAATGATGCTATCAATATAATGGAATCCTTTGATCAATGCCATATCTCTCATGTCTATAGAGAAGGCAATAGGTTGGTTGATTATTTCACCAATTATGGGACCATGAATGATTCAATGGTGTGGGATGAACATGATCTCCTACCCCTAGAGGCTCGCTCTATTATTCAAAATGATTCTCAAAAGTGTTGAGGAGTGTGCTCTTTTATTAATGGTTTTTTGTCACTTGTCCCTTACATGGCAGCCTGCTATGAGGTGTAATTTGATGAGAGGAAAGGTCAGGCAGTATGGTGTGTTGTCTCGAATGACTAGGCCTTCTTTTCTCATGATTTCTCTTTGTCACATTATCGAATCCACATGGATTATGGGTAGTTGGGATGTTGGCTCGAATGATGAGGGTGAGGCCAATCAGCCTAGCTTGAATTCTAACCCTGGGAAGGGGTTGAGTGGCAATAAGTTGAAGGGACCTATGATGGAGAACTTGAGCAAGGAGGATACAATCAATAAGGGCCAGTTGGGGGTCTCCCTTTTTCTTAATGTGTAGAATAAAAAGGTGCAATAGAGGAATAGCTTTCCTAGGAATTTAGAGAGGGATGAGCAGCAGGGGCTCATTGGAAGCTTGCTTGATATGGAGAACTAGGTGTTGGATCAGATGTGGATAAAGGGGTGGTGGTTTCTACTTGGAAGGGGAAGGAGACTTTGAAGAATGCCTCATCTAGTGATGATTCAGAGGTAGATTATGCTATTGAAAAAGATGGTTTTAATTTTAGGAGGGATATTATGCATGATTATCTCAGCCTTGTTAAGGAGTTCTCCCTTTCTTTGTTTAAGCTTGTTAAGTGGGTTTTTCATGAGATGAATTCTACTAATGTCTGGGTTAGAGATTCTTGCACTAATGCTGATGAGGCATCCTCTTCTAAGGGTTCAATTATGCAAGCTCAAATTGATAAGGTGTAGATTGAATTCAATCATCTCTTTGATACTCTCAAGATGGTTGCTGATGAAATGCTCAAAATGAAGAATTCTTATGAGAAAAAGTTTTCTATTATTGAGGGAAATTCGGAGAAGGTAGTGGAGGTCAGAAAACACACCATGTGCAATGAGGCTACAGGTTTGTGTCTTCTAAACAAGAAGGAAAGGAAGTGGTTGGGGGACAATTCTGGAACTAAAGACTTGGTGGTTGAGGGTGGTGTGCAGCATAAAACCACTTGTGAAACTAGTCCTTCTACTTGTACTCACAACAAGACAAAGCTTAATGAAAAGTCTAGTGTTCCTATTGATGAAGTGGTGGAAGTTATGAATGTCAATCAGAAAATAATTGATAGTGGTCTTGAATTTGTGAACATAGTGAAAAATTTGTAGTTTGCTTCTATTTTTTATGCCTTTCTCTAACTATCTGTCTGATGTTTTTTGGCTACTTTTTGGTTGCTTGTCCTATTTTTGATTATGTGATGATGCGGCCACTTATCTTGTAAAATTTTTTGGGGCCCCTTCAAAACCTATTTTTCCTATAATCAAAAACATGTATATTCATTTGGTTTAATGTGTTGATATACCTTTCTCATGGTAATAATAAAATTTCTACTAAATCCATATGATTTTATTATTCTCTTCTTGATAGTGGTAATCTCATATATAAAAAATTTAGGATCAATTTTATCCATATATTATACTCTAAAGAGACTCACGAACTTTTCCCAAGAATCAATACTATTTTTAGGAAGGTTTTTATACTGATCTCTAGAACTTTCCTCTTAAAAATACATGAATAATTTCATCATCACATCTTCATCCTCTATCTCATACTCATCAATTAGATTGATAAAAGATATCATGTGTTCTTCCTCAAGCACTACATTGTTTCCCTAAAAATTTGGAATTTTCTTTCTAATTTAATTAGAGATTGGGTTATGGTAATTTGGAATCCTAGAGAAATATAACTATCTATATATTTCCACACCATGGGGTTTCTTGAAAGGAGAAAACCTTTTGGAATTTCTTCATGGTGATTGCATGTTATTTGACACATTAGCCCCTAATTAATTGTTTCAATGACGAATGGTATTGTTAGGTACTTTTTTTTGTTGTTGAGTGGTGTTAACACACTAGATATAATTTACTATTTGATCATTCATATATAGTTGTGCCTATTGTAAATTTATTTGGGCTTAAATATATCCTTGTCCTTTCTTAAGTTGAGTAATCAATTCAAGTATTTTATTTAGTTCTTTCTCGTATCCTCACTTTTAGACGATGTCATGATTTCAACACCATGAAAATGTATTTTACACTCAAATTCAATGTTTAAATAAATATCAAGAGAAGAAGGACATGGAGTGTCTCTTGAATTTATTACACGTGGGAATGGGGATACCTTCCTATGAAAATTTTCAATGTGTATCTCGCACAACTTTCTAGCACCCCTATGTGAGCTTGGTGGTGAAGTATCTCAAAATTGAGAAATCTATTTCTCAACCATTTCATTTCTAATATTTTGACCATGCATTGTTTCATCGTAATGGTCAACTCTATTTTATCTACCAATAGGTGTATCATTTATTTGTATTTTTAACCTAGGTCAATGTGAGTTTTTGAATATTCTCAACATGTGAGATCATCAAATTCATCTAAAGTGTTATGATCTCCTAAATTTATAAAAGAATTGTTATAAATCACTTCTAAAAATCTATTATTCATGCATAATTAAACCTTGATAATAATTAAATCAGAACATAATAATAATCTTAAAATTATTCTATGTTAATTTAATTTGATAATTTAACACTATGTTTTATGCTCCTTAAGTTATTGGATCTAATTGAATACCTAATGTTCTAAATTATGCATTTTTTATTCCATTTTAATATTTAATGATAAATTGCAAGTGAAAAACCTAAGCATTTATTCAATATTTTTCCCCTATCTTTTTAGATCTTGAAAAAGTGTGTCTAGAAAAGGGCCCCCTTGGCACCCTTACCCTCTTAATTGGGCTCCAAATTTGCATATTTCAGAGTTGGAATTTTATTTAATACTTTTATCCTAACACTTTATACTTTCCAAAATAGGGTTGGGACAGTGGAACCCTAGGCACCTATGGCGCCTATGTCCCCCTATTTTGGCTCCAAATTTGAATATGTCAAAGGTGGCATTTTATTATTGAAAATTCAAATATCCAAAGTCGGTTGTCGAGATTTAATTTTTGGGAAATTAGAATAATAGCATATAAATACATAGTTATTTCATCATTTGAAAACTAACAAGAAACATCTAGGAAATTATTGGAGTAAATATTGTCAAGAGCAAAATTTCAGAGATTTATTACAACAATTCAAGATCCAAGTATCATGTCAAAGTGTATGTGAATTTGTTCATGTTTATTTTATCATATTATTTGTGAGATCTAACCCTTGTAGGTCTTCCAGAAATTCAAGCAAGAAAGATCCAAGCCTTGAGGTATGTGCATGAATTTAGTCCTTCAAAGAATCCATTGAAGGGTGGTAAGTTGTAGTCCATTGTTTCTTAATCATTATTTTTTATCATTTAGCCCTATACTTTGAAAGGTTGGGTTTCTATCATTGGAATTGACATTGTGGAAGTGGAAATACTAACACAAGGTTTGACTAAGGCAAGCTCTCAAATGGCACAACCTTTCTTCTCTCTTTGAATGTGTAGGTTTTAGGTTTGAAGAGGATTAGAAGAAGTTTGAAGGTAAATTATTCATTATTGAATTCAAACCCTACACCTTGACAACAAATGAAAATTTGATTACATAATTATTTGATAGTGATCTGACAATGTGACAAGTGGGAAATGAAAGCTTTGTTCTAGCTCTCAAGGATTGCATAAACAAATATGAAATTGGTCAACAAGGATAGTGGTGCCTTGGCCAACTTAGTCCTCCATTTTTTGCCTCAAATTTGAATCAAATGTGTATAGTGTCCTGCTTATTCCATTTATGTTGTTTGAATTTGTCTGTGGCTTTTTGTGTCTATTGTATCTGCATCTAAATGGTTATTTGTGTACACTTAACTTAGATTATTGTGTTTCAATCCTAAATCCATTCCAAGCTTGGTCAAGGATAGGTTGACCCACCTTTTAGGTTGTAAGTTAGTCTTGTATCTTATCCAAACCTAATCAAACCCCTACTACCACAAATCCTACATGAAATGTTTAGGAAAAGTACCTGAACCCTAGATTTCAAATCCTAGGGTTTCACTTTTTCTATGTTTTGTATATATATATATATATATATATATATATATAGAGAGAGAGAGAGAGAGAGAGAGATTAGATTTAAAAATAATATTAAAAAAGGAAATAAGTTAATAATTTAAAATTATTTTAATTTATAATATTTTTAATCAAATTCATGTTGGAAGAAAATGAGAAGCTATAACACTTGCATGAAGTGGAAGAGAATCTCACTATTTATAGTGGTGTAAAAAGAATTTATGGGAATGTAAGAGGTGTAAAAAAATATTTTGGACCATAGATAGAAGTGGGTATCTTTTTCGACAAAAAGAGTTATTATTTTATCCTTTTATGATGTTGGACGATCTAACTCATTTTAAAAGTCAATTTTAATTTATGATTCAACTATTATTATAATTTTTAAATATACTTTATTTGGAAGAAGGTCAAAGACACTTGGAATATCATTCTATGATAATGGTGGGAGTTACATATGATAATTTGATGATATATTCTATGATAAATTTTATGGCAATGAATAATTTTATTTCAAGTATATTCTATAACAATCAAGGGATTGCATGTGACAATAATTAATTGAAAGTTAGGAGGGAATCTCTCTAAAAATTGAAAATTATATTTACATTAAGTTAAAATACTTTTACAATCTTAAAATTTATAAATTGAGGAGAAGAAATGCATATGGTATGTTTTGAAGTTTCTTCATATTTTTGCAAGAAATCATTTTGAAGAAAAATTTGGAGTCAAATCAAGATTTTGTAAGAAAACAAGAAAAAGAGAAAAAAAATGTTTTGAAGATCTTCAACAAGAAAAAATGATTCCAGGTTCAAAAGTAGTAACTTTTACAACAAATATTGAGAAATTTAGGTAAACAATATTTATATTATTTTAATTCACATAATGAGTAATTTTAGCTTCTAATTCTAAGATTTTATATACCTTATTTTATTTGGGCTCATTGTTGTTTTGACATAGTAGATGCAATTGATTTAATCATAATTTTTATTTTAAAATATGGGTTTATCTAATTATTAGATATGTTATTCTAAATTATATTATAAAAATAAATTATTTAAATATTATCTTTTAGTTTTAATTTTTTAATGTATTTTATGATTAATATAAATTGATTATTTAATTGAACAATTTTAAAGTTTGAAAAGTAAACAAATTTGATTTGATTGTAAATTTTATTTCATCATTTATTTTTAATAATATAATAGAAAACCCCTTTAGATTTTATCTTTTGATTTTGTTTCTATATTTTTTTATGAGTTTTAGAAATGGATTGTTTTAGTCAAATAATTTCAAAGTTTAAAATAGTGTGTGGATTTCATTTATTCATAAATTTCATTTTATATATGTATTGATCTAATTTTTATATATTTCATTCTTAGTTATATGTGCTAGAAAACCTTTTAAATATTGTGTTTCAATTTTATTTCTATAAAGTTTTATGAGTAGTAGAAATTGATTGTTCTATTAGAGTAAATTCATAATTTGATATTTCATAAATTATTTTATCATCTGGGTTGGTCTAATTTTTTGGATATATTATTATTCTTAGTTAAATATTAGAATAACCTTTTAAATATTACCTTTCAATTTTATATTTTTTAAGTTTTTATGATTAACATAAATTAATAACTTTAGTTGAATAATTTTATAGTTTGAAATAGTGGACTGATATGATTGAAATCATAAATTTTGTTTTTATCATCTAGATTTATTTAATTTTTTAATATGTTATTCATCACCTCATAATAGAAAAAAAAAATATATCATTATTCAATTTTATGTTTATAGTTTTATATAATTAAATTTAAGGGACTATTTTATCAAATGATAAATAAATTTTATTTGATCTTAATTATTATTTTAACATTTAAATTATGTTATCTTTATTTTAACAAAAAATTCCTTAATATTATATATGATAATTCATATAAATAAATATATTAATTAATAAATATATATAGATAATATATTAATAATTTAACATATACATATAATTACAATATAATATAAAAATCTCAAATAAATTTAATATAAAAGAATAATATATATAAAACTTTAATAGACATATATTATATTAATACTTAGTAGTACAAATCTTATGAATTTATTCATGATCTTTATAAAAAATTTAAACTATAATTATAGATATTGATATATATTTGAATATATTTATTACCCTTTAAGGAAACATATCAATTATAATTTATAAATGAACCACCATCATTGAAAGATCCTAAGTATAATTTCAAAAGGAATCTTGATGTATGTTAACATAATAATAATTATTAATGTTATTCTAGAACCTAATTCATTCAAATGAAGACACATGTGGTAATATAAACCCGTTTACTAAGAATATTTTAGAGGAAGGTTTAATACTTATGAGAAATAATGGATTGCATTTATAAATTATTCCACATAATTTTCTATATATGGTACGATTGCATAATGTTTTCAATGGATATTGAATTTTATTTGAATAGTTGTGGTTATGAACAAATATTTCATTACACTAACATGTGGTTAATTGGTCTAGTTTTGATTATATGGGAAAAACGAGTTTCGGATGGACCCAAAACCATTTACAACAGGTTTTGAATGGACCTAAAACCATTCACAAGCAGGTTTTAACAGGGACCCGAAACCCACACAAAAAGACCAATCTGTAAAAGCATAGAACAAAGACAACCAGCAACGAACCAAGGCAGATTATAAAAGAAACATCATGAATACACAAATCTACACTAATAGAAAAGTTTTTAATAGGATCCTCAACCCCAAAACAACCAATTACAAGGTAACTTGCATCTAAGAACCACCTGAAATGACCAGGTAACCATTAGCCTGTAACAACTAGACTGTAGCACAACACTTATTAGCACCAACCAGTAGTGTACTTCCTGAAACATCCAGGTAATCATTAGCCTATATCAGCCAAACTGCAGCACAACACTTATCAGTGCCAACCAATGAAACCAAACTCCCCACCTCAATAAGAGAGTTAGGAATTAGAGTAGAACGCCAAGAAACCTCCCAGCCACACTAGCAGGGAAAAGGAAGCCTCTTGCAGCACCACCAAACCCAAAGATCTGAATCAAACTCCACCTCAAAAGGAGTAGGCTCCCCTCTATAGGAGCAGATGCCATGAAGAACCTTACCACAACTATAGTCAAACTGTAACAAAAAACAACTCCACCTCCAAATATGTTGTAGTTCAGCAAGGACCAATAGCAAGGAAAGCACCTCCACAAATCCACAGACCCCAAATCTACCTCTAAAATAGAGGGCTCCACCTCGGTAGGAGTAATCTTCACCTCAATAGAAGACTCAAACAAGAACTAAATTAGTTAGAATTAATTGTTCTAGTTATTCTTGTGACAATAACTAAATTAGTTAAGATTAGACATTTTATGAAATTTGATTCCAAGTGATAGTATTTAAAACTTTCATTAACATTCATTTTATAATCTCTCATCTCTTAGGCATCCCTTCTCATAATGGAGCACTGATGGATAAATCAATAAAAAAGAGTTTAGATTTTGTTTACTTAAAAGAGTAATGCACCTACATAAACCATTCTAGGGCCCTTTCCTATTGTTTGTGGTCTATTATACACAATTTTTGAGTCTTGTCCTAGAAGAGTATGTCTTACTACAACACAATAACAATTCTTCAAAGTTATTTTTAAATTATTCAAGTCCCCAAATATTATAGAAGAAAATAAGTAGACATTATGTAGGAGAAAGTATGGACTTGGATAATAAGTTTGTAGTCATAGATCTAACCTAGGTCATTAGAATCAACTATAGAAATATACATCATAGCATAGAATCTAAAGCACTCCATTGGTAAAGAGGACATGCTTTCATACCAAAGATGACATATTTTAAACTTTTCATGAAAGTAACACATTATTTGATCAATGAACTAGGTACTTATCTCCTTCACACTTACTTTTCTAAACTATTTTTTATAATTATTTGATTTGTCGCCCCCAACAATTATTCTTTAACCTACACTGATTTAAAATAAATTATATAATTTTAATTAATTAACCTCAATTAAGTGTAAGGAAAAATTAGTTTTCATTAGAATTATATAAAACAAATTACATGTTATTATTGTTACTTATATCATAATTATTGTAATAATTTTAAAGAGATATTTCTATCACATCAATTATATTTTTAAGATAAATTGATATAATAATCACATAAAATCATAATTTTTAATAGAATAAAGAAAAATAAATTATCAAATTCATTACTATTTATTTTTAAAATAATAAAATATAATATTTTTTTGTCTTAAAGATAGTGAATGCATGATTTTACAAAAAGAGGGTATTGTTGTTCCTGTACAGCTCCATAATTAGTTGAATATAATCAGCTACGCATCACTATACATAATCAGTTGTTTCTATACAACTATACAATCAGCTGAATATAATCAGCTACACATCAGTTCAAATATAGTGCTCTTCACCTAAATGTTGCCTAAGCAAATACCAAAACATACAGAATTATAATGCCAGGATGATATGAATATCATTTACATTGATAGCCATCTTTATAATAGTAAGAAAAGAAAAACTACATTGAAGACCACCATTGGAAGCCATTTCCTCATTTATTGTTTGTTGCCTTCATTCACATGCAACTGTTCTTTTGTTGTTACCTGATTCTTTATGCCCCTTCTACATGTTATCTTGGCATCACTGTTGTTGTCTTTTTGTTTGAGTTCTTTCTTGAGTTCCCAAAGTTCCCTTAGGAAAACTTCTAGCCCTGAGTGCCCTTCATTATCATATATAGTATCCTGAAGGTCTATGCCTATTGTCTTAAATTCCAAGGACTTCCAAAACTTGTCTTTAGAAATTTGCATAGTCATGTATACCTGCATAACAATATTGTAAAAGGTGAGTCTTTTGTAAGACTCAGTAAGCACTCTCCTTTTCCCATCATGTTTATCTTCATTTCGAGCTTTCCAAATAGTCCAAAGTACTTCAGTGGATAGGTATAACCAGAAAAGAGAGAAATTATTATCCAATTTGTTATCAATCTTGAATAGTGTCTGTACAGGGCAAGGTTTATTGTCATATTTCCATATATTTATTTCATTACAGAATATTTTCTAGATCTCACTAGCAAAGATTCAGTCAAATAAAATGTGATTAATAGATTTTGGGACCCTACATAGGTTGCAGAGGTCAATATCATTTTTCTTAACTTTAAAGGGGAGCCTATGCAGTAGTAGAAGCTATCTGAAATAGGATTTTTTGGGTTCCAAATGTTGTTTCCAATTATTTTCAAAGACTTTTTTCCATTGCTTGTTATTGAATTTTACACCCCAAACTTTGTTCACATGTTCAGAAATGTCTTTTTGTTCAGTTAGGGATGAATAAATTGTTTTAGCATTGATTTTATGAAGTGTTTTGCCATCTTTCCATTGATACCCAAGGTATTCCTAGCTATTAGTTGAGTCCTCAACTGGAAACTGCATAATCTTGCAAGCATCTTTCAATACTATGAATGTTCTCCAATTTCTTGGAGAGAGGTTGAATTTCGAGGATAAGTCATCCCAGCTTTTTAGGTAGTCATCCTTGAGGATGTCATTAAAGTATGTGATTCCTTTCTGGGCCCAAGCTCTAGCTGAGCAGCCTTGGATTAAAGCCAATGGTCTATCTTTATGTTTTAGGCTCCACCATATCGACCTATGTCCCACAATGATTCTATTTTCATTCTTGATGAAGTGGCAATTGGTAATGTTTTGCTTGACTAATTCCCAAGATTTCTAGATTGTTTTAAAAACATTAGAACCTACAGGGGATATAGGGTGGCCACAACTAAGGATATCACAAAGTGGGAGGATTTTCCATGTCTTTCCCTGCTTTGGAATATAATTCATTATGTTTTGTCTGATCAGGACCTTCCACGGTTCATCTCCTTCCAAAGCACCTAAAATCCATTTGGAGGCCAAGGAAATTTCTTGTAGCCTCAAATCTTTAAGTCCTAAACCTCCTCTTGCTTTCGTAATGGTGCACCATTCCCATCTTACAGAGTGCCTCTTCCTGTTACTTTTTCCATCTGACCATTAGAACTTCCTTATTTTTTTTTGAATTTCATTGATTTGATAGTAGCTAAAGAACCAAACTGAGGAAAAATAGATGGAATAATATGAGAGGATCTTTGGGCAGATTTGCAGTCTACCAGCGATGGTTAAATATTGCTTATTCCATTTATCTGTTTTGAATTCAATTTTTTCTTTAACCCAGCTCCACATTTCCTTCAGGTTAGGTTCAATGGAAAAGGGGATTCCAAGGTACCTAAAAAAAATTTGGGGTCCTCCCCGCTGCAGATTGAAGTTCTTTAGCCAATCAAGGGGTGTGCTCTACCATCCAAGCATACAAGATTCGGTAAGAGAAATCTTGGCTGCTAAAGTTTGACAGAAAGTTTGAAGTTTGTCCATGAGGTTCACCACATTTCTTTCTTCCAGTTGCACAAAGATAGTCGTGTCATCAACAAATTGGGTGTTGAGTAATTCATTGTTCTCTGGGAGGGTGATGCCTTTTACCATGGGGGAGGCCACATTGTCCCTTAATAGGTAGTGTAAGGCATATGAGGCTATGACAAAAAGTGCAGGGGCCAAGGGGCACCCCTGCCTTATGGATCTCCCTAAGGTGATTTCCTCTGTAAGGGTTCCATTAACATCTACCTATGCCACTGCATCATTGAGTAATGTTTTCACCAAGTCACAGAAAGCATTTGGAAACCCAAAGGCTTCCAGAACCATCAGCTCATATTCCCATTCAACTCTATCCTAAGATTTTTTAAAGTCTAGCAGAAGCATTCCAAATTCTTGTTTAGTTTGTCTCACCCAATCCATGGCCTCCCAACTAGTAATCAAGTTTTCTAGAATGTATATGCCTTTAATGAAGCCAGTTTGGGAGTTATTAATAATGGAGGGTAGTATGCTTGCCAGTTTGTTTGCTAGTATCTTGTCCAAGATTTTATATGAGACATTGAGGAGGGTTATAGGCCTCCAGTTCTTAACTAGTGTTTGATCTCCTTCTTTGGGGAGCATCTTGATGATCTCCTTATTGATATTTTTTTCCCAGAGAATCCTTTTCAAGAGCTTCTTTATATACTTCATGCAATTCATCACAAATCCAATCAATGAAAACCTTGTAGAATTTTGTAGGGAGTCCATCAATTTTGGGGGTTTTATCATTTTTGAGTGACAAAATAGCATGTTTGATTTCTTCTTTTGAAATGCTTTTGCTCAAATATTTTGCATCCACCTCACTGATTTTTTGGGAATGATGTGTTTTAGGTGATTCCATGCCAAAATGTTGCATTCCTTGGCCCCATCCAAGGTGAAAAGGGCCTTGTAAAACTAGAATAATTGCAACCTTATATCCTCTTGAGATGTTATTGTTGAGCCCTCTACCCATAATTGATTAATTTGGGCTCTTAACTGTCTCTCCTTGATGCATTTAAAGAAAAGTTTGGAACCTTTATCCCCATTTTGAAGCAAATTCATTTTGGATCTTACTCTTAGCCCTTTCACTTTGACTTCTTGTAGTCTTCTCAACACATCTTTGGTTGAGAAGAGTCTGTTAGACAGCCACTCATTATTAGGTGCCTTTCGGAGGCAAATTTCTACCTCAAGAAGTTTACCCTACAGTAAGTTCTCCTCGCTCCTCCTATCTAGGGCCCTTTTTTTACAAATGGTTTGGAAAAGAGTTTTCCACCCTTTCACATTCAAGTCCCACCTTTCAATGGCACTCAATTCTTTGTACATCCACTTGTTGATTTCTATTAGAGACTCAATGGCACACCTGCAGTCATCATCTTTCAAGAGACTGGTGTTGAGCATGAAGATTTCATTAGAGCCTTTTATCCTTGCAAGACCAAATTTAAGGCAGGGTGTCACTTTGATAGGATGGTGGTTGGAGAGAGTGTATGGAGTAACCTCCACCTTGCACCCATCCTTCCTAGGTAGGACTGAGAATAAGTCCTTATTCAAATAGAACATGTCCAACCTATTGTAGATCCTTCTTCCCCCTTTTTGTGAGTTGCACCAAGTGAACCAAATTCCAGAGCAATCCTTTTTTTCCCTTCAATTGGGTCTTCTATTTTTAGCTTGGTTTTCACCCTTTTCCATAAGAATTTTTCATTACCTTTCCACTCTAGGTTCATACCACCCCATTTGTCTTCACTTCTCTCAAAAAAGTTGAAGTCACCCCCCAAGATCCAAGGGATGTCTTGTAAATTGGAGAGCTAGTTCCATAGGAGAGCTTTGTCTTTATAATCATTTGGGGAATATATGGAGCATATACCAAACTTGGAATCATCTTTTTGTAGGATAACCCACACTACTCTATTGTAGGGGGATACCTCGAAGTCAATTACATATTGGCCCCATTTCTTGGTCAGTAGGATGATAGAGCCTCCTTTCCCCCTTTCATGTTTGGTGACGAAATGAGAGGCTTCTCTCCATATCAATTTGAGGGTTGTTTCCAATATGAACCCCACTTCTTTCACTTCTTGGAGGATTACTATATATTTTTCTTTCATTTGGTCTAAGAACCTTCTTACCACATGTTTCCTATCTAGGGATTCTAGCCCCCTCACATTCCAAGAGTAGCAGTTAATTTCCATTCAAAAGGTTATTGGGTGGGGGCTCTTTGTCACTCTTGAAGTTATCAAAGCACTTGGGGAGCTTGTAATCTATTTTAGCTCTTTTATCAATGGGGACTAGGATAATTCCACTATTCTTTTTTCTTTTTTCTTTCATCAACTGGAGGTCACCCTTAGCTAAGGATCCTTCAGTCCCCATCCCTTTCTTTTTCCTATATCTTCTAGTTTTCCTCACTGTTATATCTATTGGGGCTTCCTCCCCATCTATGATACCCTTAGTGGAGTACCCTCCTATATCCTCAACTAATTCAAAACCAGGGCATGTTTTCAATCCATCTAGAGTTGCCACATCATCAAGATTGAGAGTAGAAGTTATTTCATCTTCTGTTTCAGAATAGGAAAGAAGCCTCTACTTCGAGTGTATGTCTTAAATCATGATTTCATCCACCCTCTCATTTCCATTCACTAAGTAGATAGTGAATGAGGGGGGGGTGGGGCTCTGTTTGGGCCTCTTTCAAGGCATTATTGTTGTCATTAGTTTATGTTTGGCCTATCTCAACAAGAGGAGCGATGGAGCAGGAGATTTGCCCCTCAAATTCATTAACAAGCCTTCTAACTTGTGAAGAGTTTTCTTTTTCAACAAGAGTGCCTTTTGTTTTCTCATTTTCAGAGAGACCAACTAGTGTGACTTTTTCCCTCCCAATTTTGCATGTTTCATAATTATAGGTGTCCAAATCCTTTGCTATCTGTTCATTGTTTTGGTTCATTTTTCCTTCTATGACTCTTTGTGTTGGGTTTTGCCTAATTTTTTGCAGAGCCAATTGTTGTGCATTCAATTTATCTATGGTAGGCCAAAAACCTCCAAAGGAGGCAATGGCCATATTAATTTCCTCATTAAGGTTTTTGGTGCAAGGACCTTCAACCTCTGGAAGGGGTTTGTAGATCTCTTCAAATAATGATCATAATTGTTTGGAATTCCTATCAGCATCAAAATTGGCACTAGCAGAGGGCTTGTTACATTCCACATTTAGATTGTTATTAATATTATTTTTCGAGATTTTCATGATTAGGGGAGGCCAAGTTTGAAATTTCGCTTGGATTCACTTGAGCCCTTGGTGCCCTTGCTAAATTTGATTTTTTAGATTCATCTTCTCTAATGGTGTCTGAGGAGAGGTTAGCATATTTTCTTATTTTAGTGGTGTCGTTATTCTTTTTTCTAATTAAGGGGCAGTTTATTCTGATATGGCCCTCTTTTCGACATAGATAACAAGCATTTAAGCCTCCTAGGGTTTCAAGGGCATAGTTAAATGTACCCCTTTTTGTTTTAATTTCCAATTCATTAGGTATGTCAATACCTAGGGATAATGACACCAGGGCCCTCACATCAAAGTGGGGCAAGGCAGATTTAGTATCATCAACTCTGATAACCTTTTTGTATGGCTCCAATATGAGGGCTATGAAATTCAAAAGTTCTAGTGGAATTTGTTTGACAACAATCCATCTCGGACTAGAAAGATCCAAAACCTCATCATTCAAGGCATCCGATGTCCATGCTAGAGCACGAAACATAGATTGGCCCACTTGCCATAATTGCTTTCGAACAACTTCTTCTTAAAATTTAGGGTTATTAAAGAAAATCACAAACAGACCCTTTTGCACCATTCTACAGAAATAGAAGTGGGGCCCTAGGTTTTTGACCCACACCTTATTCAACCATTCATCTAGGTATTTTCTTATCGGAACCCTAGCAATGTCCACGACAGTGAAGAAGATTGTAGTTTTAGTTAATTTATTATCTTCTTCCAAAAATTACAGATTCTAAAGCTTCGTTTGGAATGAGAGTATCAATATTGGGAGAGATCGGGGAGTGCTTACTGATTCCCTCTCCTCCTTTGCTCTCGACATCTCCAGCACCCTCGACTACGAACTTTTCCCCAAACAGAAAGGACATCCTCGCACCCGCAACAATATCTCTAAAGGATCTTGGCTGAGGGTTTACAGATTTGTCTTCATTAGCCCCGAGTAGATTTAGATCAGGGGGATTTGTATCCCCACTCATTCTTTATCACACCCTACTGGAGGATAGAGCCACATGCGAGTGCCACAATTGTCAGGCAGAAACATGAGCAAGCAACCACAGAAGGCGTCACCGATTTGACGGAGAACAAAAAAAGGGGGGTGTTGAACCACCAACCAGGGACACAGTAGAGTGGAGGAGGGTTGAGCCTCCTCCATAGAGATGAGGGAGGTCACTTCAAAACCCTCAAGGTGCAAAGCCTTCCTCGCTTCCTCAGAGCATTTTTTTTATTTTTTCTAATTTGCTACATAATGGTTGAAAAAAAAAATCAAAATATAAGAATTAATAAAATAAATCAATTAATAATGTTTAAGATTAAAAAGTTATATAATTGATCAACCTTTTATATTTTTTATATTCTTAAACCTCCTTATTTTCCACCAATCTTTTATAAGAAGAGAAGCTTTACCATTTTGATTTTATGTAGTTTTTTTGTCTCCCTCAATTTAATATTTAAATTATGTGATAATTTGCGTCAAAGGCGTATCCAATTTGAAGAAGATCGAACTAATATTGGCGATCTAACAGCTGGAGCATTTTTCGACGATTGAAATTGTTTTGTCTATTGATTGTCAAGCTAAAAAATATGAAGTGGTTTATGTTTTCTCTTTCTCACGGGGAAATCATAGACGCGAGGATAAATGAATGAGTGGGTTGAATTCCTCCAAAGGCAATGGCACCCAAACACCCCATTACCCCATTATAGCCTGCTTCCATTCTGAGACATTTAACATCACGTCTGAAAGGATGGAGTTGAAGAAACTTGTTTTTTCTCCTGTTTCGAAAAAGGCAGGCTGACTTTGCCCATCCATGGTGCAGATTGTTCACGTTTCATTCACCCAAACCTAGAGATACCGTCTCTAGCTCTCTAGGTCTATACCTTCTGGAATAGATAAGCTTTCTCAATTGGTTCATCTTAAGCTTTATGACAACAAGCTTATAGGAAAATTCCCACCGAAAATAGGGATAATTCCATACTATTGGAGTTTGATGTGTCGAGCAATAACTTGTCAGGTCCTCTTCCTCACAACGACAGTCTGACTAAATTTCTGAGAAACTACCCAAGTCTCCCCAATGTCCAAGTCTAGTTTAATCAGCCAAGCGGAATCCTATTTGAGATGTACGCATCTTGCTTTTCTCAGCAATGGTTTGACAGTTAGATGAATCCTGACCATTCAACTTGAAATATGTGATGAGTAGGAATTTGTAAGCCACCAGAAAAAGAAGATGTGACAGTTACCAGCGATTATCTTCTACCACCTTCAATGCTAATAACTGCTCCTTATTTGAATCTCAGCTACTCCTTAACACATGTGTTGAGATATTATGTTCATATTCTATAGCATACAAATTCTCCTTTTCATTTAGGTGGTTGTGTTTTTCAGTCACTTTCTTTGAAGCAATAGTCTTTTTTGGCTTTGGTCGAAAGTTTTGCGTTGTGGTCCTGTTCGTCTTCTTTATAGGTATGCCATGTTCTTTCTTCCTCTCTAAATTTTTTAGATCTTTCTTTGACATAGCGAGGGTTTTAATAATCTTACAAGGTTCTATTTTTTTCTTAGTTCATTTGAATTTATGTAGCTCAAATAGTGTAATTTTAATTTGATACGCCGACTCTTATTCAAGTGATTTATGTGAGGGTTCTATTCATGACATTTATAGATTTAATGGTTGTAGTCAAGTAGTGTATTTTGGATTATTATGTGTTGTTTGTGAGCACTAATTTTACGTCTTCTATAAACCCTGTGATGTGTTTGTTCTCCTTGATTTTTACCTAAAATAACATAAATAGATGTGGTAAAATCTTCTTTTTGTATGGAGTTTCATTTAATTCGCTTTTGTCCAGGGTTCTGTTTTTGACATTTGTAGCACAATAGTGTCGCTATTTACAGTGTTTTGAATTGTTGCATTAGTTTGGGTTTTTGTTCCTGATGTGTTCTAACTCGAATAAGGTAATAGTGTATAGCTTTTGGATTCAACTCGAATAAGATAATTAATACATATATATCTTCACTTCTAACCTTCTAAAGAATGTCTAGTTCAAATGTTGTAATTGCTCACAAATTTTGAGTGTGAGGGTCATAAACCCTATCTGGGTTTCATTTTCTACACTATTTAGCTCATATAGTCTGATCATGTATGATGTGGTAATTAGTTGCTAGTGTAACTAATTTTTTTTACCGTGAGTATTTTGGTGTCTCAATAGTGTGATTCCCTATAATTTTTTAATTATCTCTTTGCCTTAATATTTTGCAATAACAATAAATTGACATTTTAAAACTCAAATAGATAAACACTTTGCAGTTGAAATATTCTAGTTAGTTGCAATTGTGGTATTCGAAATCACCTATGTTGGTGTTTATAAGTTTTAACCGGAAGGCTTTTTATATATTTTTGAGTGTTTTATTCTTTTCAACAGCCCTCTACTACCAACCTTATCCAAATCTAGTGTGGATATTCCACTACTTGATTTCCCAATCTATTCCAATCAAAATTTGACTAATTAGGTTGTTGATCCTAATGCAAAACATGCATAAAACAATCATATTGACTTCAATGTGTCGTTGGTAAGTGCAAACATTCATGGGGAAGATTATATCGGAAAATAGAGAGCAAGATAGGCACAAAACTGGAGTATATACAATGTTTAACCTAGATAAACACAAATTCAGTAACAAATGCAAAAGAAGGACAAATTTCCTTCTTATGCCACTATCCCCTTGCTGTCTTATAGAGTTTTACTTCTTTCATGATGCCTTCGTGAACATCTTATACCTTCAGAATGCATATACAACAATAATACTTCTCTCTAACCTTCTGAAATACACTCCAACATCCATAAACCTACTTGATCAATGAAACTACGAACAATTATAGTCAATGACAGCTGAAAGAAACCCCTTCCCAATGTCCTACAAAGGATAGTATAGCTCAAAAGTCACAAGAGAGTTTAGGAAAGAAGTCAAAACAAGATTTCTATCTAATCTGGGATGGTTTCAGCTGTGAACAAAGTTGTCATGTCTTTGCAGTACTCCTTAGTGACATTCCAGTCGCAACCAAAACTTATAATGTTTTTTGGATGGGGATGAAACTGTGACTAATACCTAATTTCCATTATGTCTTCAGCCATCTAAGTGTCCTAAATTGCTGCTCCTATTTTGAGCTACTGATCTCTCTATAATTTTGTTTTTTTTCTTAGCCTTAAGAAAAAGAGTCTTATATTTTCCTAGTCATTGAGGGGTCTTCAAAAATAAATCTTAGTGGTGATGTTAGCCAGCTATACTAGCATGTCTGACCTATTTTAGATTAGCACCTATTCCATTTTATACCAAAATCACCATAGTTCATAGTCTACTTTAACACAATAATTTGAACTAAAATATGCTCAAATGTAGCATGATTACATATTTCAAGATTTGGATTCAAATATGCCTCACAGATACTGACTCTAGAAACTACAATAACAGTGGATTCAAATAGTATGCAGATCTACTAAACTTCAAGCAGCATCCACCAAATGCACATACAAATATAGCTTTATAAAAGTGACACTTTGTTTCATACAAATCACTGCAAATTATCATATAATTTACTTTAATACGCTTAATTGAAAATGCATTTAATGTACACATAATTTAAGAATCTGACTCTAAAGGCCTATCAGTCAATGAATTACACATTGCATCGATTCAAACAATGAACTCCTCTACTAAACTTTAGCAAGCACCCATCTATCGTGTAGACAAAGCTTTTCAGCATGCCTACATTCATATAAAACACAAGCAAAGCTTATAATGTCAAGATATGTTCCAGAGTGCTTAATTAATTCAAATATTTTGGCAACATCCTTGCAAAATCCATATTGTGCATATCTTGCAATCATTGCATTCCATGAGATGACATCTCTTTAGGGAATTTAGTCAAATAGTTCAAGTTCCTTTTCTATGCTTCCACATTTTGCATACATTTCCACCAAGGCAGTTGCAACTGCAACATTTGATAAAATTCCTTTGTTTGGTATGCTTTTATGGATGTCCATACTCTCTTCCAATGCTCCTAGTTTGTCACAGGAAAGGAGAATGCTGACAAAAGTTCTGGATTCTAGCTTTACACATACCAATTGCATTTTCTTGAAGGTTTCTAAAGCTTTTTAGAAATATCCATTTTTGTACATCCTGCAATCATTGCATTCCATGAGATAATCTCTCTTTGAGGCATTCTTCCAAACAGTTCATGTGCCTTTTCTATGCTTCCACATTTTGCATACATGTTTGCCAATATCCTCCTTCCATGATGCTTTCATGGATGTCCATACCCTGTTCCAAAGGTCCCATTTTGGCACAGGGAAGGAGGATATAGGCCAAGGTTGTGGAATTTGGATTTACACCTGCCAATTGCATTTGCTTGAAAGTTTCTAAGGCCTTTTCAACAAATCCATTTTGTACATATCCTGCAAATCATTGCTCTCCATGAGATGACATCTTTTTGAGATATTATGTCAAATAGTTCACGCACCTTATGAGGGTTTTATTTCTCACAAGCTTTTATTCCTATGCCGGCTTGAATAATGTAATCATATATTTTGAATTCTACTAGCCTATAATTTAACTTGTTTTAAAACTCATCTAGGTGCAGGAACACATCAGCAAGATATAAAGTGTATTGCTAATTTTGCACTCCATTAATGGTTTTAATAATTTGCCTCTATCTACATGGTAGCTCGTCTTCTTTTTGGTTGTCTAATGTTTAATGCTTATGTTTATGAATGTATTGTTGAGAGGTCATTTAATCTGTAGTTGCTCATGCAGTTAAACTAACCCATGAAAATAGAACAAAAAAATGAGAAACAAATGACCGAACCAAAAAACGAAAAAGAAAACTTAAAAAACCGAATGCATCTTAAATGCAAAAAAAAATTAACACCTAACCATAAGTTTGTTTATTTCTTTTGTTGCTTGTTGTATGCGGTCTACCACACTAAAAACCCCTAAAAATTTTGTATCTAGTCCTACATATGCTATTGTAGAGCCTTCCATATTCTACATGTCTGCTACATCTATAATCCGCCATTGACAAAATTTTAGTAGTCTAAAAGCTATAATAGGAAAAATAATTACTGTTGGAGTCTCTCTACCTCTTTTCCACTCTCCGCCTCTCTCTATGTGTTAAACATCTCACTATTATTATATCCCACCATCTATATCTCCCTCTTCCTCTATATCTCTCTATCTCTACCTCTCACTCTCTATCTCACTATCCACCCCTATATCTCTCTCTACCACTTGGCCTCATGTACACCGCAAATTACAAAAACTGGGTCAAACATTTCCCTAATGGACCTTCCACAACTCTTTGGCATACCCATTACACACCAAGGTGCAATTGCTAGTATTATCTATTTGTTTAAATGCATGAGCTCTCTTCTCAACATTTTTTTTCTTCTTAATATTTCTTATTCTTCTCCTTAAAATAAATATATCTTCTCCCCTTTCTAAAGTGTAACTATTTTTCTTAGCATTCAATAGAAGTGCAATATTAATCGTAAATAAGTCATCAATTAGACTAAACAAATCATGAAATATAAAACTAATGTAAATTTTTAAAAGTCTTACATTACAAATTAATTATTTCTATGATTAAAATTTATGTTTGTTCAATCAATTAAATGTCTTTTTTTATCTAGATATTATGAAACATTTATTATCGACATGTATTTTTGATGAAAAATAATAGGCTCGAGATATACATGCTTTACTTAGTCATTATTTGAGTTGAAAAGAAGTTTTATTGACAATGAGTTCAAACAAGCTAATGTGGTTGTTGATTCAGCTACACATGTTATTCTTTTGTATTTATTAAAAGGCTAGATGTTAACTATGTAATTCTTATATTCATTTGGAAACTATAACTTCAAAATTTTACTCTAAGATTCTTCATGATTACTTTATTGTCTTCTCAATTATAAATTACTACCAGACGGTGAATTGTTGGCAGTGAATTTTCCTTCAGTGAATTGTTGACGATGAATTTTCTTAGAACCAAATAAATTATATAAACTACATCATAAAATCTATATAATTATTATAAATATCTTATTATACATATTATCATTATCACTTTTATAAAAATACTTAATTACCCTTCAACTATATCTTAATTCTTTACAACCCTCATTAATACATAATTAATTAAATATTCTCGATTAACAATAGTTATAATATATTGTTTTTTCCCTATCAAGTTGTGTTCAATCTAATATACAAACAATATTTTCAATTTAATTTACTCCCATAATATGATGACAAGAATCTCATTTAAATTTTAAATTTTACTATTAATATTATTAAAAAATTCTTTCAGAAAAAGGACAGACTTTCACGGGCTACACCAACATTGTAACCAGATTCCTCAACACTCACAATCAACACTTTTTTCACTTGGAAGATTTTAAATGCATATCTTCTTCAAAAATAGTATTCTATTCCAAAGTTTTATGTAATGTGATAACCATAAACCATAAAAAGAAATATGGGTATCACATGTCCATTAAAGAAAATGATTTATTTCTTACATCATAAGAGACTTGATTGAAAGACCCGTGAGTATAATTTTATTTTGGGATATGTTAAAAGTTTGCCTTAGTTTGTAATTCAAGTTATTTATTTGTAAAAAGTTTGAAAGGATTTCTAAACCATTTATTTTATATGTTATTTATTTTATATTTTTTGAATGTGATTCTAACTGCAATCTTATTTTTTAGGTATAGAATTACTAGTATGAAAAGAATAGGATTATTGGTTTTGTTTCATCTTTCAAATTTAAATTTATTTCTTATCAATTTTAAGATAATCTATTTTAAAATTATTATTTTTGTTTATTGACTTACATGTTCAATTAATCAAATAGAATTTTAGGTTCTCATATTTAAAGATATATCCTAAGTCATTATCATCACATCAATATATAAATACATCATCATAAGTGAAGCATAAATAAATTAGATTCATACATAGAAAAGGATAACGTACTCATCATAATTTACATTCATATTTAAATTGATATTTTATGCATAATTCACATTTTTATTATTTTGAATTGCAAAAACATGGGACTTGTCTAAAACACAAGTATTAAACTTCAAACCTTACATAGAAAGACCCCAAATATGTTCCTCAACGCCATAATGTTCTAAATCAACTAACAATTGAAGATGGGAAAAATTATTATTGTAGGTACATGACACAAATTGTAAAAAGATGACATATCAAAATTTGGTCAAAATCACACAACCTACCATGTCCATATATTGAGAATGGCTAGATTAGTTCACCATAACTAGCTATACACATTTACATCCTTAAATCTGATTCTAGAATCAACATCTATTAGCACATCAATGTGATTATCATAATGAAATAGATGTGTCACTCCTCTTTCATTAACATGTTGATTTATTCTTTTATATATCATGTGGATCGATATTGATTTAGGAATGGTTTATATTTACTCAAAAAAAAATTAGACCTAGATTAATATTCAATAATATCATAAAAGAGTTATATTATTTAGGATTTTAATTCCTCCCTTATATTTGGTGAATTTGACCTTTCCTATACCAGTAGGGTTTGTACTTTCCATTTTTGTTAAAATCAAATCTAATATTTATGATTGCTTTCATTTTATTTTTATATTTGAGAATAGAGGACAAATTTGTGAGTAGCAACAAGGTTAAGGATAAATATAAATGGAGATATATGTATGTCTATTATGTGCTCAAGTGTAGGAGTTGTTTAGAATAAGCGTGACAAGTTACAAATCATGAAAATAACATGAATAATATGTTGTTATTGTTTGAATGTAAAAATGTGATGCAGAAGCATCCAAAGGGAAAGAGTAATCTTACATCACTAGAAAATATTTTCTTTTACTTTATTTAATTTCTTGCAAGTTGAAATTGTAGAAGTTGATAATCCAACCTCACAGATCCCACTGAACACCTGCAAGCAAATAACCTATCGCCAAAGGAGATCAAGAGACGCAAGAATGGTTCTTTGCAAACATGAATCAAAAATGCATTAACTAGAATTGAATAATTACAATAAGATCAATCCTTAAGAAATGATATCGAAAACCTAAAGTGAAAACCCTAGGATGAAAATTAAATTAGCATGTGACAAGTGTCAAGATCATAATGAGCGATATGACATGACTAATTTAATAATGCAAAATAGATTCCTAAGTTTAGCTTAAGTGTTCAAATAAAGTAAAGGTGATTTAATTAATTAATCAATATGATTAAATTGATCAAGTAAAAAACATATTACTCTAACACCCCCCCTTAAGATGAACTTATGGAGTAGCTAAAAAACTAAGGACAGATGCATGAAAGAAAATATGGTTCCCGAAAACAAGGCTTGATGAGGTACCCATGTACAATTGTAAAAGATCTCTCACTGTAGGATGCCAAATCTCACATATTGGTTATATGGACTAGCATCCTCATAGAATAACATATACCATTTACTCCAAACAAAATGCTGAAACTAAACAAACATGTAATGGAGAAAAGGCAATACAACCTATTCTATGATGGATTGGTGCCCTCCATGAAGATGTGAGAGAGCCCTTTCCCAATCCCTTTCTAAGCCAAATGAGATAGACAATGAGTTGCTATGAGCTCAAGTTGCCTATAGTTTTGATGCCTTCAAATTGTGTTGTAGAAATGAGAGAAGATGGCTTGCATTTATAGGAAAAGTTGATAGAAGAGAGGCCAAAATTAGGAAATGTGGGACTAAATCCCATCCAATAGGATAGAGACACTTGTCATAATGGGATTGGTCAAAGCTTGTGCAAGTTTTGGCCAATGTGCCCATTCAAATTTGAAAAATGTTAATAAATGCATGTTGTTGAGAGTTTTGGGGGGAATAATCTTTGTCCAAAAAAGTCAAAGATGAGAGTTATTGAGGGAAAACAACTCTTTTTAATAAATCAATAAATTAATGTATTGTTGCAAGTGGGTGGGTTAGTTAGGAGTTTAGATTTGACTCTAGTTGAGTCAAAAGCTAGAGAATGCTAATCATGATTTAGAAGTCAATTAATTTAGATTAATTAACTTAGGGGATATTAAGAAGTGACATTTGATAAATCAAATGAGAAGAACTTTAAGGATTTGATTAAATAATTTTGATTTATTTAATGAACCTTAGTGAATTAATCAATAAATTGCTTTAATTAATTAATAGCAGAATTTGATGTTAGTTAGAGCGAGATATATGATGTTAGTTTTGCATGTCTACACTCACGATGGGATAAAAGGAGAAAACCACGTTGGAAAAATCCCTCCCCAAAAGAGAGAAATACAAGTGAAGGACTAAGAAGCCTCCAAACAAGAATGTCCCAAAAGATAGGAACGATGTATGAGCATGAAAAACACTAAAGCATGAAGAAGTTGCAAATAGTGTCGTAGAATGACTACTAAAATTCTAAAATAAAAACCCTCTCTGAAACAAATGATGATCAAGATCATTAAGATAAGAATCTGCATGAGTTCCCTCAATGACACTACTCGAATCTGATGGAAAAACATCAAGAACTCGAAGATACAAATGGCACAAGTACCAATAGTCTAAAGAGTTGATCAAGTAAAAATGGAAGGTCACCTCCAGAAATAGGAATGCAAGAGTGTCCATATGGTAAGTGCTCCATCTCATCAAAATGCATGGGTAACCAATCATTGCATCCGCCTAGTACATAGGAACAAATACTGTATACATAGCTCACTCCAACACGAAACCAAGGAAGCATTAGCACCAATAGTAGAAACCCCCCCATAATGCTGACAAGGGAGAGGTATGACAGGTACATTGAGACTAACTATCTAAATGTAGTGCATGAAGAAGAACCAATAACATCTTAATGTGCAAACATGAAAGTACAAGCAGATATAAAGGGTGTGAAAACAAAAGTCACACATGCATGAGAAATATATGAAGGAAAAACAAAGGCAAACATCAACCCCCATGGCACTTTATATCATAGTGTGAGTACAACAAGGCACAAATTGATGTGCAAGAATCCAAATACTACACATATAAAGTTGAGGCACTTTATTTCAGTGCATTTAGAAATGAAAAATACATACAATGTGAGCCCATAAGGTCCAAAAAGGACTATAGCTGAGAAGAAGGATTTCTGGAAAAAACCAAAAATCAAATCTGGAAACCACCTGCACCACTACAAAGAGCTCGAAACTAGCTTTCTAACAATATCTCGTTTGCCCATTTTGACACCATGGAAAAAATTTATGGCCTCTGAAAGAAAACAGCTCTCAAAGGGCAAAAAACATAGTCACTACATTAAATTTGACGTCCAAGTGGCCATCGCAGCAAAAATGCGAGGTTAAAATTGATACCATGTAGAAGTTGATAATCCAACCTCACAGATCCCAATGAACACCTGCAAGAAAATAACCTATCACCAAAGGAGATCAAGAGACACAAGAATGGTGCTTTGCAAACATGAAGCAAAAATCCATTAACCAAAATTAAATAATCACAGTAAAATCAATCCTTAAGAAAGGAGATCGAAAATCTAAAGTGAAAACCCTAGGATGAAGATTAAATGAGCATGTGACAAGTGTCAATATCATAATGAAAGAGATGATATGACTAATTTAATAATGCAAAATAAAGATTCCTAAGTTTAGCTTAAGTGAAATAAAGTAAAGGTGAATTAATTAATCAAGTAAAAAACCTATTACTCTAACAAAAAATTTGATTCTAGTTATAACCAATTACCACATATTCTATTGTATGCCACCACACTATTTGTTATGAATATATGTTATTTGTCAATCCTAAAATATTACATTCAACTTCCATGATTTTATAGTCATGGAAAAATAATAATTCACTTCCAAACTCATTATTGAGTATACTAGGAAGACATCCAATATCATTGTTCATAGATTATGGAAACTTTCTAAAGTGTGTGGAAATAAAAGAAAGCATTACAAGATATATTAGACCTAAGAAAAATTAATGGTATGAACCATGTGGAGATCTATCATCATTGTATTCATTCTAAAATATTTTTTACATGTTTGGTTGATTATGCATTTCTTTAAGCATTGAGCTTAATACCTCCTTGTATCCAACTAATACCATTCCTAAGGCTAGAATATATTATATAAACATTGATCATGACGATTGGAGAGAAACATGGAGATAGAAGGAAGATAAATTTATTTTGGAGCTTAGAATTTTCATTGAATTGAAATATCTTTCGAATTATTTAATGTGTATTTATAATTACATGGATATGGATTAGGATGTTGGAAGCCTATTGTGATAGTTTATAATTTATTTATGACTAGAATCAATAGGCATTATAGTATTATTGTGTTGTTTGCATTGGTTTTCATTGTATGTTACTTTATTTTCCTACATTGTTAGAAAATAATTCATTACATCCTTTATCCATGACTAAATTATGTGGTATTAGAGTTGGTTAAGAAATAACATTTATAAATTTGGGTTTTGCTTGACCGAACATAATTTTCAAGAATTATGATAAGAGATTGGTAAATTAAGGAATGGAAAGAAAAGGTAGAACACCGTGATTCTTCCAATAGGAGAGTGTCGGGAAGAATATCTTTGAGGTTGGAATTGGTTGTAAACATATTTCCAAACTTGAGTTAGGCTACAAGAAGATTACAAATAGAGCATCAACTATTATGTAGTTTTAAGAAGTTATAGATAAATCACTAACTTGAAGGGAGTTTTAACCAAATCTAAGGTTCCTCCATGAAGAGGAAAAGGTATTGTTAATGTAACTAGAAATATGGTAAAAAAGTATTAGATGATAAAGTAAATGGAAATCTAAAAGTATTATTTTGGAGTGAAACATCGAGAAAATGGAACGAGAGGGCGTGAAAGAGGGCCTCAATGATGGAATGATATAAAGGTTTAAACACACTCACACTTTCCCTAATTTCATTAGAAAAAAGATATCTCCAAAGGGTAGGGTTGACTTTCAACCTTAAGGTGAGTCAACCCTATGTAGAGATCTATTGTTTTCTTATGACAAAAAATTACATAGTGAAAATTTTGGGAGATGAATTAAAATGTATTAACATGTTAAATTTTATGACCTAACACTTGAAATGAAAAATATTTTGATAACATAAATGGAAACAAAAATTTGCAAGTAGGTCTGAGAAGGGTAGAATGGTGTGCACCTAGCCTAAAAAATTGACTTTTGAGCTCTATAACAGGACTCATTTGTCCAAGGGTGAAAGGATCCTAGTATCCCTTTCTAAAATTTCAAAAGTTGAGTCTCTATCCCCCATTCTACACTCTACTCATGTACCTTCAAATCTTGACCTCCAAATTTGGACCTATAGAAAATCTATAAAATAAAATTTTGTTTTGTGTGTATGGGGGTTTTCCTCAATCAAACCCAAAGTTTGGTAATTAAACCTTGACGAAAGATATAGATCTGATAAATGGCAATGTGTGAAAGTCCTAACCTTAAGTGCATCTAAGGTTGTTATGAGCTAATATTCAAAGAAACCCTACTCAAGTGCATTAGAGTATGATTCCTATGACAATGATAAATGACAAAGATCCAATTAGGGAGAAGTAAAAACACCTTAATAAATATGAAGTATGATAATAACTTTACGTAGGTTGCTAGTAGAATGAATCTTGAAGATGGGAACACTAGGAAATAATTCATTAGGTTAAGGAAAATGGTCAAATTCATCTCCCAAACCTAGAATCCATCATGATCCACCATAGGCATCAACCTTCAATCATGAAGAATGCTTGATCAAATCTTTGACAAAATGATCTTGAAGACCCACAAATACAAAAAAATGTTACTCCAAGACTTCAACTTTTCTTGCATGAACTTTATCTCCTTGCTCTTCAAAAGTTCTATTTTCTTGCTTGTCCAAATCTAGTTTGAAATGGTGAAAGAACTAGGCTTTATAGGATTCTTCTCTAATTTCTTGAATATTAGATCTCAATAGCCGACATTTGAATCTTGAATTTGGGACTTTAAAATACTACCAAAAACACATTTAAATTTTGTTTTTGGGACTTAAAGGGGACCCATTCGCCCAAGGGTGAATGGCTCGTGGCCTAAAATTCCAGAACCAAAAAATTTCGGAGTCATTAATTAATTAAATGCATTTATTCTGTGCATGTTTTATTGTTGGAAAATTATAAAAAATAAGCCTTGAGATGCATAATAAAGGGGCTTAGGGGTCTATTTAGGAAGGGTAAAAGTGCATAAATGTGAGATCACTAAAATACGTCCAAACTAAGTGTGAAATTATACTATCACCTAGAAGGGAGTATAATTTTCTACACTAAATTTGGCCCCCAATTTAGTGGTCATATAATAGCAAGCTAAAGTACTGAAAATAAAATGTGCTTCATAAAAGGATACTCATATGGATATTGTAATTTTTTTGTGAACGGGGAGAATGAAGCCCCAAATGTAGTCATCTACAAAACCACAATGTTGGGAACTACATCCTGCAAAAATGATTTGTTATCTATTCAAAATCATATTAGAACATGTCAAACTTCTACGGAGAATCAAATTTGAGGGTAGATGTATGCCCCCTAATTATGCTTGCTTTATGAAGGTAGAATCAGGGTAGCAATCTAGCCTTGTCGAATTACTATACTTTGTGTTGTGAATACTTACAATAGAGTATTAAGGTTACAACACCACATATAGATAAATAGTAGATAAGATCTAAGATGAAAAAATGAATCCAATGCAATAGATGACATCAAAAACGGAGTTCTATAGCCCCCCATTATGATGTTTTGAATGAAATATACTATTAAAATTCTTTACTATATGTTAGTGAAAAATAATGTTTTTACCATCATTTGATATTTACCATTTGGAAATTACCTTGTTGCAGAGGAGTGATTATGTCAAGCCAATGACCATACAACCCCCTAGATTGGATGTCCTAAGAAAGGAGGTGGCACATGGTGAGCTCTTACACACTATGAGTTTGTTGAACCTCACTTTATAATTACTTTTTTGAATTTGTAGCATTTTTTATGCATTTTTTAAAGGTTTTAGGACCTCATCCAAAAGTGGCGCACCTATCCCATTTTGGTGTATGTGTCCCAAAATGACCAAAGTGTACTAGACCCCCTGTCCAAAAATGGCCCAGGTGTCCAATTTTGGCCCAAGCATCTTAGGGAAACTTTTTCTTTCTTTTTATTGATTGGTTAATTATTTTAAGCATGTTATAAGCATGTTACTGATGATCTCTTCCATCTCTTTCAAGTTTTTTGATGCACTCAATAGCATTTAGGAGGTAGAATATTCACCCTTCTCTAGGAGCAGGTTACCCAACTTACCGAGGAGGAGGTTGACACCTTATGTAAGATAGATTTATTCTATATCAACCTCATGCCACCCATGAGGTATCATGATGCTATTCTGATGGCATTGGTGGAGAGATGGAATACAAACACATGCACATTCCATCTGCTTATAGGAGAGATGTCAATGACTATAGAGGACGTGAACTGTATTTTGAGATTACCCATATAGGGTGAGACCATCCATCTAGAGGAGGATCACATGTGTAGGAAGATGAGATAGGATATTCAATATTGTGTGGGTCACCCTATTCCACCAAAGGATATTGGAGCTCACATTGAGTTACAATGGCTCCTATATGCTCGCTCACCATTATTATGGCGGATTATGCTTGTTACAATTACTTTAGTGCTTGTACCAGATGGATGAGGCACACACCTAGGTGTGGACCTCATTCACACCATTCATTATATGGAGCGGCATCGAATCATTTATGTGTGGGGTCGTAATATGTTAGCTCATCTTTATTATGCTATTGGTTGATTTTTTATTGAGAGTTACACAACATAGTACACTATACACTACTATAGGTTTGCGCCTTTGATTATATCACATGTACTAGGCCTATAGGTTATCCTATTGTAATGGTCATGGGTTATCCATGAGTTTTTAACTACACATTGAGACAAGTTTGTTAGTTCACAAATCCATTGTACTAGAGGGTCCAGTTTGATCATCTAGAGGAGGAGGAGATAGTATGGAGACCTTACTACACCATACCCCAATGGTAAGATCTCACGCAACAACTTGTCAAGATGTAGTAGGATATATTTTTTCTTGGATGGCATGACTATATAGTGATTCCCTTTAATTATGATCAAGTTATGTGATAATTTGAAAAATTTAGGTACCTCCTAGGCCACAACCTACTTATCTGAGAGTAGGACATAGTGGCTCTAGGCCAGGAGACATCTAGCATCCTATGATAGATGATGTATTTTTTAGCAATTTAGATAATGAGGACAAGGGTATTCCCCTAGCATCAGATGTGGATGATGTAGGTGTCATGATAGCCTATGAGCACTAGTGGATGAGAGGATAGCCTACACATGTCTTCCTTGAACATCACCCCGTAGGCAATGTTGGACCTCTTCCAAGTCGTGGAGATGAGAGAGAGGATGGAACTATGGATGGGGACATAGATGATGAAGATAGGGTAAAGTACTTAGAGGAGGATGAGTAAGATCCATAGCATGTGAGTGATGATCCTGATGAGTTGGAGGAGGCCATAGATTCCCTCGAGGAGGGACCTTCATCTCGCCTGCGAGTCACTCGGGTGCAGACAATAGCTACATCAAGCATTACCCTTCATGAGCATGGGGAGGGTAGTAGCATCGCACCTTCCATACTTCCTACTCACAAGGGACCTATTATCCCACATCGAGATCTTGATTGGTCGGTTGGTAATCTAGGTGATGAAGTACTATTATAGTTTTCCTATGTTTCTAGTTATTGTATTTACTTATAATGTATTTCTGCAATATTCTTTATGATTATCATCTTTTAGTGTGTACATGAGAGTGGTGAGACCTCTTCCATCAAGTAAATATGGAGATGCCCCCCTCCTTGCCCCCACATCAGACCATATGAGTGGAAAAAATGCCACCGCCTAGTGCAAGGAATCATGCTAACCTTTTTGAGCCTTGAGATAGATGGAGGATAACGTACGAGGAGACAACAAGGATCGTTGATTGATCCACAACTAGAGAGGAGTAGGATAGAGTTGATCTTGCAGAGCTTCGGGCTACAAATGAGGATATTTGAGCCACCTGGGTCCTAGTTGAGAGCAATTCATAGGCTTTCATGTGGTCGTAACTCAATAGGTTGTAGGGAGAGCTCACTAGATTGCGGGCAGATCTAACTAGAGTATAGGTCAATAGGGACCAGATAGATAAGGAGTAAGTCACAACACTCATACATGAGGGGATGGCTTTAGGTGAGGTATGGGACCTATGGGATCGGATGAGCTCCATGATTAGATCATGATTTATTGTCTCTTGATGAGAACCACCACCAGGTCATAAGGAGTCTAGTAGTCATAGGCCACACGAGTTGTGTTATTATGTATTACACCATATTTTTTATCGTGGTGACTATTTATTGTAGTATAGAAAAATGTACACCTTTACATTTTCACACCATATTTTCATCCCCTTAATTGATTGGACTTATTTAAGCCTTTAATTTTCTCAATAATGCATTCAAAAGCCTAATTAATTTCATTTTCCAAAAGGGAAACCCACATTTAATCAATTCCTACATAATTACACATCTTGGAAAATGTGTCATAGGTTTAGGGCCTAGGACCCATTTGCCCAAGGGTGAATAGGTCCTCCTTAAGTCTTGGATCCCATTTTTTAATGTTTTTGGCAGTATTTTAAAGATCTAAATTCAAATCGCAAAGGTTGGCTTGTGGTGTTTAACTGTCAGGTAATTAAGGAAATACCTATAAATACATATTTATTTAATCAATTCAAATTTAAAGAAAAATCTAGCATTAAGGAAACTTTCACAAGAGAAAATATTATGGTCAAGAGAACACAACAATAACTCATAATTTGCATTTTTCAATTTTGAAACCTTTGTACAAGGACCCATTTTCCCTTGGGTGAATCTATCATTGTACAGGTGTACTACTAGACTTTTGGGAGCCTTCTTGCCTCTATTTTGAATTCATGTTTCTACTATTCAAATTGTACTTTAAAATTTTGAGAAATTGTTATTACATGTGCAAGAAAAGTGGCATTTTGTTTGATTTGTTGCAATTTTAAAAAAAAATTGCATTTCAATATTGAAAATCATCAAATCTATAGGAAAATTGTTTATATTTTTGAAATATTGCATAAGTTGGATAGATTACTTTTCATTTTTGGCACACACTCAAAACTCTAAATATTAGTATCTTTCCTTTTCAAGTATGCCAAGAAAAATCTCATTAACAAGCATGTTATTCATTCTTCCAGTATCTTTCCTAGTTACATATGAGAATATCTTAGTGCAAGAGAATGAAATTTTTGACACATTCCTTAATACCACATTTCCTATCCTTCACCCATCCCCTAATATCTCTCTTATTTGTGAGGATGTTTTGATACAAGAGGATGCAAGCATAAACAATCATGACAATCATATTTGCTCATCTCTCTATACCTCTCCTACTTGTGATGAAGGTATCTTGGTGTTAGAAGATACACTCATTGAGCATCAAGAGAATCTTGTTTCTCCCTCTCCTGCTACCCCACCCACTTGGGAGGACATTATGATGCAAGAGAATGAGATCATTGACACATTTCTTAGCATCATCTTGCCTAATCTTCATTCATCTCCCAACATCTCTCCCACTTGTGAGAATACTTTAGTGCAAGAGAGTGCGATCATGGATAATCATGAAAACCATAGTTTTTCTTCTCTTGATACCTCTCCTACTTGTGATAAAGGTATCTTGGTGAAAGGAGATACAATCATTGAGAATCATGAGAATTTTTTGTGTCCCTCTTCCAATTCTTCTCCCATTTGGGAAGATATTGTGTCGAATGAAGATGATATCATAGATAAATTTCCTTTGAAATATGGTATAGATGAAGAGGCTAAGTCAACCTCTGATCGCCCCACTTGAATATCATCAAAATGAGGATAAATCTATTGATGTTATGAACATTAGAGCTCCCTTGATTATTGGACCACCTAAGATTCCTTTTGAACCTCCTAAGATTTCTTTAGTCATTAGACCTCCTAAGCCTCAACTTATACTCTATCCACCCTCACAACAACCACAAGTCCAAAAAAAGCATGTGCTTATCAAAGGACCACCTCAAAACAAGCCTAAAACCCTAGGAAGTATCTTGAACTTTACAAAGAAACTTACTAGTAACAATGTTTTGTAGCAACTGAGTTATAATATCATTGCTCACACATATAACACAAGGAACAATAGGCAACCACAAACCAAACCTACTTCAGTATTGCTCCCTCAACCCATTTTACCTAGTGCTCCTCGTTTTCCTTTGCACAATGGAAAGGAGTATGATCTTATGGAACAACTTTGCAACACTCATGCTAAGATTTATTTATGGGACCTTATTCAAGCTTCACCTTATTATCATATCATGCTTCAAAATGCTTTACAACAAGTTTTTATCTCTCCTAGTGCATAACAAAATGATGTAACAGCCCTAATCCAAGATATGAATTCAATTAATATTGATATTGTCTTTCATCAAGACGAGTTACCTCCATTAGAGATACAAAAACAAAATGATGCCTTGATGATAGTGGTTGTCATTAATAGGTGTGGAATAAAAAGAGCTCTCATTGACAATGGTTCAACCCTTAATGTGTGGGTAAATGCAAGAAGATGAGTCCATGAAACATGGAAGTTTTTTCCTCAGCAAAAAACTCAAAATCGGCTTCAACAAAACGGGATCCCGTTTTTAAAAAGCGGGATCTCATTTAGGTTCGTGCTCTCGAGCCTAAAACTAAAATAGGATCCCATTTTTTAAAAAAATTCAAAACGGGATGTCGTTTTGAAAATTTGCTAAAAACCAAAAATGGAAAGTTTTCAAAATGGGATCCCATTTTGAAAACTTTCTATTTGAAACTTTTATTTTGAAAAAATCCATTTTTGGAAAATTTTCAAAACAGGATCCCATTTTGAAAACTTTTTGTTTTTGGCAACTTTTCAAAACGGGATCCTGTTTTGCAAAACAAGATCCCAATTTGTAGAACCATAAAAAATATATATTTTTATGAAATGAGATCCCATTTTAGAATGGGATCACGTTTTTTTAAATATGAATTTTCAGTCAAGTTTTTGGCTTGTTTTCAGTTCAGGAAATGGCTTGGGGACCCAAACCTAAACTTTGGACTTGTTTTGCCCTACAACTTGAAGATCATGGCAATGTCACATGAAAATAGTGACTTTGGACATATTTCTAAAGACCTATTTTGCATAACCTTTTGATGAAATTAAAACCCATTATAGATGAGACAATGTAGATTCCAAATATGTAAAAAAATTTACAATTGGATTATTTTTTCTATTTTTCAATTAATTTTTCATGAAACTAGTCCATAAACTTGAAATATCAAGGTTTTTTAGTATTTTAATAACTTTTTATTAAAATACTTTTTTGAAAAATGAATTGCACCAAAACGTACTTCAAATAATTCTTTTCAATTTGAACAAAAAAAATATCAAAAAATAATAAGTTTAGGTCATCTTATGTGTGACATACACAATGATTTTTCAAAACAACAGATACGGCCAATAAAAATTTAACAAAAAAAATATTCAATAAAAAATTACAAAAATATCAAAAACATGCTTCAATGAGTTATAAATCTTTTCCCAAAAGGATTTAGAAAAATATGATTATTTAGGTCAAAATATGGATGACGTACATGTGCATGGTATGGTACAAAAAAAGTTACTTTTAAACAGTGGTTTTTAGAAACGCCTATTGATTTTTTATCATCTAGGTATTGAAATAAATTACATATTTGAAAACTAGACTCTGAGTACTACATTTTATGATCACTGACTTATTTCAAGATTCAATCTCTAAGTGCTTCAAATTTTAAGGTCAAATGTCACAAATTCTAAAAATCGAGGAAAACACTTCCACTTTTTGGCCAAAAAGTGGACTCAACTTCTTGCACACACTTTTGTGTAGTATAAACCTTTTGGATAAGATTGGAGTGGGTAAGACTAAGATTGAACCAGATTCCTTATCTATTCATGGCTTTGATGATGTGGGAAATCAAACTCTTGGTGTGATAACATTACTTGTGAAAGTTGGAAAAGTTACATTGCAAACTCCTATCCATGTCATGCCTAATGATCTTTCATATAATCTTCTCTTAGGTAGACCATGGATTCATGCAATGAATGTGGTTCCTTCCACGTTACATTGTCTAGTGAAGTACACTTATAACAACATTTTTTATACAATAAAATTTGATCTTGAGCCTGAGAGTTGTTTACAAATTGAAAAAGGAATGATAAATCCTCTTACAATATTCATACCAACTACAAAAGTGGAATTGGTACAAGAAGAAGAAGAGAAGTGTTTGTCATCAATCATGAAACTATTGGATGATGATTGGGGTGATGAGTCCAATTAATGGCTCAATTTTGATAGGGTTTATTATCTATTTGACATTGTTACCATAGAATTTGACACTTGGTTGTTGGTATTTTCCATGTTATTTCCTCAAAACCATAGATGTTAGGCATAAGTTTATCCTTATGACTTTTAATGACATTAACATGCTATGTGAATTATCTATGTTAATTTTACATGTGGATTAATGAATGTTACTTTAAGGTAGTTATAGATATGCAATTGTTTATGTGTGCTAGTGTTGTTATGCAGATGTAATTAGAGCCTGCAAAGTTAAGGAAGTTTCTGCCAGCTGGTCGATTGCCAAGGAAGTCAATGAGATGATCATTAAAAGTTCAATGAAGGCAAAACTCTTGATGGAGGGAAAATCCTAGTTCAAATTAAAGAATGTAATTGCCTTGTAAATGATCATATTTGTTGGTTGAGCAAATATAGGAGGTGTTGTCATGCTAGATCTGTGTTAAGGCAAGGTTGGCTTGACCAGATTCCATGCATGCATAACCTCCTTTCCTCTTTTTATGCTTTCCATAAGTGTTGTCCTCCTAATTTGTTGGAGTTGACCACCTTGTTAGGTAGTTAGTAGTTTTTCCTTCTATAAATAAGACTAGGATACTCCTTCTCAGAAGGTTGATGGATCTAATGGTGTTCTTGCATTTCTTGTTTTCAAGTAATACAGATATGTTGTTCCATTGTAATCGCACTTTCAATCAAAATGATATTATAAGTTTGTTGCATCTGAGTTAGGTTCAAGGGAAACTCACCCAAGGGTTCCCACTTGGTGAGAATTCCATCCTTTTAGCTCAGTCATTATTTTTATGTTCAGTAATAGTTACAATTCTGGCAACTGTATGTTTTTGCAGCCACTAGAATTCCATTACATGATTATTCTTGCAACCAAAGAAAACAAATTAGTTTCTTGTCCATTTGCTAATATTTTTATTTATGTCATGCATTTCAGTTCAGTATTGTTGATGATTGATGTTCAGTGCTTATTTTACTTCCTTTCAAGCAATTTACTTTCAGCATCATGTCTTTTCTAGTTGTAGAATGAATATGGCTACAATAGAAACCTAGTGCACATATATTGCTGACCCATTTCAAGTTCACGTCCCTCGGTTGACAATTAAATGAACCTTCATGATGAGAAAGATAGTTATTCAGTATAGATGTCCTGTCTCTGAGTTATAGCTTTAAGGTCTTAGTTGTTGAATCATTAAAGGAGGCCAACATTTTTGGCGTCGTTGTCGGGGATGGTGTCAAACTAGGAATTATTTTAGAGTTTTTTTTCAGTTTCTTTCTTGTTTTGGGTATTTTAGAAGTTTTTTTTCAACATACCCTTCATTGGAATAAGTACTGACCCACTATTCTTTCACCAATTCTTTGTGTGATTTGGTTGATACTGAGTAATACTACATGCATGGGGGTAGGAGAAGAGATTCTTTAGGGAGATTCCTTCCTAATTACCCTAACCCGGATAACCAACTAGTCGAGTTTCAAAAATTTCCAGGAGAAGTAAACCCTTTTGCTAATGCATTTCCAAATTTTTCCAGTTCTAAAACTTCCTCTGAAGAACAAGCTACCCAAAATCTGATTGAGAGCCCATTTTCTCTGATAATACATCAAGCAAATATGGCTGCCCCAACTCGGCCTAACTAGCCAACCATTCATTTTCCTATCCCTCCATAAAATGATGTTGATAATCTCAAGAACATTCCTGCTTCAATTCTTCCTAAATTATATGGACTTGTAAAAGAGGATCTAGACACTTTCTTGTTTGAATTTGATATCCTCTATAGAAGCTATGATTACACTACTAATGCTCATAGGCTTAAGTTGTTTCCCACTACTATGAAGGAAGTTGCATTAAGGTGGTTTATGAGCTTAGGAAGGAATACTATAAATAGTTGGGATGAGATGAAGGAAAAGTTTCTTGAGAAGTATAAAGAATATTGTGAAGGTGGTTATATGAGGGGAGGTGATATCTTTAGGATATAATGGAAGGAGGATGAGAGTTTGGAGGACTATGTTTCAAGGTTCTTGTTTTGTCTATAGAAATCCCCACATCAAGCACTCAGTGAACAGTCTCAAAAGTTGCTCTTCCTTAGAGAGATCAGTGAAATTTGCACTGATGCTCTAGAATTGATAGGAGGAGGTGATATCACCCAAATTCCTTGGGATGATCTTAGGAAGATATGTCATAATTACTCCAGAGAATCTATGAAGAAAGGGAGAGGTTACCAGTCTTCTATGGGTAAATCTTATGTTAATGCAGTTTCAAGGATGGAAATCACTCACTTACTGTCAGACTTCAAGCAGGATATCATAAATAATATGGCAACTCGGCTAGATACACTTCAAGCAAAGAAACATGAGGAGGCAGAGGCAATGTTGGTAGAATATTATCCTCATTGCAGGCAAAGAGAGAAGGACTGCAAATGTAAAATGGTGGCCAATATTGGTAGAAAACACATTCCACATGAATTAAAGCCAATTGAGTGAGATGAAGATCAATTTTTCTATGTTGCACAAAGAAGGCCATGGGCTCCAAGACAAGGTATGACACTAGACCTATTATCTTTTAATGGACCTTACATGAATTCTTGTGCATCTAGTAATCAATGGCAACCCCAATATCCATAAAAATTTGGAGATTATCCACCTCAGCCTTGCAACAATCCTCAAAATACCTGGCCTAGTTACCAAAATACTCCACCCCCATGGCAGCAAAACTTGGAAAATTGGCAGCAACCTCAAGGAAACTGGCAACAAACATCCCAATGGAGGGGAGGGAAACAATGGCGAAACCAGTCCACTGGTTGCATGCAGCCACCTCCATAGCCTCAATAGCCTACAATAGTGACCCCTCCTAACTCAAATCCTAGCACACTGAGACCTACTCAATTACCAGCTCAACCCACACCCAACCAAATAACAAACCACAGCAACAGCTAGTCTATTCTGCAGATCCAAACCAATATCATGCCTACCTGCATTAAAGAACCACTCTTCCATCACCTTCCACTTATATTATCACAGAGCTTCCTATAGAAGAGGAGGAGCATCAAAATCTCTCATGCACCTGCTCAATCAAGTTTTCCTACCAATCCTAAACCAGTTCAGCAATCTGATCTAGAACCACCATTTCCTCAAAGGTTAGAAGTTGTTAAGCAAAAGGAGGAAGCAACCTTTGATATTTTGGATCGGTTGAAACACATGTGCCAAGATACCTTTGTTCCAGGCCATAAAATATGTTCCCATATATAGTAAGGCAATAAAGGAAGCATGCCTTAAAAATCATGGGAGGAAAAAGAAAGACCCTACCATTGTCCATGCAGTAGGGCAATTGGCAGATATCATGCTTGGGAAAGTCATTATTCCTAAATAAACTGACTCGGGCAGTCTTGTAGTTGAATTCGTCATAAATGGGATCCAAGTAAAGAATGCTCTAACAAATTTGGGGGCAGTTATTAATGTGATGACTAGGGATATCCTACAACAATTGAATGTTACAAATCTAAGACCTACTCCTACAGTCCTACATCTTGTTCATAGTTCTACTATCAAACCTGATGGTGTAGTAGAAGACCTTGTTGTTATACTAGATTCTTGGGAATATCCAGTAGATTTTATGATCCTTTCCCCTAAAGGTACATTAGGAGGATATCCCATTATTTTAGGAAGGCCATTGTTGGCTACAGCAGATGCCTACATTGGATGTCAAACAAGGGACATGACTATTTCTGATGGCAGAAGTACTAAAAAGCTTTCTCTTTATCCTCCTACTCAGCCATCCCATGATATGGATAACCTTGTCTGGCCTCATGTTGGTGAAGAAGCCGAGGAGATCAATTCATTAGTTTAACTCATGATGATAGGCAGAAGTCCTTTCATGCAGCTATAGGAAGAGGATGAAATATTGTCAAATATAATTCAGAATGGTTATGAAATGCATGAAGAATCACATGTTCCTAAGACTGGTTATGTTGGTCCACTATAGACACTTATGCCTACTCTTCCTGCACCAGAACTTCTGAAGCAATAGGTATGTCTCATACATTTCTTCCACATGAACTAAAAATGGCATGCATCAGTGAAACAACCATGATAGAGTTGATAACACAAGTGCAAGTTTTAGAAGGAAAACATTTGAACATCAATAACAAGCTTACTAAGGAGCAATAGTTGTCCCTGAAAAACTTTTCAAAAAAGCATCAGCCTACATTTGCATGCGATTACCATGACAGGAAAGGATTAGATCCTAAACTCTATACTCATAGGATTTGCATCCGAGATGACTGCACACCAGTAAGGCAACCACAAAGGAGAATCAATCATGCATTAAGGGAGATTGTCAAAGGAGAACTGTGGAAGTTATCGGATGTTGGATTCATCTATCCTATCTCAAATAGCCAATGGGTGTCTCCTTTGGTGATTGTACCTAAAAATGGAGGTAAATGGAGAGTTTGTATTGACTATAGAGAATTAAATTTTTCCACTAAAAAGGATCACTTTCCTCTTCCTTTCATAGACCAAGTATTGGATTCACTTGTAAGAAAGAAGTATTTTTCCTTGGATGGTTTCAGTGGCTATAATCAAATACATATTGTACCTGAGGACCAAGAGAAAACAACTTTTACCTGTCCTTGGTGCACTTATGCCTATTCAATGCTTCAATTTAGTCTCTGCAATGCACCTGCAACTTTCCAAAGAGAATTCATTAGTATCTTCTCAGATATTTCACATGAGTGCATGGAAATCTACATGGATGATTTCACAACTTATGGGGCTGATTTTGATGAAGCAATGGAAAACCTAAGGAAGGTTCTACAAAGATGTGAAGACCAAAATCTATCCTTAAACAATGAGAAATTCTTCATGATGATGCAAGAAGTAGTATTCCTTGGCCACTATATCTCTCACAAGGGAATTTAGGTGGATCCAGCCAAGATTAAGGTAATTACCAATCTCTTGATTCTTGCAAAGCAAAAAGATGTTAGGAGTTTTTTGGGTCATGTTGGCTATTATAGGTGTTTCATCAAGGATTTTAGTAAAATTTCAGCACCATTCTATAGTCTTTTGACTAAAGATGTTGAGTTCCAATGGACAAAATATTGTGATAAATCATTTTTTGCTTTGAAAGAAGCCTTAACCCATGCTCATGTGCTGAATGGTCCTAATTGGGAACTCCCTTTCCATATTCATATAGATGCATCTGATTATTCCATAGGAGTTGTCTTGGGACAAAAAGAGGGAACCATTGAGAATACAATCTACTTTGTCAACAAAAGCCTACAAGGAGCATAGTCTAACTACACTATGACAGAAAAGGAGATTTTTGCAGTCATATATGCCCTCAATAAGTTTAGACATGATATCATTGGGTATCAGATCTTTGTCCATATAGACCATGCATCCATAAAATATTTGATGAATAAGCTTTTAATTACAAGAATATTAGAAAGATGGTTGTTGCTCATGAAGGAGTTTGATATCACCATCATAGACAAGCCAGGGAAAGCAAATGTTGTAGCAGAATTTCTCTCAAAGTTGACTACATCTGAGGACACTCAATTCATTGATGACTCCTTCCCTGATGAACACTTATTTTCCATCAATATCCACACACCTTGGTATGCAGACATAGCAAATTATCTGGTCACAGGCAAAGTTCCCCCTCATTTCTTCCAAAAGAGAGAAGGGTTCTCATTGAGAAAACTTTTCCTTGTTCATGGATTGCAAGATGTCTATTCTATACTAGATGAGATCATGTGATGAGGAGATGTGTAAGAGAAGATGAGACATGTGATATATTGCATTCATGTCACAATGAACTCTATGGAGGAAACTTTGTAGCCAAGAGGACAGCAATAAAGATTCTTAATATAGGATATTATTGGCCCACACTTCATAAAGATGCAGGAAAGTATACTAGGAAGTGTGATAGATGTAAGAGAATGGGCCAGCCAACTAAATCTGATGAGATGCCTTTGTACCCCCAGGTTGTCATCACACCATTTGGTAAATGGGGACTTGATTTTTTGGGTCCAATTGATCCACCATCAAATGGAACATCCTACATCCTAGTTTGCACTGATTATATGACCAAGTGGGTTGAAGTTAAAGCTATGAAGCATGCCAAAGATAATAAGGTTGCAAAATTCCTCTATGAGGAAATCTTCACACATTATGGGGTTCCAAGAGAGCTAGTGACATATCAAGGGACTCAATTTACATCAACCCTTGTTACAGCATTGGTCAATGAATATAACATCAGGCATAGGAAATCTACCCCTATCACCCTCAAGCCAATGGGTAGGCTGAGGTGACCAATAGGGAAATAGAGGCTATTTTGACCAAAATAGTGGCTATTCATAGAAAAGATTGGGAAAATAGGCTGCCAAAAGTTGTCTGGGCCTATAAAACTAGCTAGAAGAAAACCACTGGTTTCACTCCTTTTGAATTGTTGTATGGAAAGATAGTTATGATGCCCATAGAGTTTGAGCATAAAACTCTTAGGACTGCATCAGATCTAGAGATAGACATCTTTGAGGCACAAAAGGACAAAATCATGCAGCTGAATGCTTTGGATGAAATGAGAAATTCAACTTTTCATCACACAAAGATAGTGCAAAATCAAAGAATCAAGTGGCATGAAAGATTCATAAAGGACAAGAAGTTCCATCCAGGTGACTGGGCACTCCTTTATGACTCCAAGTATCAAGATAATGCAAGTAAGCTACAAACAAGGTGGCTAGGACCATATGAATTTGTTGAAGTCTTCTCCAATGGTGTTGTTCAACTCAAAACCATTGACCCTGTTAGATTTTAAGCTACTTGTCAACGGTCATCACCTCAGGTTGTATCATAAGCCAGCTTCCAAGCAAGAATTCATGCAGCAATTTACTCAACACCAAACCCCCAAACTTCCTACAGCCGAAGGAAGCGGACCTAGTGTCCCTCCTTCTAGATAATCAAGGTACGTATTCTATCATAATAAATATTTTCACTTTTGTGGGAGTCAACTGCTTCATCAATTCATCCACCCATCCATCTCCACCTTTCTCTCTCTTCCATAACTCCACCACCACTTCAATTAACTGCTCAACTACACTTTTAAAAAGGTAATCGATACTTCCACCACATTGTTTGCAATGGATACTCCAAGTTTTCAGGTATGTGCACACCAATCTATTATATCTTAATTATATTTAGTACATTTATTTAATTATTGTAAACTAATATTGATATTCTACATAGCATATAATTATACCTTGCCCTATTAAATCATCATTACCACCCAGCCTGTGTGGACACATGCTCAAATTTAGGTTGGGGGAAGTGTGAATAACATATTCACATGTCAATACATGTCAGCAAAATTTGAATTGAGCCAATTTGAATGATAGAGTGAAATGACGGCTCGCATGTGTGAAATGACACCAAACCACCACCATTTTTCTTGGTAGTATCCTTCATTTATGATTCCTTATTGCCTTTATTGACTTAGTCATAATCTTAAGTCACTAGGAAAGAAGAAGAAATTGGATCTCCAAAGAAAGATTACAGGAAAGGAAACCTCGTAGAAGTGCTTGTTTGATTGTAGGCAGATGAAACAATGGGAGGTCAGCTAATTACAAATGAACTCACAGTTCATGATGTGATCCTCCAAGATGCACCTTCTTAAGTTGAGTTCAAAAATTATGGGTGGTTGGATTATTTCCTGAAGCTTGACAGCTACAATGAGGACATTACGCTAGAATTTGCACACGAATTCACTGAAGGGAAGGCAATGGTAAAAGGGTTAGAGGTGATAGCTACTTAAGAGATAATTGTAGAGGTAGTGGGTTTGCCGACTGATGGAGAGTTATACCCTGCTACCAGAGATGCAAGGACAGCTAGGGATAAATTTACTGAACATGGTGACCCTCCATTAGATGTGGATAAGCAAGGTACGAAGAGAACCTCTCTACCAGAGCCATGGAAACAAGTAGTTGTCCACATTGTGAAGTACATTACTTGTGAGGGTCGCCAGTCAAACCTCCATTTTGTACACTTCAAGCTCCTAAATCATATGAGGCATGGGAGAAGAATGAACATACCTAATGTGTTCTATCATCTCCTTGCAATCATGGCGTCTGAAACTCAAAAAGGTAGGGATAATTTTGTCTCACCATTGTTTGATAAAATTATTAGTAGAGAAATTTTTGCAAGAGGTGTCTGATATGACATGGGAGGAATTTCTAAACATTGATCAGTTTAGACCATAAAATGTGCAACCTAGAGCTCTGCCTCAAGCTCATAGGGTTAGTAGGAGAAGGAGTGTTTTTGAAATCACTCCTGGAGCCTCAACTTCTGGTGCAAACCCTAACATAAACCTTCCTACACTGAACAAGCTATAGAAATTAGTTCTTCTAAGTCAGAACATTCAGACAAAGATAGTTCCTCTTCAGAATTTGATGTTGATTTTTTAATTGAAACCCCAATTCAAACTAGGCCCACCATTAGAAAGGAGGAGGTGCAAAAGAGAGAGGCAGAAATGAGGAAAGAGAAAGCCAAAAAGCAAACGGCGGAAAAAGTAACACCAAACCCTAAGAAATTGAAGGTTGACACTGTCCTTCCTATAGCCAAAGAAAAACATGAAATCCCTCCTAAGAAATCATAGCCAGTCAAGTCAGTCATTGGTACACCTCCAAAGAGAAGCCCTGGCTTCAAAGAACGTCTAGGGAGGACATAGAATCCCCTATAGGGTAGGTGAATGTTGAAGAAAAAGAAATTTTTGAAGAACAAGCAAATATAAGGTTAGCAGAACTTTTTGCTATTGCAGAATAGGTTGAGAGTCAAGAGCATGATGTGAATCAAGAACTCCTATAGCAAGAGCAAGATTTCCTATAGTAAGAGCAAGGACCTCTGCAGCTAGAACAGGGTGAACAATCAAAGTCACTGCAACTGGTGCTATATGAACAACAAGAATCGGTACCAGGGAAGATTCTGGTAGGAACACATAGACCCCCTGATTTTTCATGGATTCTTGTAGCCATGAACCTATGGAGTAAAATTAAAAGGAGGGAAGAGGAATGGAAAAAGGAAAAAAGCAAGCTAAAGGAAGAAATTAAAAAGAAAGTTGCAAAAATTAAAGAAAAGACTACGGAGATTGTTGCCTTGAAGAAAAAGGTGGATAATGTGGCAGCTTTAGTGTCTCTGATGCTGGCATGCAGAACTCCTCCCAACGTCTATGCCTTGCATTTGAAGGAGTGTAATCTTTCCTTTAAACTATCAAGGATCATTTTAGGTTTGAATCCTTCTATTGAGAATCCTCATGAATTTTTCCAGGCTTATCAATTTTCCCCTCCTGAAGTTAAAAATTTGTTGTGTGAACTATACCTACATAATTATGGTGTCACATGATCATGATTGGAACCCATTGTTGTACATTGGGGATCTCCATTTAATGGAATTTATGTCCTAGATTCAAAATGAAATTAGTTGGGGACGTTTAGGACTTACAAGGAAAGAGAATTCAATACTCCCTTGCCCATCAAAGTTGGATCTAGTAACCCTGTAGATATTTTCCAAGAATAGTACATATTTCTTTATCGAACAAGCTACAATAGGAGGATCATGCCTGTTAGAGAAGCAACCTGCAAGGAATATGAGAAGGTGGCATAAACTACAAGGAAATCGGTAATAGGGTATTTATCACAAAGGTGGAACAGTTTGACAGATGAGTTGAAGCAAGCCGAACCGCACTCTTTGCAAAACTATGTTGCAAGATGCAAAAGAGTTGACAGATACATACAACTTGGAAGGATGAAGCAACAATTTTGGCTTCTATTAACCTTTTAGCCACCTACACTATTATGGTATGTGCTATATTTCAGGTATTACCGATATGATATAGCTATAAAAAGGCAAAGATGGAGCAGGTTGGAGAGAAAGCAAGGGTTCTACTAGGACTCCAATTCAGAAACCACATAAACCGATGTGGGGAAGCTATCAATTGTAGACTTCAAAGTATTGACTAGGAAAAGGAATGGTACTCCCTCTGCTGGAGGACCAACAAAACCTTAGGTTGGGGGAGTGATGAGTCCAATTAATGGCTCAATTTTGATAGGGTTTATTATCTTATTTTTGTTGTTACCATAGACTTTCACACTTGGTTGTTGGCATTTTCCATGTTATTTCCTCAAAACCATAGGCATTGGGCATTATTTTATCCTTGTGACTTTTAATGACATTAACATGTTATGTGAATTATCTATGTCAATTTTACATGTGGATTAATGAATGTTACTTTAAGGTAGTTATAGCTATGCAATTTTTTGTGCGTTATAATCTTGTTATGTAGATGTAATTAGAGCTTGCAAAGTTGAGGAAGTTTCTGCCAGTTGGTCGGTTGCCAAGGAATTCAATGAGATGATCATTAAAAGGTCAATGGAGGGAAAACTCTCAATGGAGGGAAAATCCTAGTTCAAATTAAAGAATGTAACTGCCTTGTAAATGACCATATTTGTTGGTTGAGCAAAAATAGGAGGTGTTGTTATGCTAGATCTGCATTAAGGCAAGGTTGGCTTGACCAAATTCCACACATGCATAGCCTCCTTTCCTCTTTTTATGCTTTCCATAAGTGGTGTCCTCCTAATCTATTGGAGTTGACCACCTTGTTAGGTAGTTATTATTTTTTCCTTCTATAAATAAGACTCGGATACTCCTTCTCATAAGGTTGATGGATCTGATTGTGTACTCGCATTTCTTATTTTCAAGTAATACAAATATGTTGTTGTTCCATTGTAATCACACTTTCAATGAATAAAATGATATTATAAGTTTGTTGCATCTAAGTTAGTTTCAAGGGAAACTCATCCAAGGGAGCCCACTTGGTGAGAATTCCATCCTTTTAGCTCAGTCATTATTTTTTCATTTAGTAATAGTTACAATTCTAGAAACTGTTTATTCCTACAGCCACTAGAATTCCATTGTGTGACTATTCTTGTATCCCAAGAAGACAAAGTAGTTTCTTGTCTATTTGCTAGGATTTCTATTTCTATCATGCATTTCAGTTTAGTATAATTGTCGGTTGATGTTCAGTGCTTATGTTACTTCCTTTCAAGCAATTTACTTTCAGGACCATTTCTTTTCTAGTTGTAGAATGAATATGGCTACAATAGAAACCTAGTGCACATATAGTGTTGATCCATTTCAATTTCACGTCCCTAGGTTGATAATTAAATGAACCTTCGTGATAAGAAAGATAGATATTCAGTACAGATGTCCAGTCTCTGAGTTACATCTTTAAGGGCTTAGTTGTTGAATCATTAAAGGAGGCCAACATGGGGTTCATTAGATTTTACACCTACATTCATGGGAGAATACAAGATTAAACAAAAATTAGGAAAATATGTTGCATGCCTTGGAGGTAACTCCCACAAAAAATCTCACAACCCAAATGGCAAGTTTCAGTTACTCTCCTACAACAATTTAAAATTGGAATATGTCAAAATAAATCTCCCACCGAAATGCTACACCCAACTTGGTCCCACTAGGATAATTTTAATTTTTTAGTTATTTATTTATTGGAATATCTCAATTTATTTAAAATTCAAAAATTCACTTTCTTATTTTATTTCTCAATCTTGATTTTCAATTCCAGGTAATCTGGAAAGGTTATTTTCAGAAAGGGGATATTATAGGTGCTCTTGAAATATTTGCAAGTGTATAGCTTCTTATTCTTCCATCCTCCTTTTAGGTTCATGATGTCCTATGGTTGGTTGTAGCTTAGTTTCTTTAATATATAAATCATCATCACATACTACTTAAATATACTGGGCTTGGCCCTTACAAAGGCATCCTTGTTTGATTTCACATAGTGTAATGGAGTGAATTTGTTCCCCTAGTAAAATTCCCTATTTACATCACCCCTACATTAGAAAACAATAAGTTTGATGATGCAAATCCACATCCACCAGCCCTTTTTCCATCCACTTGGTGGCTCATTTTTGCATCAGTGGAAGAATCCTGTTGGAGACGTGTGAGTTTCGTGCACATGTTTGTGCACTACGCTTTCATCCTAATAAGATTCCTTCCTCTGGAATATACTGAGGCATTATGTTTCTCCATTGGAAATGAAGTGTAATGTCTCTACCTCCCTTGACCCCTGAGAAATGGGTCTTTTGCCTCCTTTTTCCATTCAAATCATCTTATCTCTCATTCATTCATTCCTTCTTGCTTCTTAACTGAATTCTTTATTCTCTCTTAATCAACTCTCACACCTCAAGCTTCACCATCACTCCATTGTAGCTGCAAGCTACTACTTTCTTGGCTCCTCTACGTTGTTTTTTGTGATAGCATTGTTGAAGAACATGCAAGCTCACTCCTTCCTCTACTTTCCTTGAGAGCACATAGTGGTGAAGGTGTGTTTCTATTTGTTTTTGTTTGGAGGTGGAAACACCAAAGTGGGGGACTGACTAAGGAATTCCTCTAAAAACATCCCCAACATTTTCCTTGGTCTTGTATGTGTAGGTGTTCTTGTGTGGAGCTCTTCAAAGATTCAACTCTCAGGTGGAAAGGTATGATTTTCCCACCTTCTCTTTGTCAATCCTAGTTTAGCTTAGAGGTAGTATTCTTCTTTTTGTACTTCAACTCTGATCTTTTCATATATTATGTTGTAGTATAAAACCTTAGAAGTTAGGTACTTAGTTGAATTTTTAGTGTTTTAATTTGTTCTTAAGGCCTTTTATCCGTATAGATGCCAGCACCCATTTGAGATGCCAGTGTGTCGTGTTGGAGTCCATATTTTGTGTTGTCATCCTCAGATAGTGAGCTATCTGGTCAGGGGATTGAACTCTCAAAATGAGCTCTCCTAACTCTGTGAAACATTAGATTTAGCAAACGGATAGTAGCACCCAAATTGCTCTTCCTTTTTAGCCTTAACGTCTTAACCTTTTCAATTTTCCTAACAAAGATTGAGCTAGTTTAGGGCAGCCTGTTGTTTAGGAATCTCCCATGACCTGGAGTCCCAAGGAAACCGGTCCCCCTTCTCTATATTTTGGTGAACCCAACGTGAACCTCTTGAATCTGTTTCTTTGTTTTGAGGCTTCTTCTCTCACATTTGAGGTGTGTTACAGACTTGTGCATTATAAAGCTTTATGATCTTTACAACTAAATATAATACCTCTGAGCACATCGTTAGAAGGAGTGTGCAACACTTAGAGATGGATTTTATGAAGGTCACCAAGGCTCCCACTTATGATGAGATGGTTTTAGGAATGGATATGAATATCTTTGGAGAAACTACAAGTGTCCCTACTCCTCTCGTTTCTCCTATAGCCTCATTTGTGGAGGAAGATGAAGCTCTCGTGATCCTTGCAAAGTAGCTACTTTCTCTAGATCAAAGGCTTCTAGAATTTGGGAACTATTTGGGGAAAGAAAAGATCACGGCTAGGGCTGCTAGGGTGGTTAATGAGATTAGACACATGTTTGAAAAGGATAGGGTAGGTTTGGAATTCCTTCAGGGCCTTACCAACATAATGGAAACTCATGTCCCTTCATACAACCCTAGACCAAGTGCTATCTAAGGACCTGGGCCGAAGACCACCAAGAGACAAATAGAAATCTCAATGCCTAGGTTGTCAATGAACATGGTTAAAATAGGCCCTTCCATTTCTACTCTTGAAGCATCTCCCATCATCAAAGTAAATAAGGTCCCTTTGGGATTTATCTCTACTACTCATAATGCTCTTGAGGGTAACACCGAGGCCAGTGTTAGCTTGGGAAATGGGGCTCCCACTAGAAAGGGGGCTAGTGGGTCTAGTAGTCATGGTGGTTCTGATGGTGGTTCCACGAGTCATGTCTTGTTGTCTAATCCTATTTTGAACACCTTGTTGCAAAACATGGGCCAGATGAAAAACTAGTTAGTGAACTTGTCCTAGGCCACCTTTCAACCCTTCTTTGTCACGGTCCTCTATCGATAGCAATTCTAAATACTCTTATCCCCCGGGGGTTGGAGTTTTCAAAGTTTCAGAAATATGTTGGTAAGGGAGATCCACAAATGCATGTTTTCACATTCAATGTCATGTGTACAGATTTCTTCCACCATGATGCACTTATGGATAAGTTGTTTCCCAAGTCTCTTAATGATACAACCCTTGAATGGTACTATTCCTTGCCTAAAAATTCCATCTTCTCATTTGATCATCTTGTGAATCAGTTTCTAAGAAATTTCTAGGAAAACATTAGGTCGAAGATGGACTTCTCAGATCTCATCCTGTGTAAGCATGGAGAAAATGAAAAGATAACTAATTTCATAGTTTGGTATCAAGCGTTATTTTCATAGATTTATTATCCTCTGCCTAACTCGGATGTCTAGAAGGTTTTCATTAGGAATTTGTTTTCACTTTTGTGTGCCACATTATGAGAGTATCAGCAAACGGTTGCTCAGTTTTTGGGATCCTCCTAGCACTCTTGTTCTGAGGGTAGGTATATAGTGTCGATCTCAAGTAAAAACAAGACAGTTGTGAATGTGGTCTCTTCAATTGATGATAAGGGCTTCAAATGCAATAGGCACTTTAAGAAACTATCTGACTCATATTCTTCTATCTTAAAGAGGTTATTAAAAGATAAAGTCTTGACTTTTCCAGATCCTTGACCTCTCACTAAGACCTACCTGAAATGGTATGATGAGCACACATTTTTCCAATACCATCGAGTTCACAGGTATGATACCGAAATATACATGCACCTATATCATGAGATTCAGGTTCACATTGATGACGGTACCATCCACCTCGACAAAAAGAAGCAAAATGCCAAAAAAAATGTGGCAAAGGAAAATAGTGAATTATAGATTTACACTGATCCATTTCCATCTCATTATGTGAATTTAATTGTCAAACCTTCAAGTTCCACTGAGTTTGTTCTATTAGAGTACATAAATATGGTTTGATTTACATGTATCCCTCCCACTTAGCCTACGAATGGATTACAGACATAACTTTCACATCATAGGATCTACCTATGAATAAAGAGTGCTGCCCATTGTACATTCATGCTCGCATCAACAGGAGCATCATAACAGGTGTCCTAGTTGACCCTACGAGTCATGTCAGTGTGAATGTTATAACGGAGGAGACTCTACTAATAAAATTTTTACATAAGAAGGAATATGAGAAGTCAAAAAACCACCATGTGTATGCATGACGGACTCTCGATCCCTCCTCTCAGTTCTATCACCCTCTCGATCTTGGTAGGGCCAAGGGTCATGGATACCCTTTTTGATGTCATTCTAGAGTTGCATTTGTTTAGAGTGAAACTAGGCATCCCATGGCTAGTTTCTATGAATGGCATCACTTCAGTTATTCATAAGTGTTAAGTTTTCTCATGAGGGCTCTATCCACATTGTGCACGATACCGGATACAAGCCTTTGGTGTTGCATGGGGACTACTCATTAGATCACTTTTGGCCCTCCCTGATCGGTCCACTTCCCCCAAGAACAGACTTGTTGTATCACGCTTATGTTAAATATAAGACTAGGGAAACGATGTCAAAGTGACCTACCCTACTTCTCCCTACACCATCTATGTTAAAGGTTGCATGATTTCACAACAGCAAGCTTCCTCCTCCTCTCAACAAAATGGGAAGGGGAAGCTTACTTGCACCCAAGATCCTTCCTCTTCATTTTTTGCTCCATCTGCCTCCTCTTCTCACCCTGCTATGGTGCCTTCAGTTCTTGCTCCCATGCCTTGCATGATGAGCCCAATGGTGCCCACTTGACGAAAAGCCAAGCATCAAGTGTTTGAGCCTCTTGTCTTGCCCACAATGCCTAGCCCATTTTTTATGGTAAGGGGAAGGGCCCTTATGGATTTTCCCTTGCATCTCAACCTCCATGGCCTCCTATCACTCTTGCCCCTTAAGCATTGAATGGGAAGAGGCCCACTGCTAAGGCACTTGTGCTTGCTTCTCCACCTATCATCATTTCCACCCCTACGCTTCCTTCTCCTACTCATGTCTAGGCGGTTTCCCTTCCATCAAAAATGGTTGTGGAGGACATGCCTATGGCAGAACAAGAGCCTCTTGCTCCTTCTCAAGCAATGACTTCTAGTTCTCAGATTCGATGAAATCGGCTTACACATGAGTGAAGCACAGGAGAAAGGATATGACTGTTGAACAAGCTACCTTGTAGATGGTAGAAGAAGATCCAATAGCTCCTATTTCAACATCTCCAATTGTGCCTCCATCTTCTACTCCTTCTACTCAGTTCCACTCGCCTCAATTTTACTTTTGGCTCCTCCGACGAATGTTGATGACCCTCACCCCAAAAGGGTGCAAGTTTTCATCGTCCCCTCAGTGGAGTACCCTCTTCTGATTTCCCTTCTAAAAATCCCTCCATTTTCTTGACCCATGGACATATTGAACACCATGATGGTGTCTATTGCGGTCATGTCATCTTCCTCCTTGCCTTTCACTTCTTCTATGGGGATTCTACATCCTCCATTGAAGCATAAGTTCTAGGATGACCTCGCTTCCAATGGAAGTTGGAAGAAGGGATCACCTTCTTTGGAAGGGAGTTCTTTTTTGGCTTGTGTCATCCTTGTGATGGAGGCAGCCCTGAAATCTCCTGATTTTGTCAGTGTCCCTCTTGATGAGGTTGATGATGGATATCGGGCATCTCCTTCCTCTCCTATGCAGTTAACACATGGCACTCCTATTAAGTTCATGTTTAACTTGATGGATTATGTCTTAGCTTTGTTAGAGATCTTTGCAAGATTGATAACTTTCACTTCACAAGAGCTCAGCAAAGAAGACCTCAAGGGGTGTTCTTCCTTGGCCCTTGTCATAAGAGAGTTTGAGGGTGCTCCCGTTTCTAGCTCGCCCTTTTAGGCTTGTCCACCCTCCCATATAACAATCTCAATTGGTAGAATGGAAACCTACTAGTTGATGAGGACTAGGAGAGTACCTCTTCTTTATCCATAGATTAGATTTGTGTGTGTGTTGTGTTTCCCTCATGCTTGTTTTTATGTGTTCTTGGAGGACCCTTGCTACCCTTTTAGGTGCTTGGATACAGGAGTGAAATTGTGTCGTGAACTTCCTCTATATGTTTCATCATTCTTCTTTATGTTGTAAACTTGATTTTCAATAATTGGGGATGATAAAAAGTGTTGGGGGAATTTAGGCTTCTCTTCTATGTTGACCCATTTTTATTTTTATTTTATCTTCATATGCTCTTCTTCAGATCTGGGAACTTTAGGGACTGATGATCTTTCATTCACACATATATATTACCGGTTACCTATAAGAAATTTGATCTGACCCCGAACTCCCAGATCCCCCTATCTCTTGATTTCTTCATCTTTGCTTGTCTCTTATTTTATTTGTCTTTGTTTTCCTCTCTTTTTTCTTGCTTTGCGATGTTGTGGTGCCTATGTGTTATGCCTTATGTGTTTGACAACATTTCCACGTTTACATCTCACTATGTATTGTGGGCCACAACATCACTATCTTTTCTTCCTTCCCTTAAGATGCCACGTGCTCCTTGTATTTGCACACACCATCCTAAGGGGGGGCTACTACTTCTCTAATTTTCAATAAGGTGAATTTAATGGCTAAGGAATCCCTTACTAAAAAAATTTACATTTTTCAAAAGTTGCATCCTTCAACAAGGATCTCCGTAGTGAGATATTTCAAAAGCGAATTCTTTTTATCGGATTCCTTGACGAAAGATATCTTTCAAAAGGATTTCATTATGATATAATAATTTGTGAAAAATATCTTGCTTTTCAAATGAAGTGTCCCTCTGCATGGGCCCCCTACTATCTTGAAGGGTTCTTGAGGGACCCTTTGAAAACTCTTCCTTTAGTTTTTTTTTTTGTGATATGTGTGTCTGTCTACATGACTTTCTACCTAACATGTTTTTTTGAAACATAACATGTTCCTTTGCAAGATCGAGCACCTGTGAAGCCACTTTTATAATCAAGTTTGGAGGAACAAACACCTTGTCAAGATTTCCTTGCAAGACCGAGCACTTGTAAGGGCCTTTCACATCAACTCTTCAAGATCGAGCACCTGGGGAGTCCTTTCACATCAATCCTCATAGGACCGAGAACCTATGAAGCACTTTCTCTTTATGGGATCGAGCACCTATAGAGCCTTTGTTCATCTTCTACAGGACCAAACATCCATGGAATCAATTCTATAGGACCAAGCACCTATAGAGCCTTTGTTCATCTTTTGCAGGAATGAGTACTTATGGAGCCATCTCTCTTTTGTGTGTCAAGGTTTCCCTGCAGGACTGAGAACTTGTAGAGCTACCTCCTACATTTCTAGGTGTGCAAGATTGAAGATTTGCTTCCTCGATGATTTAGGTGTATTCTCTTAAACTTATTTCTACTTTACCTTGCATTCACACCAACACGCATGCTCACTAGAGTGGGGGGGAAATGTAATGCAATGAATTTGCACCCTTGGGAAAATTCCCCATTTACATCACCCCTACCTTAGAAAACAAAAAGTCTGATGATGCAAATCCATATTTTTCGCCCCTTTTTGCATTCACTTGGTAGCTCGTTTTAGTGTCAGTGGAGGAATCCTATCGAGCACATTCGCATAGTGGACAAATGTCTGTGTGTCACACTATCATCCTGACAAGATTCCTGCCTTCTAAAATCTACAAAGGTGTTATGTATTTCTCCATTGGCGACGAAGTATAACGTGTCTACCTCCCTTCACCATCGAGAAACGAGTATTTTTCCTCTTTTTTCCATTCAAATCATCCTATCTCTCATTCATTCATTCCTTCTTGCTTCTCAACTGAATTCTGCATACTCTCTTGATCAACTCTTACACCTCAAGCTTCACCATGACTCCATTGTAGCTACAAGTTGCTACTTTATTGGCTCCTCCACTCAGTTTTTTGCGACAACATTGTTGTTGGAGAACTTGCAAGATCACTTCTTCCTCTACTTGCCTTGAGATCATGTAGTGGTGAAGGTGTGTTGCTATCTATCTATTCATGGAGGTGGAAGCATCAAAGTGGAGGACTAATTGAGTAAGTCCTCTAAAAACAGCCCCAACATTTTCCTTGGTCTTGTGTGCGTAGGTGTTCTTATGTGGAGCTCTTCAAATATTCGACTCTCAGGTGGAAAGGTCTGCTTTTCTCACCTTCTCTTTGTTAATACTAGTTTAGCTTAGAGGTAGTATTCTTCTTTGTGTACTTCAACTCTGCTCTTTTCAAATATTTTGTCATAGTATAAAACCTTAGCAGTTAGGTAGTTAGTTGATTTTCTAGTGTTTTTATATGTTCCTAAGGCCTTCTATCCATAGATTTGTATTAGTGTTGTCCGTAGAGTTGCGGATTAAAGCTAGAACTAAATATTTTTATTCAAAATATACCAAAATATTTTAAAAAATAACATACAAACACTTGCTAGACTAACTAAACATAACCTTCACCATAGATTATAATTGTTTCAAGAGATATAAAGGATTTTTGTCCTCTGATCTTTGAAATTCAAGTGTTTTAATCCATGAATTGGTAGTTGAACATAGGGTTCAAGGTATGTTAGAAATTATCTAGAAAATGACTAATATATCAAAGTCCAACATGCTCCTTAATATCTAGCACTAACAAGACAAAGATTGCAATATCTCATTTCCTCTCAAATAGCAATTTATAAATTAAATAAAATTATATCCTCAAAATTGTTGGGTGTTGAAGCCAAACAGTCAGCCTTATTTTTTCTCTCCAAGTGAAGTGACTCTTCACTTTCTTATTCAAAGGCTTATCCTTTATGCATAATGTAACTTGATTATTATTTCATTGTTGGTTATACATTGATGTTGTTGTAAATGTATTCAAAGTACAAAGATAATAAAAGTGATTCCCCTACTTCAAAAATGGACGTGGCCATTTTTATGGTGAACCTCTATATATTCGTGTCTTCATGTTATTACTTCTTTTTGTTCTAAATTTAATTTTTTGCAATCTATTTTCTTTTATTTGTGATTAGTTTATCAATAATTCGTATTAGAGCAAGGTGTAATTGTTGTTCAAGAATTGTGATAATTTTTTAGAATGGAGGAAGCAGATAAATGGAAGATAGAGAAGTTCGCGAGGTAGAACTTTGCATTGTGGAAAGTGCAGATAGAGTAATTGTTGATTAGAGGCAATCTTTCACTCGCATTGGAAGGAAAAGCGAAAAATCCAACTGCAATGTCAGATGAAGACTGGGGAAAATTAGATAAGAAAGCAAGAGCGACAATTATCTTATCACTATCCAACAACGTTCTTTTTAATGTCATGGCAAAGAAGACTTCGAAAGAATTTTGGAACAAATTAACAAATATGTACGAGATGGCTTCGGCTTCAAATAAATTTTATCTCATGAAAAAATTATACAATTTGAAAATGAAGGAAGGAATAATTGTATTAAACCACTTAAAAGAATTCAACATGCTGATCATCTAATTGATTTTGGTAAACATTATTTTGGATGATGAAATCAAAGCCATCTTGTTACTATGTTCTCTTCTAAATAGTTGGGAAGGTGTTGTGATGGCAATCAGCACCTCTGTATCTGGGAAAGCAAAATTAAAGTTTGATGACATTGTTGCAACTCTACTTAGCGAAGATATGAGAAGGAAAAATTAAGGAACCACATCCAATGATACCGTGATTTTTGGCAATAGAGGGAGAAACTAAGAAAGGGGCAGAAATAAAAATAGAAGAAGATTGGGGATCACCCCGCAGTGTGACAGTTGTGTCACGAGCCCTGGTGATAGGGTGTTTCCGGTTCGAATCTTGCCAAGGGAGGAGTCTGGGAGGCGGTAATCGATGTGAAGAGATGAACCGAGAAGCTAATACGGAAAAGTATGAAGGAGGAACGAAAGTGGTGTGGGGTGAAGAGATGACGGAAGAAGGAGGGAGATCAGAGGAAGTAGGAAGGAAGGGGTTTCTGAAGTAGGCAGAGGGCGAGGAAGCAGGAGGAGGGGTAATGGAAGAAAGAAGGATGTTGGAGGCTATTGAAAGAAGGAGGTAGGAAGGTGATAGGAGGTGGGGGGAGATAAGGGAGAGAGGAGGAGAAAGAGGAGGTTGCGGGAGGGAGGAGTAGTGGAGCAGAGAAGAATGGAGAGAAGAGAGAAGGTTGTGAGAGGAAGGAGTGGAAGTAGAGCCAGCGGAGAGGGGAGGAGATAAGGTGAGAAGAGAAGGAGGGTGGAGGTGTGGAGAGATAAGGCAAGAAGAAGGTGAGGAAGGATGGTTGTGGTTGGAGGAGTGGAGAGGAAAAGGAGGCTACAGATGGAGGAATGGAGAGATAGAGGAGAGAAGGAAGCCACGGGAGGGAGGAATGGAGGTAGAAGAGAGTGGAGAGTAAGGAGTGAAGAGGAGGCAGCAAGAGGCAAAAGAGAGTGGAGAGCAGAGAGATAAGGAGAGCGGAGAGTGGAGAGATAAGGAGAGCGGAGAGCAAAGAGATACGGTGGTCTGGGGTTTAGTCCAGGAACTTGGCACACAATTGGCTCACCCATCGACGACTGCTAATGACGGTTGTTGTTGAACCTTGAACATGAATAACAGGGATGAGGCCCCCTGAATGTAACCTCACTAGTTCAAAACTCCAATCAAAAGCGTTTACCTATCAAAAAAAAACAATAAAAGAAGATTGAAATCAGCAAGGAGATCAATGTCAAGGGGCAGAAATGGAGGTTGCTAGTTTCGTGAAAAAGAAGGCCATACGAAGAAGAATTATTGGTCATACAAAAAGGTGAAAAATCAATCAAAGGGCAGCGAGGTGAACACCATGTATGAAAAAGATGATAGTGTTCTATTTTTTTCAACGTGTGATGCTATGGCAAATTTGTGGGTGTTGGATTCTGATGCATCCTTTCACGCAACCTTATGTCGGGATTCTTTTCAAAACTATCAAGGTAAATTTGGTAAGGTGTATCTTGGTGATAATATGGCATGCATAATTGTTGGAAAAGGTGATGTAATGTTAAATTTGAAAATGGAAATAAGTGTTGTTGTGCGATTTAAGACATGTTTCAGAGCTAAAAATAAATTTGATTTCAGTAGGATAGCTAGATGCTCAAGGATGTAGGGTCACCTTTGAGTCAAACAAATGGAAGGTGACCAAAGGAGCGTTGGTGGTTGAAAGAGAAAAAAAATTGGGCACATTATATGTGCTAGATAGTCTAGCTGAAGTGGGAGCAGCGATGACACTTGTGGACAATGAAGCGGAACTATGGCATAGAAGGCTCGAGCACATGAGCAAGAAGGGGCTTGAAATCTTGCTCAAAAGGGATCATCTTCTAGGTTTTTAAAATATGTGGATTTGGACCTATGTGAGCATTATATATATGGCAAACAAAGGTGGATCAGCTTCTTGAAGACCGGACGTGACAAAAAGACAAGGCCTTTGGAGCTTGTGCACTTTGACGTGTTTGGTCCCATAGAGGTAACCTCATATGGAGGAGCTAATTATTTTGTTACAGTTATTGATGATTTCACACGAAAGGTATGGATTTACATGCTCAATAAGAAATTAGAAGTGTTTACCAAATTCAAGATTTTTAAAGCTATTGTTGAAAATCAAAAGAGGAACAAGGTTAAATGTTTGAAAACGGATAATGAGGGCAAGTTTTGTTCTTCGAATTTTGATGGTTATTATGAAAATAATGGTATTCAACATATTAAAGTTGTATCATTCATGCCTCAATAGAATGGTGTAGCAGAGAGGCCGAATCATACAATTCTTGAGAGGGATTGAAGAATGCTCTCTAATGCAGGTTTGGGCAACTAATTTTGGGTGGAGGTAGTTAATACAATAGTGTATTAGATTAATCGCAGCCCCTCTTCTAGACTATACTTTGATTCTCCAGAGGAAAGATGGATTGGAAGGCGAATTTTGTATAAACATCTGAGGGTGTTTGGTTGTGAAGCATTCGTTCATGTTCTGAAAGAGAAGCGAACAAAGCTAGACTTCAAATTTGAACGGTACATATTTGTTGGGTATGATGAAGATCAGTATGGTTTTAGGTTATGGAATCCAATGACAAATAAATGGATTCACAGTCAAGATTTTGTTTTCATTGAGAAGATATTTCTAGGTTTGTATAAACATACTGGCTCAGTGAATGAATTTGTGCCTATCAATATTTTTGGGAGTGGCAGAGACTCATAGTTTTCACATCCAAATACAAATTTGGTGTCTTCTCAATTTCCTACATAGCCAGTATTAAATCCTACTCATGCCAATTTCCCTATTTCCTTGTCTAGTGTGAATCCTGTATCATTACATGAGAATCATGTGCATGAGGTATGTCCAATTCAATTTGGTTTTGAATCTTCACCATATCTTAATCGGCAAGTTTCAAATTCTAATAAGCAAATTTCAATTTTTAATTTGTTGCTATGTCAATCAAATTCCATGTGTGCCTCTGTTGAACCCATCCCTGTCATTTCAATGTCTCTTGTTGACCTTTCAAATCCCATGCCACTCTTTAATGCACCTTTGCCATCACTTGTTGCATATGAAACAAATTTGATACCCATGCAATTTTCAAAGTCACGCGTTTGGGATTAGAAGTTTCAACGTAGCCTTTAGCCACCTCATCGCTGCCTTATGAAAACTTATTGATGCCTTGTCAAATTTCATCACTACCTTTTGAAATTTCAACGCAGCCTACTTATTTCCAAACATTAGTTTCAAAGTCCCATATAGAGCCCCCCTCATACCTACGACCTATACATAAAATTGTTTTGCAAAATGAAAATCAATTGAGGCACTATGAAAATATCTCTCATATTTGTGCCTCTACTAGAAGTGATAAAATTTTATTGCTTGATAAAATTTTACTGACAAAGTACCAAACTCATCGAATATACCAATGTCAAATTCAGATTTTACACATACTGGAAATGAATTTGTTTCCACACAGCCAACAAACAGGGATGTGGTGAGTGAAATTGGAGCTAGAAATGAATTTTCCTCTTTACCTTCACATAGTAGCCGAAACATTGAAGCTATTGATTATGATGTTTTCACTCAGAATTCTATGCCAATTTCAAATGCAGTGCAGAGACAAAACATTGAAGATAAATTGCAGGAACAGGGTAATGTGCAAGAAGTGATTCCTCAAGTGCGGAGGTCTACCTAGGAGCATCGACCTCCAACAAAATTTGATGACTACCAGTTGCTAATTTCTAATCAGTTAGAGCCTACAACTTTCAAGGAGGCTTGCAAAGATATCAATCAGTAAAAATGGTTGGATGCGATGAAAGAGGAGATGGATTCGTTGTTGGAAAACCACACTTGGGATTTGGTGAAGCTTCCACTCAATCAAAGAGCTTTAAAAATTGATGGGTATACAGATTGAAAGAGGAAGAAGGGGGCAAGAAATGATATCGAGCATATTTGGTTGTCAAAGGGTATGATCAGCAAAAGGTATTGATTTTAATGAGATTTTCTCTCCAGTTCTCAAGACGAATACCATTAGAGCAGTTTTAGGTTTAGCAATGATATACGATCTTGAGTTGGAGAAACTTGATGTGAAGACATCATTCTTACATGGTGACATAAATGAGGAGTTATATATGCATCAGCCAAAAGGTTTTGAGAAAAAAGATAAAGAGTCCATTTGTATTGCAGATTGAGAAGGAGTTTGTATGGACTCAAGCAAGCCCCACGTCAGTGGTACTTGAAGTTTGATTTGTTTATGGCTGAGCAACACTTCTCGTGTTGTGAATCTGATCCATGCGTGTATTATAAATTTTTGGATAATGGTGAGTTTTTTTATTGCTACTCTATGTTTTTGAAATGGTAAGTAGCATTTACAGGGTGTCGAACCCTTCACAAAGGGCCCAAGGGGCCAAAGGATAACATAGTTCAAAATAGAATTGAACTATAGGAAAAAATAGAGATAGCAGACAGACAGTTGTAGGAAAACAAAGAAATCAAGCAACCCCAGAAATAGAGGGGTCAAGGCTAGCTCCACGAGCCCGAGTCCAAGAAGCATCCACAGAATTTTTCTTTCGAAGAACCACCAACCAAGGGGGCTCAGAGTCAGGAATCAAAGAGAAAGGTGAGAGGAGCGGCTCCACCCCAGTCACCACAGGAGAAAAGCCACCAAGCAGTGAGGAAGTCGGCAACGAGGCAATAGAGATTGAATCAATTAATAGAACAATAGAGGCTCCCAACAAAGGCCGGATGAGGTCTAACAGAGCAGCGATAGTAGGTGCGGGGACAGGCACAACAGTGTTAGGAGAACGGTCCAAAGGTGGTTCTACGAAAGAGAGATCCAGGAGAGGAGCAACAACCTGAGGGTTGACCTCCGTAGATGAACCATCCGAAGAAGAACCCACTATGAGGTGATCCAGGAGAGCATCCTTCCACCAAGTCGCAGCGCCCTTGCGGCGGGCAAGAGGACAAGCCGAGGCCAAATGACCCACTGAAAAGCATCTCCTACACTGAAAGGGGAGACCCTCATATTCCAAGAGCTGCTTCCACGGTCTGTCCTCCACCATCAAAACAACATCCCCAGGTAGAGGTTTGGAGATGTCAAGATCAACTAACAACCGAGCAACAGTAATATGCCCAAACTCCCTAGTTGTGGAATCCACCATTAAGAAGCGACCAATGGTATTGCCAATGGCCTCGAAACAAGATTCCTCCCAAAATTGAAGAGGAAGATTTGGCAGGCGAACCCAAACAGGTCTGGTATGACATGCTACTCTATGTTGATGGCATGCTTGTTATCAGTTCTAGTATGAGAGTTGTTTGTGATTTCAAACAACATTTAGCTCAAAATTTTGTAATGAAAGACTTAGGGGCAGCAAAAACAATACTTGACATGACTATAATTCAAGATAGGTGTAAGAGAGAAATCAGATTGTCACAAGAAAAGTACATTGACAAGGTGTTGGATAGATTTAAAATGAAGGCTACTAAACCTGTGAGAACTACCCTTGCAGATCACTTTCATTTGTCATCTGAAATGTGCCCCAAAACACCTCAGGATCAGGAAAACATGAAAGGTATTCCCTATTCTTCAACAGTTGGGAGTCTCATGTATACGATGGTGTGCACTCATCCAGACATTGCTCATGTAATGGGAGTAGTGAGCAGATTTATAAGCAATCCAAGAAAGACTCATTGGGAAGCAATGAAGTGGATACTAAGGTATTTAAAAGGCTCTTCCAACTATGTTTTGTGTTTCGGAGGTACAAATGCACAACTGTGTGATTTTGTTGGCTCTGATATGGCCGAAGACTTGGACAAACGGAGGTCTACAATAGGATATGTGTTCACATTTTTCGAGGCAACGATCAATTGGGTTTCACATTTGCAACAAGTGGTTGCACTCTCCACTATTGAGGATGAATACATTGCACTCACTGAAGGTGCAAAGGATATGATTTGGCTGCAGTGACTGTTGGGAGAGTTGGGTTTCAAACAGCATGTTTTCACTCTTTTTTGTGATAGCAACAACGCAATTCACTTGGCAAAAAACTCAGCCTTTCATAATCGGACTAAACACATTGAGTTGTGCTATCATTTCATCCAGAATGTTCTTGAAGAATGCAAGATGAAAGTGGAGAAAATTGACACAAAGGTCAATCCGGTAGATGCATTGATGAAGATTGTGCCACAGGAGAAGTTCAAATTTTGTAGGACTTCTCTCGATATTGTCAAGATGTGACAATAGGGGTGAAGTTGAAGAATATCATTGAGTTTGTAGAAAATGTCGGACTTCAAGTGGGAGATTGTTGGGTGTTGAAGCCCAACGATCAACCTTGTTTTTTCCCTCCAAGTGAAGTGACTCTTCACTTTCTTATTCAAAGGCTTATCTTTTATGGATAATGTAACCTGATTATTATTTAGTTGTTGGTTACACATTGATGTTGTTGTAAATGTATTCAAACTATAGAGATAATAAAAGTGATTCCCCTACGTCAAAAGTGGACATAGCCATTTTTATGGTGAACCACTATATATTTGTGTCTTTGTGTTATTACTTCTTTTTGTTCTAAATTTAATTTTTTGCAATCTATTTTATTTTATCTGTGATTAGTTTATCAACAAAAAATGTCCCCTAATTATCATGAATGTCAACTTATAACTCTTCGTAATTGAGAAATATTTTATGGAACTAATTATTATTTTATTATAATTTTTTCGCTATTGCTCTTATGACCAAGCTCATAACCCTAATTATTGAATATTATTTTATTGTAACTGATAAGCCTACTACCCTATGACCGAACTCATAACTTCATTATTAAATTTATTTATTTTTCAATAAGGATCGAGCCCACAAAGATATTCCCCCTCTTCCTCCCCTTGTCTCCCCTGAGTGATTAAATTTGATATTTTCAGATCTTTATATAAATGATCTTTTAAAAACCAAAAGAGAAAAGAAAGATTGTTTAATATAATTTCTGCGGATTTATGCTCACAATCATGGCGTACATTCCTGAAAGAGGAGGTTATGTTATAAGATTTCAACGGATCAATTCTCAGAGCTTCATTGGAAAAACAATGAAAGCACTATATTAACATTTATCATGAGTTATCTCAAAACATAAACATGTTAATTGCAAGTAATAAGGGAAAGAATGACGACTTTGAGCGGGCGATTTCAAAATTGTTATGGCGTGCGTTTCCAATGGCCTCCTGCGGGTGTGGTCAGTCGACCTCCTACGGTTGCTGCAGACGAGGTACTTCCTCTGCCGGTTGACTCTCTATCGTTCGGCTCCCTGTCGGATGGTTTTGTTGGTGGCATTGGGTCGATGCGGGATGCTTTGGGTGTGGATGGGCCTGTCCCCTCTTCCCCCTCTAGTTTGTTCTGTAGGAGCTTGGATGGTGTTGGCGATGCCTTCAGGGCTATTAATGACACTGGTTTTCCTTCTGGGCTCCCACTGACTGGCTCTTTATTCCTGACAACCTCTGGGCCTAGTGTTGTCAGCAGTGTTCCGGCTTCTTTTGTTGCAGAGGTGTGTGGTGAGGAGGTGCGTTCTATTCCTTCTGTTGGGGGCTCTCGTCCTCCCCCTGCCTCTATGCCTGGGTTGGGTCCTACTAGTGGTTTTGCTGCCTCTGGTCCTCCTGCTGCTGGAGTTTTTTTGGGGAAGGAAAAATCCTTTTCTGATGCTATCAGGGTATTTGCTAGGCCTCCCCTGAGGTCCATTCCTTGTGCTCGGGACTCTCCGATGGTGGTGTGTGGTCCTGAGATAGTTGAAAATGAAGAGTTTTATTTGAAGACAGGTGTGGTCTGCAGATTCAATGGTTTGTGGCCTTCCCTCCCAAACCTCCATGACTGGGTGGAGGCTTCTTGGAAGCCTTTGGTTGCTGGGGAAATCGAGCTCTACCCTAGCATCAGGGGCTTCTTTATTGCTACCTTTGGGTCCCCTTGTGAGCGAAGTTGTGTTCTTGACAGAGGTTGGATGTGGGACATTCATTCTTTGTCCATCAGGCCTTGGACTCGTTCGTTCAACCCCCTTACGGAGCCTTTGAACACTAGGCCTATTTGGGTTCATTTGCCTAACCTTCCCCTCCAGTTCTAGGAGGAATCGTGCTTCGAGGCCATTGGCAATACCATTGGTCGCTTCTTATTGGTGGATTCTACTACTAGGGAGTTTGGGCACACCACGGTTGCTCAAATGTTAGTCGATTTGGACATCTCCAAACCTCTCCATGGGGATGTTGTTTTGCTGGTGGAGGATAGACCTTGGAAGCAGCTCTTAGACTACGAGGGTATCCCCTTTCGGTGTAGGAGGTGCTTTTCGGTGGGTCACTTGGCTTATGCTTGCCGTCAGGCCCACCACAAGGGTGCTGCGACTTGGTGGAAAGATGCTCTTCTAGATCACCTCACAGTGGATACTTCTTCTTCAAAGGTTGTTGCTCCTCTTTGGAACCCCTCTTCTTTGGTTCTTTCGCTGGACTGTTATGCCTAACTTAGCTCATTTTATCGTTGCTCTGTTGGATCATTATGTTGTCTCTGTTCTGCCTGACCTTGCACCTCTTGTCGCTGCTCTGTCAGACCCTATCCACCCTTTGCTGGGTCCATCTGTTGTTGATTCTTTCTCAACTACCTTGTTACCAACTCCCTCGCTGCTAGATGCTCCTGTGGTGGCTAAGGTGGAGTTGATCCCCTCACCGTTCTCTTCGGTTCCTACATGTGAGCCTCCTTGGTCGGTTGTTCTTCGGAAGAAGAAATTTGTTTCTGCTTCTCGGTCTCGAGTCCATGGAGCCTGCTCTGACCCCCCTGGGTCTAGGGTTGCTTAGTTTCTTGTTTCAGCTATCTATCAACTAGTCTTCGACAGCTGTCTGTCAGCTGGTCTTCGACAGCTGTTTGTCAATTGTTTCTAGTTGTGCATATAGTTCAAGTTATGTTTGAACTATGTTTTCCTTTGGCCTTTTCGGCCCATTGTGAAGGGCTGGGCATCCTGTAAATGCTGCTTAATTTTTCAAAAACATTTATCATGAATTTTTATAAAATTGATGAATAAGATGCTTTTTTAATAAAAAAAAATTATATCAATAATTATTCAATTAGGAAATCAATATATAGACCAGTGTAGTAACAAAGGAAAACCAACAGATAGATATGTCTAGTAACAATGAAAATATTACAACAATAGAAACAAGGTAAAATATTACTACAATAAAACAAGGTACAAGGTACATTCTTTAGAGAGGTGCATTTTGTACAAATGTATATCCTCTAAAATTATTATGTATTTTAGTAGGATTACATAGCTGGATTTTAACTTTTGTACAATAGAAGCTCTGCCTTTCTATATTTGTACTAGATCAATAAGAACTTTGATTATCATTTGTTTGATTCTTTTGTCATGATCTAAAAAACCATCTCCAGATATAAAGAAACATTGCATTGCTATGTTAACATTGAAGTTTAACTTTCCCAAATCAAGCAAAGTATTATCTTGATTCAGAAATTCCCATTTTAATTCTTTAAGTAATTTGTCAACAATAGACTTGATGTGATTTAAGGCGTCTTCTTCTGAACATTCAGGATGATCTTTCATATAAGAAGAAATGGCTGAGGCTATCTGTCCATGGAGTTTACCATCCTTCATTGCCATAAGAAATATATTAATATTAAAGTATAATATCTTTTCCATCTAAATCTAATCACCAATTTAAAAGGGAATGAGTAAAACCTGGTAATCATGAACATCATCAATTAAACGTGTACACAACCATATGAGCTCATAGAATCTGCATTGATTATTATATGTCTTCTCAATAGTGTTGTCTGCTAAATCAAAAGTTGCCAAGAGAAGAGAGTGCAACAATAATGGTCCAATTGTTGCAGTTGTAGCTGCAACCTTTATGTACTCATTATAGATTGGAATGTGTTGACTTACATTCCACTGTGCTTGCTGCAAGGTAGCTTTGGCATAATCTGCCCACTAAATCACAATGAACTGTTAAAGCGATTTCCTAGTTTTATTTCATAATGTATGTATCATCTTTGATCGGCTTTAAGAAAATTCACGTCATGACAAATTCACCACCAAATTCATTTTGCAAGATCAAACAGGCTTCAAGAAAATTCACCCCAACAATTCACCGCAGGAAAATTCACCATCATGACAAATTCACCACCAGCAATTCATGGCAGTGAATTTTCCATGAGGTGAATTTGTCATGATGGTGAATTTTGATCTTGCAAAATGATCCCAATAAAAATTTTTTAAAACATTTCACATAAAAAATTATATATCCTTTATATTCATTTTACATGGTTAGTGCAGTTTTATTTCACTTACTTTATGATAAAAACAAATAAAAACATATATATATATTATCAAAATAAACTTTTAGCATAAAATGGTTTTCAAATTAAAATATATATTTATGTAGCATTTAGGAACAAAATAATTTGTAAAACAAAATAACATTTGATTTTAGGTATTCTTATTAATGTCTAATCTTAAGGTAATGTTTGTGTGATATTGTTTTCATTTAATATATGAATTATAACAAAATTTATACTTTCAATAAAATAATATTTTGGAAAAGTATACATACTATTTTTGTAATAAATGGCATCATGTCACGTCCTTGCTTCTTTGTAGCCTCACTTGCCAATTCATGTACTGTTTGAAAAATAAATTCTACAATTTTCTTCATAGAAATATCCCAACTTTGAATAATGGCCTTAGTAGCAAGTTCAACTTGCTCGAGTGTTAAGTAATCATCAACAAGATCATCCATTAAAGAAAGAAGTGTTATTGATTTGACAAAATTCATTATACTATTATAAAACTCCACTTCATATGTAGCACAAACTGCTAACAAATAGTACTCAATGGGTGGTTGTCTAATTGGAATTAGTTTTGTGAGTCGAGAATTTTCCCACCAATTACCATAAAAATGAATCAAATTAGATTTTTTTATAAAATAAATAAATTTGAAAGATTATAAATTATGTTTAAAAATAAAATCACTGCAGAAAGATTAGTAACATCACACATTTTTTTGGAACAAGTATAGATTGACTACATGATGCATAAATTATGATAAGTCACCTTACCAAACATTACTAGTTTTTATAAATATAATATTTTGTTGTCAAAGTTTTTGAAAAGATGAGCAGCATTTACAGGGTGTTGTACCCTTAACACAGAAAGCCCAAAGGACCAAAAGAAAGCATAGTTCAAACAGAACTTGAACTAGAAGAACCAACAGAAACAGTAGACTGGCAGCTATTGAACAATTCTAAAAAAGTTAAACCCCCGAAGCAGGGGGGTCAAAACCTACTCCACGAACCCGAGTCCTAGAAGAGGCAACGGGTTTGGGGAATCCTTTCTTCTTCCGTTGCACAACAGACCAGGAAGACTCGAATGTTAATCTTTAATTGAACAAATCTTTCATGGCTATTTTCCCTAATTTTAAAATCAATATGCAATGGAATGCTTAATCTCACATAATCAAACTTATTTAGATATATTCTCAATGATTTATAATATTGCATTGCTTCAAATACTCCTCAATTTATAAACCTCTTTTGGATTCAATAGTCTCATTTTTTAAGGAGATATTTTATAAAGAAAGAAGAAGATGCAAGTCATAGATTTGTGAGAATTGATTTTTTCATAATTTAATCAAAATATTTGATTGCTTCTTTTATTTTAATATTATTTTAATTCATCAAATATATTAAAATATTATTTAATTTAGTTGATCATGATAATTATTTGGAGACTTGCTTCATCTCCATTTTGTATACAGATTGCAATATGTTGAAATCTAATTTTGCCAGTTCCAAAATCTTCTTATCTTTTAACCTAAAGAAACAGAAAAATCTCATAATTGACTTTAAAAGATTTAAAATTAATAATTCAAATGTTCGAAAAAAAAAATCATAACAATGTTCTATAATTATAACCTTGAACTGTCCAGATCATATATTTCAATAAAAATTTGTGCTTCCCATCTAGAAAAGGTACGAGGCCATTCATATATGAGTGCATACTCCACCTATAAAATAAAATAAATAAAATTATAAATCAATAAGAAAGATTTTTTATTCTCTAACCTCTACTTTAATGTCTTTCTTGAATATAATAACTTGTTTTAAGAACTTTTCTTAAAAAAATTTACCTCTTTTAAAAAGATTTCCGTAAATGTATCTTTATGTTTTTCTAATATTTGATTAAGATATGCAGAACTAAATACTTTAACCTCTTCCATAACTTTTTCTCCTAAAAATGCCACACTTGAAGCTCTTAAGAGGTTGAGCATACTTCTCATCAAATATTCCTTTCTGATAATAATTTGAATATTATCATTGTTTCCTTCACAGACAAAGAACTGCCCATTTTTGTTAAGTTCTCTAACACATCTTCTCTCAGAACAACATATAAATAAATAAATCATCTAAGTGTCTGTAGGTATTGAATAAAAAACACACAAAATAGATAATGAAAGAAAAAGCGTAGTATATTGAGCCATTTGATACCTGCAGAGACATCATAACGATGGAGTCTGAGTAATCTAAGTCCTAAAGCTGTAGCATTCAAATTCCTGGTAGAACTTTCAGATCCGTTTCCTATTCCCACACTTCCATCCCACGATCTGTATCCATCAATAAAATAATCAACAATAACATTTTAAAAAAAAAATAAAAAATCTCCCAAATGTTAAAGATTTTAACAGACCGATAAACGTAATCAAGAGCTGCTTTTATTTCAGCATAAAAATATCGATCTATTCCCAGGGATAGCAATGAGTCAACCATCTCAAGCTTCTGGATTAGATCCTCATCCCCAGTTTGCATTTCTTCCAACAAGTTTTTGATTTCTCTTACCAATGTTTCAACACGTTCCTGATATTCAGGTCCCTGAAAGATAGACAATTAAAAAAAAAAATCTACAAACTAAAACTTGATGAAAATAGAAATAATATCTATCTATGAATTTAACGGTTACGTGAGTAAGTACCCCATATGGTGTTTCCATAGATTGGATCATATCATCGTCCCACAGATTTAAAGATCTATCTGGTGTAGGAGAAGAAGTGTCGTCTCCCTTCAAACTCGTCATTGGAGAAGCAGCCTAAAAGCAAGACTAATACTTGTGATAAAACTGAGGAAAGTGTGCACTCAGTCTTGGGCTTATAACGCTATTTATGGTGGCAATGGGAAAGACTATTGGGCTTACAATGCTCCACGTCATATATGATGGCATCCGGTAAATTTATGTCAGCAATTCATCAACACCAGCAATTCATCGTCAAGTAAAATTCGCCGTCAGTAATTCATGACGGCTCAAAAGTATTAATATTTTTTAATATGTATTTCAAAAACTTTGATTTTATTAAAAATATTAATGTGGTTAATTTCCCACGGCAGTGAATCGTGAATTTTACTTGATTCTTAGAACCATATAAGACATCTTAATATGTCTCATGATTTATGATTGGAAAGGTTCATTTTCAAGAAAGCATCTATTTTGGAAAGAATTTATGATTTGATATCTTGTTTGAATTATTGAGAGGTTTAAAATCAATCTTACTTGAGTTTGGTTTCTGTAGTTGAGTATAAAACTCTCTTTAAAAGGATATAAGAACTTTTAAGATTCAGGATATATATTAATAGGTTATTGTTTTACATCTTAAAATAATTTTATCATTACATCTTTATGTTAAATCTTATTGTCAACAACTAAATTTATAAAAGACTATGAAATTTTTATTTGGCTTACAATGCTCTGCGTTATATATGACGTCATATAGATTAATAGGTTATTGTTTTACATCTTTAAACATTTTTATCATTACATCTTCATGTTCAATCTTATTGTCAACAATTAAATTTATAAAGGACTGTGAAACTTTTATTTGGCTTACAATGCTCTACGTCATATATGACGTCCTAATATGTCTCCTGACTTATGATTGGGAAGGTTCATTTTCAAGAGAACATCTACTTTGACAAAAAAATTATGATTTGATATCTAGCTTGAATTATTGAGAAGTTCTATAAAAGTTTTATGATTTGATATCTTGCTTGAATTATTGAGTAGTTTAAAATCTTACTTAATTTTCATTAACATAGGTGAGTTAAGCTTGGATATAATACCTTTCAAGATTTAAGATATCCATTTATAGGTTATTGTTTTACATTCTTAAAATAGTTTTATCCTCAATCTTTTTGTCAATCTTAAATTGATTTTCACTAGATAAAATATTGTTTCTCTAGAAAGTAGGTAATCTATTTTTTATTTCATTTGGTACAATATTGAGGTAATTGTATAGTCTAGAAAGCTCAACTACATGTACCTTTTAGCTCCTAAAGGTGACCTTTAAAGTCAGTTTCATGCTTGGCTATTTTCATTTCTAGGAGGTGGGGTGGGCCTTCCATTTATTTGATTGAAAGGTATTTGATTAGAAACTTCTTGTTAATTTTATATTCTAGTAAAGTTCAGCTGTATGTACCTTTCACCTCCTAAAGGTGATATTCTAAGTCAGCTTCTTGCTTCATTATTTTGATTTATAAGAGGTGCGTGTAGCCTTCTATTTATTTGATTGAAAGGTTTCTAATTAGAAACTTGTTGGTTGGCTAAAAATGACTATCGTCGAATAACCTTCACATGATGTTATTCAAGCAAATCTAGTTGCTATTTGATGTGCGCATTCAAATCCTTTAGGATTTTTAGTATCTAGTTGGACATACTCATAATCTTGATCACTCTCACAAGGATTTTGGGTACTTACATATGTTTGATCGATTACCCCTTACTCAATGTAATAGTGTTGACTATAGAGATTGTTGCTAAATCTAAAGGGTTATAGAAAACTGATTGTAGATATCATTGCTCGATATAAAACGTTGGGGCATTGATTGTTGAGATCATTTTTAAATTGAAAGAAAAAATGAAGTTTTGATCATAAAGAATGTTACAAAATTCTAAATAGTGTAGTATTGATTTTAGAGATCATTATTAAATCTAAATGTTTGCAATGTCAATTATTCTCTTTGCTAAATTTAAAAGGGTGCAGCATTGATTTTATAGATCATTACTAAAGTTTAAAAAGTTGTAGAACTGGTCATAGAGATTTTGCTAAATCCATAAAGGTTTTGATCATGAAGAGCATTGGAATGGTAAACAATATATTGTGTACCATATCTATAAGTTTTAGTGGTGTTGACAACTTCAGAGAATGACGTTATTAGATCAAAAATATTTCTCTTGTCAGACTCAACTTCTTTGTCACTAGAACTACAAAAATACATGCTTTTGTAGATAATGATGAACAAAGGAAAGGGATAAAAAAAATTTATTGTGACCATCTTGGTTATTTTGAGAACCAATTATTCTGAAAGCGGAAAAAAAAAAACAAAGGTAATCAAGGGAAAATGTGTGTGATATTGATGAAAAACTCCTATGAAGCCTTAGTTTTCAATGTTACTTTGACAAATCAATTGTGGGATGAAAGGCTTGATCTTATTAAGATCAAGTTGTTGGAGGAAACATTCATTTAAAATATACTATATCATCTTTCACTTATCACTATGGAGAAATTTTTTTACATCTATTTTTTGGAAAAATAATATAGAAAAATAATTGATTTTGTAAAGTCCTTGAGAGCTTTCAAAGATTTCTTTTTTAAAAGAAGTTTGATCTTTGTGGACCAATAAAGATAGTTTCCATAGAGAGATGTCAATATTCCATGATATTAATTGATGGTTGCATTGAAGAGGAATTGGTTTATTTTCTCGAGAACAAGCTTGAAGCATTAAATGTTTTCAAGAAGTTTGTATACCAAATGGAGAATTAATATAATTAAAAGAATTCAAGATGTTTAGATTAGATAATGAAGAAGAGTATGTCTCAAATAATTTTTCCAAACTTTTACAAACAAAAGAAATTAAAAGAAAACTCTTAGCTTCATATACTCCACAATAAAATGGATTGATTAGAAGAACAAATATAACAGTTCAAAAGAAAAGTAAATCAATACTCAAGATTTGTAAACGTGAAAGTAAATCATGAGAAGAAATCATTAATTATAAATCAATGTTCAAAACTAGATTAAAATGTTATGATCAAATTGACAAGAAAAAAAAAGATTGTAACTGCAAATTACAAACATAAGTAAAACATATTGAAGATATAAAAAAAATGTAGTATTGCATTATTACAGAAAGCAATTAAAGTGCATCATATAATTGTTTTGTATGATGAAATAAAGTTTGAAAAATGCTGGAAATATAAATGTAAACATGTATTACGTATTGACACATCTATCACATAAAGACATATTTGTAATAATTTATATTATTAATAAGAAAAATATTGTGAAGTTTGTGTATAATTTAAAATCCTGAAATTGATTGCTTATTACATTTATTAATAGATTTGATAAATTTCACTGTCAAGACGTGACTGTAAAAAGAAATAACAAAGCCTGAATAAATTATTTGCATAGAATTGATGCAACACTAACCTGCCGTATTGTGGAAAATTATGGATTTACCCCGACAAATAAAATTTTAAGAAAAATAAAAAACTAAAAGAATAACTTAAGGAATTAAAAGGGCATAAGGGTTTGTAGCATGTGCCCATGGTTTACAAATTTGACGGTGGATTCTGTATGTCAACCAAGTCCTTTGGAAGTTGTATTTTAAATACGAGGAAATATTTTATTTAAAAGACAAATAAAAATTTTAAAGTATTTATTAGAAAAAATTTAAGTAAATTTTGATAAATTATTAAAAAAAAAATTATATGACAATGTTTATAAAATTTTAATTATATTTTATAATAAGAATTTTTAATTATAATTATATCATCATGAAATTTAGATCTTGTGAACATCATATTTTTCAAATAATTCTTATATATTATTTTTTTGGTCGATTAAAGGTGGAAGCCAGAGGATTTTGTATTGATATTCTTTCAAAAAATTACATGTGGAGGAGACCAAGTCCCAGATTTTCTTCACCTAGAGTTGCAAGCCCTACTGCTAACCAAAATCCAAATACATCCAGTGCTTCTTGATCAAAATGAAGCCTATCTAGCTTCCGAATTGCAAGGATCCCACACTGTTTTAGAAAAAAAAAAACACAATTGTCTCAAAAATTCACAACATGACTCTAAAAAAGGTCAAAAAAAAATGCTTTTGCTGCAATAGAAAAGAATATGATTAATAGTTTTTCACATAATTAATGTGTATAGGTGTGTTCTATAATGGTTCTATAGTAGTATCAAGGAACCTCATTGATTATAGCATATCTAAAAAGTTAAAAAAAACCAACATATATTTTAAAATTATAATTATAAAATATTTTTTAAGTAAAAAATAAAAAAATAACTCTTAAATAAAATAAAATAACTTCTAAATAAATAGTTAAATTAGTTCACATTGTAAGAGTTAATGGTGACTCCTCAACACTCCCAAGAACAATTACTAGACCAAATATCTTCCACAAGCGAAAAAATGGCAAGAATATATTGCTATGATAATGGATGCAATATTACAAGATTGAATATGTAAATGTACATGAGAGGCCTTGCTTATAAAGGCAATGTGAGAGATAGGATTAGACAAAATCATAACAAGTGCCAATCTTATCACATGAGAAAACTAACTCATAACAACCTAGGATAAGATAAGATCTAGAAAAGACAACTAAGACTTCTAGAAGGAATCATATAATCCTAAGTAAACTTAACATGTGAATATGTCCCCTGAGTCCCTAGTAAGGAAATTAACTAGGTACAAGACATTTATTCACACCAACACCCCCCCTTAAGTGCAACTTAGGGAGAAGATTATTATGCAAACTATGCAAAGAGACTATGAAGATGGGTATCAACTACGAGGCCATGTTAGGTACCCATTTACAAATGTAAATGTAATCTCTCACAAATAGAGAAAAGGAGAAAACTTAGTGGGACAAAACTCCTCTCCAAGAGAGAGAAAAGAAACAAACAAGATGACATAGGGAGGACTCAATGATACCCCACAAGGACTACATCTATCATGTATATACAATCAATGACCCCCCATAAGAGGGAAAAAGAGAGACAAGATATGCCCCCTACAATGTGTAATCTCCTACAAATAATATACACTCCCTTTTTTATCTCCTTTTTGGCTTCAAGTTGCCTTGATATTTCTTTTGTTGTTGGTTTTTGTGTTCTTTCCATTGCCAGCTTTTGTTTCCTGATCTGATCTTTTGTTTTTTCTAGTCTTTGATTTTAGCTTGTTATTAGATTTTTCATATCTCATTTCTTGTGAGACTCCTCTCTTCTACCTATGGCTAGCTTGTAATGGTTATAGGCCCTTCTCATCTTTATCTTAATCAAAATAAGTTCATCTCATGTACTTACTATTCTTAATTTCTCAAATCTACTTGTTATAAAGTGTGATTCATTGAGAGATGGAATTGGAACCATATTAGTATAGAAAAGGCATAATATGCATTTGAAAGTATAAAATTAAAGGAATTAGAAAGATGATTCACTATCTATGAAAATAAGATGCTTACCATAATGCATTCTTTGGTGAAATTTTGATGGTATTTAGTTTGTGGGAGATTTATGGGGTGCTGCCACAATAATGGGTTACACTTTCTAGGACATCCTAATTTTTGCTTGAAATCACATATTTTTGAAAAATATAATGATTTAAGACTTTAAAGGTTCAATTGAAAGCATCTATTTTTAGAAAAGTTTTAGGATTTGATATCTTGTTTGATTTATTGAGAGGTTTAAAATCAATCTTACTTGAGTTTTCATTTATGTTGATGAGTATAAAACTCTCTTTAAAAGGATATAAGAACTTTCAAGATTCAAGATATATATTAATAGGTTATTGTTTTACATCTTAAAATAATTTTATCATTACATCTTCATGTTCAATCTTATTGTCAACAATTAAATTTATAAAGGACTCTGTGAAACTTTTATTTGGTTTACAATGCTCTGCGTCATATATGATGTCATAATATGTCTCCTGACTTATGATTGGGAACGTTCATTTTCAAGAGAGCATCTACTTTGACAAAAAAAAAAATGATTTGATATCTAACTTGAATTATTGATAAGTTTTACAAAAGTTTTATGATTTGATATCTTGCTTGAATTAGTGAGTATTTTAAAATCTCACTTAATTTTCATTAACATAGGTGAGTTAAAAGGATATAATACCTTTCAAGATTCAAGATATCTATTTATAGGTTATTGTTTTACATTCTTAAAATAGTTTTATCCTCAATCTTTTTGTCAATCTTAAAATGATTTTCACTAGATAAAATATTGTTTCTCTAGAATGTAGGTAATCTATTTTTAATTTCATTTGGTACAATATTGAGGTAATTGTATACTCTAGAAAGCTCAACTGCATGTACCTTTTAGCTCCTAAAGGTGGCCTTTGAAGTTAGTTTCATGCTTGGTTATTTTCATTTCTAGGAGGTGGGGTGGGCCTTCCATTTATTTCATTGAAAGGTATTTGATTAGAAACTTCTTGTTAATTTTATATTCTAGTAAAGTTCAACTGCATGTACCTTTCACCTCCTGAAGGTGATATTCTAAGTCAGTTTCTTGTTTCATTATTTTGATTTATAAGAGCTGGGTGTAGCCTTCAGATTATTTGATTGAAAGGGCTCTTATTAGAAACTTGTTGGTTGGCTAAAAATGGTTATTGTTGAACAACTTTCACATGAAGCTACTCAAGCAAATCTAGTTGCTATTTGTTGTGCACATTCAAATCCTTTAGGATTTTTAGTATTTAGTTGGGCATGCTCATAATCTTGGTCACTCTCATGAGGATTTTTGGTACTTACTGTTGGTGTAATTAAATGTGTTGTACCTTGTCCTAGGTCATAATTACACCTTAGTTAAGTTTACTTAGGGACCACATAGGAGGTAGTTGAAGTTTTTCCACCTTTGGTGGACTTATCATGTTATTACTTTATCACTTCCACCTTTCGTGGACATATCATGTGATTACCTCTCCACCTTTTGTGGGTGATCTACCATTTGTGGTGGTTATCACAATATCACTTTTCCACTTTAGGTGGAATGATAGCTTTTCATAGTTGTCTCATGTCATAATCTTATGCCCTTCTATGTTCTCACATTGGCTATATAAGCAAGGGGTCTCTTATTGTAAATAATCTCATAATCACAATTCATCTCATATCATTGAATCATATTGATGAGAATACAGTTTATTCTTGTCACACATTATTCTCTCTTCTTTGTGCTTTCCATTTGGTCCAAATATCTTGGCACCATAGCCAATTTTAACATGGTATCAGAGCTGGTTGGGTGTCATTGGAGAGTCTTTTTTAAAGAGATACCAAATTTTGGGAGGTTCTATTTTTTGCTCTTTATTGCAGGTTCATATCGGAGCTTGCTAGTGTAAATCTAAGTTCACCATTGCATCTAAGAGGTTCAATAAAATCATATTTGGCTTTTGTTTCACTCAATTTGGTCACCATTTGCATTTTTGGCAAACAAGGGTTTGTTGCAAGTCATTTTTTATTGGAGTCGTCATTTTTGCTTCAAAAATCTAGTTTTCACTCAATTGCAAGAAAAATGATTTCTGGATTTTGTAGCCAGGGTCGAAATCTAAACTGGGTATCTTTTAGATTTTGCAAATCTTGCATAGATCTAGAAAAAATCGTTGTCCAAAAAGCATCGTAAGTCATTTTTCTCCTGGCTGAAGGTTAAAAAAATCACTTTTTCATCTTCTGCTTGTTGGATCAAAAAATGATTTCTAGGTTTTGTTTTTAGCATCAAAATATTTCTAAGTCTCTGTTTTCGTCTACAAACAATGAGCAGATTTTTCAGAAATCAAATCAAAAATAAACTTTGCTGCTAGAAAACCCGTTTTTTGCAAACTAAATTCATTTTTTTTGAAAAATTCATAACTTTTGGCCACGATGTCCGTTTTTGGCAAACGAGATATCGACGGAAAGCTAGTTTTGAGCACTTCATAGTGGTGTAGACCATTTTTTATATTTTGTCATCTACACACATTTGAGGTTATTTTTCATCATGGAGGCAGATGTGAACATTCATCAATGCATGCACTATTTCCTTTTTTGTGTGCATTAGGTTTGCATTTTCTTTGCACTTCAATTCAGTTTCAGATCATTTATCAATCGACTGTTGCTTCATAGATTCTAGAGTTGTGTCAATTTGCAATTTTTCCAGTGTTCCTTGGCATTGGGTCTGATGTTGCTTTATCATGATTCTGCCTTGAGTCAATCAGTGGCTCGCATATGGTTTCAGTAGCAAACAAAAGTATATTTCCTTGCTTGCCAGATTGAGGATTCCAATGTTACTCTATAGTGTACTTCCAGTGCTTCTCTTGCAGTAGGTTATCTCATTATGGGGGGTTGAATGGTCTCTCTTTTCATCTTTTGTGTGGATGGAGATTGATTGGATTTGTGATGGATATCATTATTGTTTTGTATTTCATCTCTCTTTTGGGGAGGAGTTTTGTCCCACTAGGTTTTCTCCTTTTATTTGTTTGTGAGAGATTTCTTTGCATTTGTACATGGGTACCTAACATGGCCTAGTTGTCGGGACCCATCTTGCATTGTTTGTTCTTGTGTACATTCTCCATAAGTTTCACTTAAGGGGGGATGTTGGTGTAATTAAATGTGTTGTACCTTATCCTAGGTCATAATTACACCTTAGTTAAGTTTACTTAGGGACCACATAGGAGATAGTTGAAGCTTTTCCACCTTCGGTGGACCTATCATGTTATTATTTTATCACTTCCATCTTTCATGGACATATCATGTGATTACCTCTCCACCTTTTGTGGGTGATCCACCATTTGTGGTGGTTATCACAATATCACTTTTCCACTTTAGGTGGAATGATAGCTTTTCATAGTTGTCTCATGTCATAAGATTATGACACTTGTCATAATCTTATGCCCTTCTATATTCTCACCTTGGCTATATAACCAAGGGGTCTCTTATTGTAAATAATCTCATAATCACAATTCATCTCATATCATTGGATCATATTGATGAGAATATAATTTATTCTTGTTACACATTATTCTCTCTTCTTTGTGTTTTCCATTTGGTCCAAAGATCTTGACATCCATAGCCAATTCTAACACTTACATATGTTTGATCAATTACCCCTTACTCAATGTAATAATGTTGACTATAGAGATTGTTTCTAAATTTAAAAGGTTATAGAAATTTGATTATAGATATCATTGTTCAATATAAAAGGTTGTGGCATTGATTGTTGAGATCATTTCTAAATTGAAATAAAAAATGTAGTTTTGATAATAAATAATGTTACAAAATTCAAAACAGTGTAGTATTGATTTTAGATATCATTATTAAATCTAAATGTTTGCAATGTCAATTATTCTCATTGCTAAATTTAAAAGGGTGTAGCATTGATTTTATAGATCATTTCTAAAGTTTAAAAAGTTGTAGAACTGGTCATAGAGATCTTTGCTAAATCTATAAAGGTTTTGATCATGAAGAGCATTGGAATGGTAAGCAATATATTGTGTACCATCTCTATAAGTTTTAGTGGTGTTGACAACTTCATAAAATGACATTATTAGATCAAAAATATTTCTCTTGTCAGACTCAACTTCTTTGTCACTAGAACTACAAAAATACATGCTTTTATACATAATGATGAACAAAGGAAAGGGATAAAAAAAAATTATTGTGACCATCTTGGTTATTTTGATAACCAATTATTCTAAAAGTAGAAAAGGAAAAAAGAAAAAAAAAGGTAATCAAGGGAAAATTTGTATGTGATATTGATGAAAAACCCATACGAAGCCTTAGTTTTCAATATTACTTTGACAAATCAATTGTGGGATGAAAGGCTTGATCATATTAAGATCAAGTTGTTGAAGGAAACATTCATTTAAAATATACTATATCATCTTTCACTTATCACTATGGAGAAATTTTCTTACATCTATTTTATGGAAAAATAATATAGAAAAAAAATTGATTTTGTAAAGTCCTTGAGAGCTTCCAAAGATTTTTTTTTAAAAGAAGTTTGATCTTTGTGGACCAATGAAGATAGTTTCCATAGAGAGATGTCAATATTCCACGATATTAACTGATGGTTGCATTGAAGAGGAATTGGTTTATTTTCTCGAGAACAAGCTTGAAGCATTAAATGTTTTCAAGAAGTTTGTATACCAAATGGAGAATTAATATAATTAAAAGAATTAAAGATGTTTAGATTAGATAATGAAGAAGAGTATGTCTCAAATAATTTTTCCAAACTTTTACAAACAAAAGAAATTAAAAGAAAACTCTTAGCTTCATATACTCCACAATAAAATGGATTGATTAGAAGAACAAATATAACAGTTCAAAAGAAAAGTAAATCAATACTCAAGATTTGTAAACGTGAAAGTAAATCATGAGAAGAAATCATTAATTATCAATCAATGTTCAAAACTAGATTAAAATGTTATGATCAAATTGACAAGAAAAAAAAAGATTGTAGCTGCAAATTACAAACATAAGTAAAACATATTGAAGATATAAAAAAAATGTAGTATTGCATTATTACAGAAAGCAATTAAAGTGCATCATGTAATTGTTTTGTATGATGAAATAAAGTTTGAAAAATGCTGGAAATATAAATGTAAACATGTATTACGTATTGACACATCTATCACATAAAGACATATTTGTAATAATTTATATTATTAATAAGAAAAATATTGTGAAGTTTGTGTATAATTTAAAATCCTGAAATTGATTGCTTATTACATTTATTAATAGATTTGATAAATTTCACTGTCAAGACGTGACTGTAAAAAGAAATGACAAAGACTGAATAAATTATTTGCACAGAATTGATTCAACACTAACCTGCCGTATTGTGGAAAATTATGGATTTTCCCCGGACAAATAAAATTTTAAGAAAAATGAAAAACTAAAAGAATAATTTAAGAAATTAAAAGGGCATCGCCCTATTCCTAGGTGGCACGCATAAGGGTTTGTAGCATGTGCCCATGGTTTACAAATTTGGCGGTGGATTCTGTATGTCAACCAATTCCTTTGGATAATTTTTCATTTTAAGTTGTATTTTCAATATGAAGGAATATTTTATTTACAAAATATAAAAATGTTACAATTTATATTGGAAAATTTTTAAGTAAATTTTGGGAAAAAAAAAAATTATAACAGGTTGTCTCCAATTTCACTTCGTATCTTGGGTATCCGGGGTGAGAGGAGTCTCTTGCCAGTGGGAGTCACCATCTGCAAGAAGTCTCACCTCTTAAATTCAAGAGCGGAGTCGAACTCAAAAGACCAATGGGGAGCAAACCAACTGCCCAAGCCAACTCTACTTCCCGTGCGGACTAATAAATTTTGATAAATTATTCAAAATTTATTTTTTTATATGACAATTTTTATAAAATCTTAATTATATTTTATATTAAAAATGTTTAAATATAATTATACCATCAAAAAATTTAGGTCTTGTGATTACTAGTTTTTCACATAATTAATGTTTATAGGTGTATTCTATAATGGTTCTATACTAGTATCAAGGAATCTCATTGATTATAGCATATCTAAAAAGTAAAACAAAACCAACATATATTTTAAAACTAAAACTATAAAATAACTCTCAAGTAAAAAAAAAACAAATAACTCTTAAATAAAATAAAATAACTTCTAAATAAATAATTAAATTAGTTCTCATTGTATGAGTTAATGGTGACTATTCAACGCTCTCAAGAAGAGTTACTAGACCAAAATATCTTAATCAAAATAAGTTCATCTCATGTACTTACTATTCTTAATTTCTCAAATCTACTTGTTATAAAGTGTGATTCATTGAGAGATGGAATTGGAACCATATTAGTATAGAAAAGGCATAATATGACTTTGAAAGTATAAAATTAAAGGAATTAGAAAGATGATTCACTATCTGTGAAAAGAAGATGCTTACCATAATGCATTCTTTGGTGAAATTTTGATGGTATTTAGTTTGTGGGAGATTTATAGTGAAGACAAATCATAATAGCTTGAAGTTCTTTGTTGGCTAGTTGGACTTAAAAATGATAGGAAAAAATGAATAAGATCCAATCTTATGAATTTTTCATAGATTATAAGAACTTGGAAAAAATAATCTAGTTACTAATGCTCTTTCTAAGATTCTTATACTCTATGTTCTCATTTTTTTTTTCTACTATTGAAAATATCTATATTGATCTAGAATATGTTAAAAAAAAATTATACTAATCTTCTTGAGGAGGATGTTTTGAAGCATATTAGGGAATACATTACTTGGCAACAATCATAATAAATTTTTATTATAGATTTCCTATAGCCTTTGCATATTCCCAACAAGAAGTGGGAAGCTATTTCCATGGTTTTCATAAAAACCTCCTTAAATGAAAAGAAATAAACTAGTGTTTTACTAATAATTTAAGTAAATATGCACACCTCTTTAACATATCAACAAAATTTAGAGCACATCAAGTAGCTGGTATATTTTTTAGAGATGAGCTACATGGCTTGCTTAAAAATATTATTAATGAAAGGGATACTAGATTCCTTAGTCTTTCTTGGTATGATTTGTTTCATTTGACTATTACCAATCTCACCTCAATAATAGTTTACACCCACAATAAGATTGATAGGAAAAGATAATGAATAAGTGGGTTGTAGGATATTTGAGAAAATATTTAATAGATCAATAAGAATCATGGGTCAAGTGGCTACATCTTGGATAGTATTGCTACAGCACCACTCATTTCATATCAATTTGAATGTTATGCCCTTAATATTCAAGTATGTATAGGGTTATGAGTAGTCATCTTATGACTATCTTAACTCTTAATTAAGTCATATTATCATTATTATATTGTTATTCAATTATTTATATCATCTTAAGGCTTATATAGGGTTATCTAGGTTGGCCTGGGTGATGTCCTAGTAATAAGTAGGGTATATCTAGGAGGTAGTAAGTCTTATTTGATCATTAGATTATGAATTGTGTTCTTATTGGAGATATTTGGAGGTTTTCCCCCTCGAAGTGACTTGTTATTCTCATTTATTATCAATTATTTACAATATATTTCATGTTATATATTATATTATACTTTATAAATTATTACAAGTGGTATCAGAGCATGATCTTGGCACTGTGAAGGCAAGGCATTTTTTTCAATTTTGGAGGTCATTTTGTGAAATACATATCTCTCAAATTTTGGGAAAAAATGTCTTTTTTAAATAATTTTTGAAGGAAATATTGAAGCATTTATAGTCTAGATTTCAAAGGAATTGGAGCAATATTAAGTGACGTATTGTAAAATTATGGTTTCTAAAAATTTCACTCTCAAGGCTACAATTCTATTGATTTATTGAAGCTTTTTTTGGGTAGGTGGTATTCTAACCCTAGTAAGTTATAGGGAAAAATTCACATCATTTGGATTGTATTTGTGTGATTTATTGTAAAATTATTTTTTTCCATCATGATTTTGAGGCTTGCAATAAGAGGAAAAATAATGTTATCACACTTGGAAAATATCCTGATAAAGGATGAGGTAATAATTGAGGATATTAATCCCACTGAGGAAATCAACAAGGTTAAGGATGGAATTTCATTGGTGAAGATGGAGATGAGGGGGAATATGGATTGACTACAATGAGATATGCAATGCCTAAGAAGAGATATATTAGACATGAGGAGCATTTTCAATTATTTTATAAATTGACTGAGAAAGGATGTCTCAATCAACCAAGGTGATCCATCTAGGTCAACTAATGTTGATCCAAAATTTAATACTCATGTGGGGGGTAAGTGCACCAATCTATGACACAATTTTGGCTCTTAAGATGCCACTTTTTTTTTGAAATCGGGAAAATCTGATTTGCACGAGAAAATGAAGATAGTTACGCTCAAAATTTCAAGATGCGGAAAGAACAAAAGTTGAAGTGCTCTGAGTCTAGTTTCTAAGCTACTATTTTTTTTGAAATGAATGAAGATTAAGGGTCTCGTGGCAAAACAGGTCCTATTTTTATCAAAAAAAATAGCATAACACCTGAGGGCTCCCCCCTTTTTGGTTAACTTTTTTTTAGAATTTCAAAAATCCCAACGGTGAGAAATTAGCTAACACCATGTAGTTTATCCTCCTTCTTTCGGATTATTTTTTTAATGAATATATAATATTTTATGAATTTTCAAAGTGGACACATCCTGAAAAGCTAAAATTTGAGCGTGCTCCCCCCCATTTTTTTTGCAAACTAATCGAAAATTGATTTTTTTTTTCATCATGTGTAGAATGGAGTCTAGTTTCAAAAAACGTAATTTGTTTCACGTTCTGATGAACATGTAAAAATCTATCCTAAACCTAGCACATGTTGGTTTTTGACCAAAAACGAAGGCATTTACAATAGAAGCCATGGATCAAAACCTTAACTAAATCAAAATGAAAAAAGAATTATATATTTAGATAGCTGGGATAGAGGTTAACGCTATCACGATTTTTTTATAAACTTGCATTGAAAGACGTGTAAATGAGATGGGGAGCACGGTCAAAAATATGAGAAAATTTAGCAAATCCTGTTAATTAACACGTCTAAAGTAGGCCTTTTGGTGTGCGCCAAATGTGATGAGTCATTTGGCGAGCGCCAAATGGCCTGCTTTGCATAGAACTAGATTTTCGCTTTCTCTGTCAAGGAAATTATATACATGAAATAAGCATTTAAGTATAAGTTGACATTTACATATGGACATTTACTTTCTTATACTTTAAGTTATATTTCATGTATATATAGGTAGGATGTTTGAGAGTGGTTTCAGATCTCTAAGAGTTATAATGCAAATTCTAGTTTTTGGAAGATCTTAAAAATTCCAGACTTAGTCAAATTTTAGTAATCAACATGTCAAATTTCAGTAATCAAGAGGTCAAATTTTAGTACTCGGGAGGTCAAATTTCATCTATCTCACTCATTTTCATCTCTTATTCTCTAGACCTCTCTCTCTCTCACTATCTCCATCCCTTTATCTAACAATATCCTCCTTGAGCTCAAGAACTATGTCTCTACATGTCTGAATCTCTCTCCTTCCCTCTCCAATATCTATCTCCCTCCCTCCTTCCCTCTCTACATTTTTCTATCTCTCATCCCTCTCCTTTAATCTCTATATATCTCTCTCTACTCTCTACACCTACCTATCCCTCCCACCCTCCCTCTCCTCTCTTTCTCTCTCTCTCTTTGCTTCCCTCGCTCTCTCCTCCCCTCTCTACTCTCTATCTTGTCATTCTCTCTCTCCTTCCCTCTCTAGTTCTCTCTATCTCACTTCTCTTTCCTTCCCTCCCTCCCTCTCTAATTTTCTCTATCTCCCTCTCTCTCTCCTTCCCTTTCTACTTCTCTTTATCTCACCTCTCTTTCTCCCCCTCTCTCTCTCCCTCTCTCTTCCTTTCACCCACCTTTGCTCTCTACTTCTCTCTATCTAACCTATCCCTCTATACATCTCTTTCTCCCCCCTCTTTCCATCTTAATCTCTCCACCTTCCTCCTTATCTCTCTAATTTTAAGCTCCATCACACATCTCTATCACCTATCTCACTTCTCTCTTTCCCCTTCCCTCTTTACTCTCTTTCTCTCTCTCACCCCTCCTCTCTCTTATCTCTCTCACCTCTGCCTCTCCATCCCTACCTCTTCCTCCCTCTCTCCTTCCCTCTATTTTTCTCTTTATCGCATCCTCCCTCTATCTACCTAGACCTCTCTTTATTTTTGTCTCACCTCTCTCTCAATCCCTACCTCTCCCTATATCTCTCCTTTCATATCTACTTCTCTCTACCTAGTTGTCCCTCTATACCTATTTCTCTCTCCCTCCTTGCCTCTCTCTCAATATCTCCACCTTCTTTTCCTCTCTAATTCTCTCTCTATCACCTCTCTCTATCTCTCTCCTCCCTCTCTACTCTCTCTATCTCTCCCTCCCTCCCCCTCTTTCTATCTCTCCTCTCTCCCTCCCCCTCTTTCTATATCTCTTTGCCCTCTCTCTACCTATATCTCTCTCCTTCTATCTATCTCAACTATCCATCTTTACCGATCCCTCCCTCCTCTCTCTCTTCCACCAAAATTCACTCTACATCTCTCTGTCTAGCCTACCCCTATCTACCTCATTTTCTCTCCCTCTCTCTTTGCCTCTCTCAATCTATCTATCTATCTTCCTCATTACACCTTTACTTCTCTCTATCACCTCTCTCTCTCCCCCTCCCCTCTTTACTTTCTTTCTCTCTATCTCACCTCTCTCTCCTTAAATATCCCTCCCTACCTCCTCTCTCTCTATCTCACCTATCTCTCCCTCCCTACCTCTTCTTCCCTCTCTCCTCCATTCTTTACTTCCCTTTATCTCCCCTCCCTCTCCTTACCTACCTCTCTCTCTCTCTATTTCACTCTCTCACCTCTCTCTAAATCCTTATCTCTCCCTCGATCCCTACCTCTCCATCCATCTCTCCTTCCCTCTCCACTTCTCTATATCTCCCTTTACTCTCTCTACCTACCTCTCCCTCCAACTCTCCTTACCTCTCTACTTCTCTCTACCTACCTATCCCTCTATACCTCATTTTCTCCCTCTCCCCCTCTCCATCCTTCCCTCTCTCAATATATCCACCTTCCTTCTTCTCTCTCTAACTTCTCCCTCCTTCCCCTCTC
>CM021100.1:913596853-913746818 GCA_007115665.2 Sequoiadendron giganteum | reverse complement strand
ATATCTCTACCTTCTTTCCCTCTCTCTCTCTCTCCCCTCTTACCCTAAACCCTAATCCCTAAACCATTAAACCCTCTACCCTCTACCCTTAACCCTCCCTCCCTCTGTCTCTCTCCCACTCCTTCCCTCTCTCTCTCTCTCTTTCAAGTCTCTCCATACCACCCCCTCTCCCTCTCTCAGGTCTCTCTCTCACTCACTCAATCCATCTATCTCTCTCCCATCTCCCTTAAACCCTATACGTTCAAACCAATACCCTAAATCAATACCCTCAAACCAATACCCTAATCCCTCAACACTTAAACCCTTGAACCAATTAAACTCTCTACCCTAATCCCTCTATTAGGTATTTCACTCACTCACTCCCTCTATTTCTCTCTCTCATCCCTCTCCCACTCCCTCTCTCTCACTCTCTCCCACTATGTCTTTCTCCCTCTCTCTCTCCCTCTCTCAGATATCTCCCTCCCACTCTCTCTCTCCCTCTATCTCATGTATCTCCCCTCCACCCCCTTCCATCTCTCTCGAATCCCTCTATCTTGAGTACTCCCTCTCCCTCCCACCCCCTCTCTATCTCTCAAGTCTCTCTCTCTCTCTCACTCCTTGTATCTCTCCCATCCCTCTATCTCTCACTCCCTCTCTCTCCTACTCTCTTAGGTATCTCTTTCCCACCCCCTCTCTCCCACTTTGTCTCCCTCTCCTTCTCTCTCGGGTGTCTCCCTCCCACTCCCTCTCCCTCCCTCTCTCTCACTTTCTCTCTCTATCTCTATGGATTAGGGTTTAAGGGTTAAGGGATTAAGCCTCACATATGTCACAATCCCTCTCTGTTAGGCCTCACTTACCTCCCACCCCCTCTCTCCCACTTTGACTCCCTCTCTCTGAAGTCTCTCCTTTTCAGAGGAACATATTTGGAGAGCGCCAAATGGGTTTTACCTTGAAACGGTAAAAATAAGGGTTGACCCTATGATTAAGGCCCACATTCTCCTGTGTTTGTCTGGTTCAGCGCTTTATCCGAGTTAGAAACGCCTTTTTTCTGTAGTTGACTTCATACTGTACCAATCTATGCTTGATCCATCACCTTTTTACCACCAATCTTCATGGTAGACAATGTAGAAGAAGATATTTTGAAGTTTCTACATCATTTTACATTATCTGAGGTAATATATTCATTTTGGTAAATTGAAATGTTTGTCTTTAGTATATTTGTTTGTTTTTTACAATATAAACTAAATTTCCTTAATGATTTTATTAATCATAACAATTAGACTTAGAATTCAACATTGAATTAGATGAGATTTGCATAAAAAAGTTCAATTTTTATGAGTTTGAAGAACAAAAAAAATAAAAAACATGACATTTACTTAACATAAATTTACTTATGAATTCTATTTGCATTGCTTATAGTAGTCCATTTCCAGCATGGCTAGTGGAATTCACTGTATTTCATTCTTTTTCCAACTAATTTGTAAAACTTTTATTTTCATCTAATTTGGAAAACCTCATTGCCAAAGAAATAGTGAATAATGATAAGATATAGCATCACAGACCCTTCTTTGAATCCATATTCTTCATGACTTTGTTGACAATCAAAATTTTGGTTTTGAGAAAAATGAACACAAGAGTCTCTAGTTTTCATTTAGGTGGCAGCAATTTATACCCTAGTTTTCATTGATTTGTTGTATTGAATGGTTTCCACCCCTCTCTACATCAATTTTTTTGTGAAATGCATTACTTACTTTTGTTCTATGTGTGTTTGTGGACATGTAGCATTCAAGGTCATGCCGAGGAAACGACCAAAGCCTCCAACACCAGAAGAGTGTGCAGTTAAAAATGCAAGGAGAAGAGAATCAAAAAATGTAACTTGTGAAGCAAAGGAATTGCAGCCCATACAGCCACAAACTTATGTGCAATCTAAGAGAGATGTCAAATTGGCAAGACAAAGGGCGCGAATGAGGAAAGTTTGTGGAAGGACAGGAATGAATACAGAAGTTGGGGGCACATCATCAACCATAGGTGAAGCTCAATGCACATTTCCAATTGAAGACACATTGACAACAACATGTGGTTTTCCAGGTACATTTAAAATCACATCTCCAATTGAAGACACACCATCAAAAACATTGTGTTTTGAAAGTACATCAGCAAACACATCTCTATTTGAAGGAACTCCACAAATGACATCTCAAGGTATGTCATCAATTGCACCTCCAATTGAAGGTACACAATCTATCCCCGATGTTGTTGACCTTCCCAATATTGACACAAATTTACATGTGAGAACTCCTCCTAGAGTTTTGCATAGAAAACCTACATTTTTGATTGATATTGATTCCAATGTTTTGAAATGGATGCCTAATAAGATTCCAAAACGTACATGTCAAAGATATGCAAAAAGGATATGGAGTTTGTTTTTTGCGAAGCTAAGTGAGGGTGGAAGATGCCAACTATTTGTTGAAATGATGAGGCAAGTCAAATTTAGGCCCACCATGAAGGCTCTTGGGCTAAGAGTTTTGAATGACTCAAGTGAAAATTCCATTGTAAGGAACTTGATGAGTGTATACAAGAGCGTGGGTTCCACCTCACGCAAGAAGGATAGTTGTGCCACACAATGTGTGATGACAAAAACACTATTAAGCAATCAAACAAGGAACAAGGTGAACCTTACAAAGGAAAGTAAGTCTTTGAAAATAACTAGATCATCTCTAATGAGAGCCAAAGGAAGGCATGAAAGACCGGAGGATCCAAATAGCAATGAGTTATGGGAATTTTCGGGTAGAGTGCCACGGAAAGACACAAGAATTTCTCAAGGCTTCAGATCTTTAATTGTGAATTATTGGAAGGATAACACAAGGACCTCTCCTAATGAAAGTGATGTTGTAAGAAGGAGAATTGGTAGTATAAACTATGAGTGACATCCAATGCATTATTTGGATACCACTCAAACCCAATTTTTTGCTGATTTTGTACAGAAGTTTCTTGAAATTAAAATGTCAAAGGTATTTTGAAATGCTAAAGCCTTTTTATTTCAAAATAAATCACACACACACTACTTGTTGTTGTAGGGTTCATATTGATTTTTCTAACCATTATGATGTTTATCGACGTAAATGTGTAGATATGCATACTGCCAATGTTTTGCATGAATGTAACATAATGCCTCCACCTAAATCGTCAAGGAAATTTTTGTCTTCCATTTTATGTGAAAGAGAGGATGGTCAAATTTTTTACAAAAAATCATGTTTGGATGGCACATGTGATCATTGTGGTGGCATGCAACATTTTCCAATTTGCCAACACATGGCTAGTATACACAATTGGAGACAAAATTGTGGAATTTGGAAAATATACGACAGTGGCATACAATCTAAAAGATGGGAAAGAAGCAAAGAAGTGTGAATTGGTTAGTGATAAGATTTCAATGTATCAATTTATGGGCATTTTCCGTGATCGGGTGGTTTATGATTATGCAATGCATACACACAGAGCACAATGGTTGGACTCACAGTTCAAGTTATGCAAGGACACATGTCCACTTCGTCATATCATTTTAGTTGTCGACTTCACTGAGAACTACACACTACAACCACAGAACGAGGTGCAATCACAGTACTACAACTCTGTGCAGGTTTCTATATTTGTACATATAGCATTCATTCATGCAAATGATAGTACAGAGGAAAATAGGAAAGTATTGAGGGAGTATCACTTTTACATCAATGATGATCACACACATTCTGCAGAGTTTGTTCAAGGTTGCTTTCATATGTTCTATGCCGATCTGGCTAGCAGGGGCATACCATTTAGTCAACATATCATATGGTCAGATAATTGTACATCACAATTCAAGAACGCCAGAATGTTTTACTGGTTGAGCAGGATGCATAGGATTAGTGTTCAACATATGTGGAACTTCTCAGAGGCTAGGCATGGAAAGGGGGAGCATGATGGATCAAGTGCATGTATCAAAAGAGCCCTAGCAAGAGAAGAGTTAAAGTACACAAACAGTGTAAAGTTGACAGATGCAAGATCAATTGTCCAGTGGTGCAATGGTTCAATGGGTCCAGGTAGTGAAGGAAATTCTTTAGTTCGTAGAGTTTTTCATTTAGTAGATGATACTAACATTGCAAAATATGAGGATTGTTGTACACTAATAGGATCGAGCGAGCTACACTCTTTTAAAAGCTCCAATGCAGGTACAAGGACTATCCATACAAGGAAGATGGCATGCTTTTGTTATGCATGTACACTTCAATCATGGAATTATTGCGAGTCTACAGAGTGGGTTGATGAATGGTCTATAAGAAGTCTAACCCCACTTGACACTTATCAACTCCCAACGGCTCTACAAATCATGGAGATGCAATCATCCATTGACTTTGATCATGTATTGGACCTACTAGAACCAAGTAATATATCTTACTTACAAGTTTTATTATGTTGCTTAGTAAATAAATCTAACAAGATGAACATATCAATGCAGGGCACGTTTATGCGGTAATTGTAGATGAAGACAATGAAGAGGGTACAGATTATTACCTGTGTCATTGTATCGAGGCCAAAAAGAAATTGGAGTCCCCAGTTATAGATGAAGAAAATATAGAATATCCTATAGGTTCGGTGGTTGTTACTAGAACATGGCTTCGAAGGTATCCAGTTAAAAATGTTGCAGTTTGGTTGTTTGAGGACTTTGACACGCATTGGAAAATTCTTTAGTATTTGAACCTTGTCATCGCCACCAACGTTCATTTGATCAAATATAAGGGTAAACCTGTGAACAAGAACTTGTCGAAAGTGCGTGAGTATGACCACAAGGCAATACTCGACACAATAAAGACTAGAGCAAACCCAGATGGTTCCCTGGATTGATTTGTAAGTATGCACATTGAATTTGTAAAGCCATGTTATTGATCACTCTTTTGGACCAACACCTTGCAATAAGGCTTTTTCACAATTACTGTTTGATATCATATGCATTTACGACTTTTATTGATCCTTTTTCTAATTGTGATTGTAGATAATACTGAAGTTTGTCAAAGTATATAAGAAAAGAACAACATCGGTTGCTGGTGCAAGTGTTCAGTGGTATGAGAAACATCGATTGTTGGTGCACTTTTTGGTTGTCAATCTTCTCTTTCTTTTTCATCTCCTAGATTTATCGGATTGTTATATGCTACATGTTTTATGTTAAGCCTCTCAGTGAGAAATCGATGCAACCTAGGTCATCTCTAACATACCTTAGGGTATGAAATTCAACAAAACAACTACTATGGTTCAACCGACTCGATCCCTTAAGGGTGCAAAGAGCAAAAGGGAAACAATATTTGACAGGGTATTACTCGTAAATCATGGTGATTATGAAATATTTGTCTGAACCTACGAGTTCATGTTGGGCCTCTCTATAATAACCTTTCTTGGTTTTCGCTATCTCGGAGGCTTTTTCCTATGGTGGCAAATTTTCACTCAAGGAAAGAGTTGTCAAATGCAAGTAGTTGAAAGTTGCAAAGTGGTGCAACTTTCATTCTGCAGCTCGTGTGACCAAACAAACTGTTCCAACACATCCGGGTGGGTACATTTACACTATGAATGGTCCTCTTTCACACCTAAACACACGGAATCACTCTGAGCTACGTTCAACCGGATCAATCCCTTAAGGGTCCAAAGTGCAAAATGGCTGCGAAATTCAGCATGCTATTACTCGGACACTGTGACACTTAGAAACTTCTCATCTGAACCTATGAGTTCATGTTGGGCCCCTCTACAATAAATTTTCTCAGTTTTCGCTATCTCAGAGGCTTTTTCCTATGGTGGCGAATTTTCACTCGAGGAAAAAGTTGTCAAATGCAAGTAGTTGAAAGTTGCAAAGTGGTACAACTTTTGTGTTGTAGCTCGTGTGACCAAACAAACTATTCCAACGCATCTGGGTGGGTACGTTTACACTAGGAATGGTCCTCTTTCACACCAAAACACGCGGAATCGCTCTGAGCTACGTTCAACTGGATCGATCCCTTAAGGGTCCAAAGTGCAAAATGGCTGCAAAATTCAGCATGCTATTACTCGGACATCGTGATGCTTAGAAACTTCTCGTCTAAACCTACGAGTTCATGTTGGGCCCTTCTACAATAACCTTTCTCGGTTTTTGCTATCTCGGAGGCTTTTTCCTATGGTGGCGAATTTTCACTCGAGGAAAAAGTTGTCAAATGCAAGTAGTTAAAAGTTAAAAAGTGGTGCAACTTTCATTTTGCAGCTCATGTGACCAAACAAACTGTTCCAACGTGTTTGGGTGGGTACGTTTATGCTAGGAACGGTCCTCTTTCACACCTAAACACACGGAATCACTCTGACCTATATTCAACCAAATCGATCCCTTAAGGGTCCAAAGTGCAAAATGGCTGCGAAATTTAGCATGCTATTACTTAGACACCGTGATGCTTAGAAACTTCTCGTCTGAACCTATGAGTTCATGTTGAGCCCCTCTACAATAACCTTTCTCAGTTTTCACTATCTCAGAGGCTTTTTCCTATGGTGGCAAATTTTCACTCAAGGAAAAAGTTGTCTAATGCAAGTAGTTGAAAGTTGCAAAGTGGTGCAACTTTCGTTATGCAGCTCGTGTGACCAAAAAAATTATTCCAACGCGTCCGGGTGGGTACGTTTATGTTAGGAATGGTCCTCTTTCACACCTAAACACGTAGAATCGCTCCGAGCTACGTTCAACCAGATCGATCCCTTAAGGGTCCAAAGTGCAAAATGGCTGTGAAATTCAGCATGTTATTACTCGGACACCGTGACGCTTAGAAACTTCTCATCTGAACCTACAAGTTCATGTTGGGCCCCTCTACAATAACCCTTCTCGATTTTCACTATCTCAGAGGCTTTTTCCTATGGTGGTGAATTTTCACTCGAAGAAAAAGTTGTCTAATGCAAGTAGTTGAAAGTTGCAAAGTGGTGCAACTTTCGTTATGCAGCTCATGTGACCAAACAAACTATTCCAATATATTCGGGTGGGTATGTTTACGCTAGGAATGGTCCTCTTTCACACCTAAACACACGGAATCGCTCTGAGCTACGTTCAACCGAATCAATCCCTCAAGGGTCCAAAGTGCAAAATGGCTACGAAATTCAACATATTTTTACTCAAACACCGTGACGCTCAAAAACTTCTCATATAAACCTACGAGTTCATGTTGGGCCCATCTACAATAACCTCTCTCGGTTTTCGCTATCTCATAGGATGTTTCCTATGGTGGCGAATTTTCACTCGAGGAAAAAGTTGTCAAATACAAGTAGTTGAAAGTTGCAAAGTGGTGCAACTTTCGTTCTGCAGCTCGTGTGACCAAACAAACTATTCCAACGTATCTGAGTGGGTATGTTTATGCTATGAATGGTCCTCTTTCATGCCTAAACACGGGGAATCGCTTCGACTACGTTCAACCGGATCGATCCCTTAAGGGTCCAAAGTGCAAAATGGCTGCAAACTTCAGCATGCTATTACTCAGACACCGTGATGCTTAGAGAATTCTCGTCTAATCCTACAAGATCCTGTTGGGCCCATCTACAATAACCTCTCTCGGTTTTCGCTATCTCAGAGGCTTTTTCCTGTGCTGGCAAATTTTCACTCGGGGAAAAAGTTGTCAAATGCAAGTAGTTGAAAGTTGCAAAGTGGTGCAACTTTCGTTTTGTAGCTTGTGTGACCAAACAGACTATTCCAACACGTCTGGGTGGGTACGTTTACGCTAGGAATGGTCCTCTTTTGCACCTAAACACGTGGAATCACTCTGAGCTACGTTCAACCGGATCGATCCCTTAAGGGTTCAAAGTGCAAAATGGTTGTGAACTTCAACATGCTATTACTCGGACATCGTGATGCTTAGAAACTTCTTGTTTGATCCTATGGGATCATGTTGGGCCCCTCTACAATAACCTTGCTCGGTTTTCGCTATCTCAGAGGCTTTTTCCTATGGTGGTGAATTTTCACTCAAGGAAAAAGTTGTCAAATGCAAGTAGTTGAGGCATATTATCAAACAATTCACTGCCTTGTCTATGGCTTGTCATGGCATTCCATCACCATGAGACCACTTTTCTTTGAGGCATTTTTTGAAAATGTTCAATGGCTTGTCTATGCTATTGCTTACTATTATGCTTTCCTAGATTTTTTCCAAGCATCCATAGCTTGTTCGAAAGCATCTATTTTAGGCTTTTAGCCATAGCAAGAAGGCAATGAACTATTTGATAAAATTCTTTGGTAGACATATATGAAAAATGTTGTAGCATAGACAAGGGAATGAACTATTTGAAAAAATGCCTCAAAGAAATGTGGTCTCATGGAATGCCATGACAAGCTAAAGCAATTGGGAGCTACTCCTAGTTATTAGTTATGCCATGTGAAGTAATTGCATAACTGCTTAGGTTGACTTTGTCAAAAGCTATATTGTAATTGAAATTTTTTCATCTATCAACATCTAGTTATTCGTTATGCAATGTGAAGTGATGCTTTGAGTTTGAAAGAAGTGCAATGCATGAATTAAAACTTCAAAAATCTATTTTCTACATTTCATTAGTTAAACTCTTTATTTTATTTTCTCTCTATATCTCTATGCTATGGAAATGCCTTTCGATTTCAAAAAAGATAGTTTTTATCTCTTGTTATACAATTTTTACCTTTTTTTATCTCTTGTTATAAAAAGGAGCAGATATACAATGTTAAAGAAGAGTGAAAGCACAACTAAATTTATCATTTCAAAGCAAATTTTTTGATGCATTTTTTCAAACAGTTCACTGCCTTCTCTATGCTATTGCTTACTATTATGCTTTTGATATATTTTTTGAAGCATCCATAGCTTGTTCAAAATCACTTGTTTTAGGCTTTTAGCCATAGCAACAAGGCAGTGAACTATTTGAGAAGATGCTTTGGTAGACATGTATGAAAAATGTGGTAACATAGACAAGGCAGGGAACTATTTGAAAAAATATCTCAAAGAAATTTGGTCTCATAGAATGCCATGATAAGAAAATGCAATTGGCAGCTGCTCCTAGTTATTAGTTATGCAATGTGAAGAAATTGCAAAACTGCTTAGGTTGACTTTGTTCAAACTATATTATAATTAAATTTTCGGCATCTATCAGCATCTACTTATTAGTTATGCAAAGTGAAGTAATGCTTTGACTTTGAAAGATGTGCAATGCAATGTAATCAATGACATGAATATAAACTACAAAAGTCCATTTTTTTTTTTTTATTAGTTAAAATATTTATTGTATTTGCTCTCTATATTTCTATATGCTATGTAAATACCTTGCAATTGTATTTAAAAGGCTTAATAGGTCAGTTAGGTGGTATTTGCAAAATCAAGTTGTGAATGAATGGTAATTAAGAGCAAAATTGGCAAATTGCCATCTTAGAAGTCTAACAAAGGGTGGTTATGATGGTTGATCGGCTCAAGGGGTAGTTGGAAGGTGGTATCAAGATATATTGTTGTAATACCCTGAATTGAGAGTTGATTTTGTTCAGTTTCTAATAAAAAAATATACTTGAAAACGTTGATCACTGGTTCTCTTTGTTTTCCTGAATTTTCTTTGCCTTGCACAGGCCCATACAATTCTATCATGACTTGAGGCTTTGGATACTTGATTGCATTTTTTTTACTCTCTTTGCATCTATTCTGAAGGTTTAAATCCACCGTTGGTGTGTGTGGGATCAGCAAACTTGGTTACTGCTCTGTTTTCTATGTTAGGGGTTTTGAGGGCAACACCATGACACATTAGCCAATCCACCTACTATTCTGACCCTGTTGCTTAGTGGATTGGTCTGTACCATGATTAGTTTGGTGTATGAATACTTTGGAGGCCGAGAGAATGAATAAACTCAGTGGGCTGTGAAGTTCTAATGTTGTTCAGGGGTGTTTCCACCATGAAAGTAAGGAACTCAAGTACTGAATCTAAGAAATACTTAAAGGAATGGGATTGTGAGTGTCCTTTAAGTTAGGGTAGAGGTATTGTGGGGTGTTTTCACCTTTGGAAGGATTGGGGGAGGTCTGGAGTTATGAGTTTCTTTAAAACTCTTCTTTTTGTGAAGGTTTAGGACGGTTTGTGAGTAGAGGAATAGAACAAGTTCTTGGGGCTCTTAAAATGGGAGAATCCTAAGTTTGGTGAGCATCCCTAAGACTATTTCAATTTTACTTGGTTTGGAGGTGAGTTTGTGAGGGGGTTCCTTTGGAAATTAGGCCTAATTATGAAGCCTGGAGCGAGGGAGGTGTATTGAAAGTTCATGTTGGTCCAAAAGAGTTACTATTGGTTTTGGAATATTTTGTGTAACCCTGAAAAGGGTATCTTAATCCACCTTTAAATGGTCAGGTGTTTTGGAAAGGTTGGGAGAAATTAGGCTTGGACGGGGTTTTGAGTTTGGTGCAGGAGCACCTACACCACATCATCAATTTTTCTTATTTGAATACATCAATAGGGAAATGTTAGTTTCTTTAGGTTTATTTTGTCTAATAAGCTTTGAGAGATCAAACATAATTCAAATAAAGGGTGTTTTGTGTCTTAGAAGTCAATTAGAAATCATATAAGTTGTTAAATGCTGACAAAGCAACTTTAACACAAACAAATGTAATTAAGGGACCAACTAATCCCAAGGTTGGTTATGGGTGTTGGGGAGAATATGGTTGTTGTAAAATTATTTAAAAATCCTTACCAAGGCTTGAATGAGAGAGTGGAAGAAGTTTTGTAATAATTTTACACAATAAACACCACAGTTTTGAGCAAATTTCTAGAAAAATATTGTTTTCTTGATTTTTTGAGTGTTGTACGGGCACATATAGGTTCTTCATGGTCTAATAATTTTATAGGATGTGTCTATATGTTTTATAATTCATTTATTTTTTATTTGGTGTTTTAACTCTTTGTTTGTAGAGAGAACCAACACAAACAGTGATTGTCCCAGTGTTGCTAAATCAAGGGTTTGAGGGGAAATTTGTGATGTAACAATCAATCCACCTATTTTATGCTACTGTATCTCAGTGGATTAATTGAAAACATGTTATAATAATTGTTTCAACTCATTTTGGAATAATGAGTCATAATTATGTGGTGTTTTTGTGACTGTTCTAAGACTGAACAAGGGTTTTCCAACATGGAAGTGAGGAACCAAAGAGAGGTTTTTAAGAATTAATGCCTGTAAGGGTTATGTGAGGGTTTGATGAGTCCGTGTAGAAGTATTTTGAGGTTTTTGGGGCTTTGGAAGTGTTGAGAAAGGTCTGGAGTTCTATGTTTCTTTAAAACCCTTGATTTTGTGAAGGTTTTGGAGGGTTTCTTGGGTTTTGTGAGTTAGAGGCTCTGTAGACACAAATTAATGACAAAATTTGAGGTTTGGCACCATGACCTAAGACTATCCAAGTCATTTGGATAGATACCTAAAGTTGTAAGGGTGGTCCCTTTGGAAAAAAGGGCTAATTGTGAAGCCAAAATTGAAGTAGGTGTGTTGAAAGTCTATGTCGATCCAAAAGAGAGACCACTGATTCTTTGGTATGTTATGTAGCCCTGAAAAGGGTATCTCAATCCATCTTGTAATTTTCTAGTGTTTTGGAAAGGTTGGGAGAAATATGGCTAAAACTGATTTTTGAGTACTATAAGAATAACCAGTCACAAATGTGAGTTTTGGAAACCTTGATGAATCTGACTTAGGGATTGTTGTCAATTGATTCAATTGTCATTGTATGAATGTTGATGGTCTTTGTATAGCCTTGGTGGAGTCTTGTTGTTCATTTGCAAGGTTGAGGAGTTGAGACCCTTGAGGGTGTGTTGATGCCTATTAGGTTGAATCATTATGAAGAAGAGTTCTTGATTGAGAATTGACATTTCCATTGTTGTGAGTCTTCTCCACCTTGGCTCTACATCAGAGTGCTACAAGGGTGGATTGTTGGGTAAGGTTTTGAATGAAGATTTTGGTTTTATGGGGCTTTGAGGTTATGTAGATTGCTCAAAATAGGTTGTATTAATCTTGTTAGGAGCCCCTTGAAGGCAGGTTGTCAGACTGATTGGGTTTGAGCCTCCTTGCCTCTACATCAGTGAGGCACAAGTAATTGAAGCATTCCAAAGGATACAAACCACCACGAATGGAGCTTACTTATACAATACGCTTTAGATGGGGCTTATTGAGCATTCCACGGTAATCAATTAAGCATTAGATGTAAACAAAATCCATGCCTACAACATTCAAGCATACAACTTACACGATACGCATGATAACATCATTCAAGAATGGCAGTAGCAAAATAAGAGTTTCTTTAATCAAAAATCCGAAAGGCTATACAATGATATATATTGATAAAAGTATATAAATATATCCAAAAAAACCATATACGCTTAGTACAAAGGAGCCATTTGGACAAAATATCACATATATATATATCAATAGTACAAAACATATGTTCCAAAATGCCACATAGGCATACAACAAACAACACTAATACATAGTCATTTCCCTCTAGGGGAAGGAAATAGATCTCGTGCTGCCTTCGAAATTTGGCTGGATGGAGTGATTGTTGCTTGTCTTGTCTTTCGAACACGCCCGCTACTCCTCCTCTCTTCACTCTAGACCTTCAACTGATATGATTAAAAGTAAAGATGTTAAAACATAGAAATTGAATTATGGAATGGCATATAACAAAATATAATCACTTACTGCATACATATAGTCATCATGCACATTTAAAGCATCACCATGTCCACGATCTGGAGTGACAACCACCTATAGCAACCATGAAGATAGAAATTAAACTACATAAAATTATTGTGAAAATTTTCTATAATAGACCATAAAAGAGAAAATATAATGTCAAATCGACTAATCTATTCCATACCTCTCTCAATGGATCAGAACTAGCTATTGTTGCAGCAACTCCATGGTCCATCGTGCCACCAACATCACCAGGGCTATCTCTTGTCAATAGCTACAAATGAAACAATATCTCAGGTATCATGTTGATATAGGAGAACATAATGTGACATGATCAAGGAATGCTTGAATGCAATGTTTGTGTTTCTCATCAATTTTTTAGATTTGTATATACGCAAAATTATGAAAACTAGCTAACATAGATTTACAACCCTATTAATGAATAAAGGCTACCTGAGTGTACGTTGTTTGAGGATATGAATCACGAGGTGTGGAGGAAGAAGGTGCACCAGGAAACTGTTTGAAATCCGAAGCATGTTATGAGACAAACATTCAAATATAACATTCAACTATTCAAATGCAATAATAATATCTTTAATACTAGTTGCATACCTGTGGACTCATCGTCGAGAATGTATAAGGGTCTGTAGGAATAGAGCATCCCTCATGAATAGTGCAACCCTGAAATTTCATCATATCAAAATTCTACTAATTTAGTTATTCTTAAATTTCAAAATATATTTTAATAAACAACATTAAAATAACTTGCTAAATTTTACCTAAGTGTCAATGCCAAATGTATCATTCAGAATATCATCTGTGAAAGCAATCGCCTTTGCAACTGACATAGGTTGTGTAGCTGCATCACGAGCACCCTGATAATTGTACGTGCAAGTAGCACCACAAGCACCACAATGGTGGGGTGGAGCTCGGGGCCTACACGTCTCCTCCACACCAGGCTCTATTAGAGGACTCGCACACTGTAAAATGGTCTGGGTGAGTGAGCCAATCGACTTCATCGTGTCCACCTCTACACTATCCTTAACAATGGAAGGAACAATGACATGCTCCACCATGGGTCTGCCCAAGGCTCTCGGTGCCAACTATGGATTACGTCGTGCAGCAGGTCTATCGTGTGTGGAGCCCCCACCTCTACCCCGAAAGTCTAAGATGTCAAAATAGTTTGGCATTTTATTGAGGAAAAACTCACAATAGAGTTTCCTCAAAAAGTATTGCGGCACCTCATGGTTATTGCATGGAGGTTGGTCAAATACCATCCACCACCGCTCCCAAAAATTGTTTCTAATTAAATCATGGTGGCACCAATGGATGGGGAACCTCCTGCATGCATGGGACAAAGATTCATTGGCTTTTGGGTCTTTAAATAGGGCACACAACTCGGCTTTGCTAATTTTTAGTTTTTTGACATCTGCATATGACAAACCATTAGCATAAAATTGCCTCATCTCATCTCTCTTAGTTGACCAAAAATTCATTTGCTCGCTCATTTCTCCTACATGAGTTAAAATTGACTTCAATGATTCAGCAATCCCTCTCCTATAAGGGTGGGTTTGGCATGCTCGATTAATCTTGCAATTAATTGTTGAATGTCTCTTTTATTGTTTTCAATTTGATTTTGAATATTTTCTTGTGTTCCTTGAGGATGCCTATGAATTGATGGAGGGGTTTCGGGTTGTTCTTGTATAGGAGGCTCTTGATGAGGGGGTGATTGTGAATTCTCAATGTTTTGAGGTGGAGATTCATTCCCTAAGAATTAGAACAAAGTTTTATTATAAAAATCTATTTAAAGTTGCATTCCAAATCAAATTCAAAATAAATAGAATAAAAATACACACCTCTTTGCAATCTTCAACCTCTCCGATGTGTTGGCAGCATTCTCGTGGAAAATGGCAAGCTAAGGATGCAAATAATGGAGGAGATTTGGCGAGCGCGAGTTTCAGACTTGAAATCTTCCTTCTCAAGCCGCGAGTTGAAGACAAAATGAGGGTTCCAAACCCGACTTTTGCATTTTATGTCTAGAAATACATTTGGTGTGTGCCAAAGGCCTTATTTCGGGGTTTTTTTTATCCTTTTTTTCAATTTGGCACCTAAATTGTGTCACAGATTGGTGCACTTACCCTAGGATCTAGGAACTTGATGCCAAAGGTGAATATGTGAAATTTTGATGGCAAGGATCCACTAACATAGATAAGCCAAATGGAAAAAATATTGTGTACATCAAGAACCAAGTGGAAAAATGTCACAATTGCTTCCCTATATCTCAAATCGAAGTAATTCATTTGGTATTGATGGCTATATACTCATCGACAAGAAAAGGGTCTCATTGTCTAATGGTTAGTTTTTATAGATGAGCTACAATCAAAGTATATCAATAGTGTGATAGAAAACTTCTTCAATCAACTGGCTAAACTTCAAAAATTAGGACCATTCAAGGATTATATCCAGTGATTCCAAAATCTATCCTTAAGAGTGGATAGAATTATTGAGAACTCAAATTATTTATTTGTGGGTGGGATCTATGCAGATCATGGGGGTCCAAAAAGTGGCGATATGAAAAAAAGGTGTTTCTTACTTGCCCAAAAATGCAAAATTTTGCTTTGACTTTTTCTAGGGTCGGGTAGAAAGTACATGTTGCCATGGCAAGCACCAAAGCAAAACAGATATTCATTTAGAACGGATATTTGTTTCTAAACGGATATCTATTTAGTTTAAATCATATAAAAGAATATTGAAAGTTATTATTATACATTATCTATATATTATTATATATTAAAATCTGTATATTATCTATAAATTATATTATATGATATAATATATTATAATACAATATATATTTTATTATATTATAATACAATATATATTTTATTATATTATAATACAATATATTATTTTGTATATAATATATATATTACAATATAATTTATATATTATATTATAATATGATTATTATATAATATATATATTACCGTTTATATATTATGGTTGAGTGACTCAATTTACCTGCGTTATATTAATATATAATATATTACTCAACATATATAAAATATATGATCTGTATATATTGTATTATATCATTTTATAATATTATTATTTTAATATATATAATATTATTATATTATATATATTAATATTATATTATATCATTATATATATAATTAATATATAACATTGTAATATAATATAATATCTTATATTATAATATAATGTAATATTATAATATTATACAACATTATAAGATAATATAATGTAATGTAATATTATAATATTATACAATATTATAAGATAATATAATGTAATGTAATATTATAATATTACATTACATTATATTATCTTATAATATTATAATAAATATATGTATTATATAATATAATAATATAATATAATAAATATATGTATTATATAATATCATAATATAATATAATAAATATATGTATTATATAATATCATTTTATAATATCATAATATTATATAATATCATATTATAATATAGATTATATTATAATATAGATTATATTATAATATAGATTATATTATAATATAGATTATATTATATTATATCAAAATATAATATATATTATATCAAAATATAATATATATTATATCAAAATATTGTATATAATATAATATATTATTATTATATTATATTATATTATATTATAATAATATATATAATATAATATATATATATATATATATAATATAATATATATATATATATGAATTGCCTCTTATTAAATATGTCAGTCTTTTTCGTCCCTTATACTAAAGGATGGGGCAGACCCAATCAATTTTAAAAGACAGCCTAAAACATAATGGATATCCATTTCCTATGTGTTAAATAAAAAACAAAAGAGACCAAGAATCATTTTTTCTTACCATATATATATATATATATCATATTATAATATATATTATATCATATCATATTATAATATATTGTATTATAATATAATATATATATTATTATAATATACTGTATTATAATATAATATATATATTATTATAATATATTGTATTATAATATAATATAATATATTATTATAATATAATATAATATTATAATATAATATAATATTATAATATAATATAATATATTGTATTATAATATAATATAATATATTGTATTATAATATAATATAATATATTGTATTATAATATAATATAATATATTGTATTATAATATAATATAATATATTGTATTATAATATAATATAATATATTGTATTATAATATATTATTCTATATAATATATTGTAGTATAATATATTATATTATTAATATATTATTTTATGCTACAATATATATTATATTATATAATATATATGTTATAATATAATATGATATTACAATATAATATATAATAGAATATATTAAAAATATAAATTACCTTTGATTAAATATGTCGGCTAATGTCATCCCTTATATTAAGGGATGGAGCAAAGCCAACCAATTTTTAAAAAATAGTCTAAAACATAATGGATATTCGTTTCAAAACGAATATCCATTTTAAACGGATATTGCTTTGAAATGGATATTTGTTTCCTATGTGTTAAATAAAAAAAGAGGTCAAAAGCCATTTTTTATACACTATTCTCTATCATGCATTGGAAAGCAATAAAATGACTCGAATATCCATTTGCCAGTGCATTAGATTACCAAAATCACCCACCAATCAGAGGTATGTTGGATTTTTAATGTTTTTTTCCAATTTTTTTTATTTTGCATTATTTTTGAAGAATTTTAGTGCAAAAATAGGTTTTTGAATATGCATATTAGTTTTCATTTGAAAATTTGTTAATTTTAAAAAAAATCAACATCAAACAAGTTTAACAATGGTTGAGAATCCCAACCCTGGTCTAGATGAAAACCCTACCTAGCTAAATCCTCCTCCACCACAAAATTCTTCATTACAAAACATACACACTATCCATGAATCTATCAATAGAAATTTAAATCAATTGAGAAACATATGTTGGATATACAAGACACTCCCTCACCTCTCTAATATGAAAACCACATTAGAAACAATAATTTCCAATGTTGAAACTCTCACAAACCAGCATATTAGGTTTGTAGAGTGGTGAGAGTCCAAGAGGCAACATTATGCCAATGGTTTATCGTATGATGAAGTGAGGGAACTTGACATTATGAAATCCCAATTAGTATAACTATTTCTCAATCCCAAAATTGGACAACCTATAGATGTGCACACATCGAGGTATCCTAGATCATTTTTGGCAACGTTGGTGGATAGTTTTTGATAAACCACTCAGCAACAATCTTGATGTCCCACAATATTTTTTGTGAAAATTATATGTTGAGTTTGTCCTAGGTAAGCATGTCAACTACTTTGATACGCGATATTTCCATGGTGTGGGTAGAGGAATGCCTCGAGATAAACCAAGGGCACATCGAATAACCCCACTTCTTCCCGCTCCACCTATTGCTTCCCCAACTCTAATACCTTACCTAGAGATTGTTGCAAATGTAGGCAATCAGAGTATTTTGGCCATACATGCTTTGAGTGACCATTTGATCACATAGAGCTCACATTTTATGCAGCCACATGATGGTGTATCTCATCATGATGGTGCATCTCATCATGATGGTGATGCACCTATTGCATCAGGTGCTACTGGTACACCCTCCTCTTCACCATATATTTGTGTGCCTCATTACTGCATTAAGTGTCACAATATATGTTTGGGTCCTCTTCAACGATCCACTAAGGATCCAATGGACACATCCAACTATGAGGTCCATGATATGTCAGATGTAGGAGATGAGAGCACAGAGCAAGGCATTTCCAAGAGAGACATTGAGTACAAGAGATGATGTGGATACACCAATAAGACTTAAAGTAATTTCATAGTGCATTTTATTTTTTCTCTCATATTTTATAAGAGATATTAGTACTAATATATATTTATGTGTCAAAATCTTTAACAGTTGCTAACAGAGGATCAAATTTCATAGGTCCAGGAGGGTACTCAATTGGCCATTTCATTTGGCCTAGAGATTCAGTATATGGTATCATTTAAATTATTATTTAGATGTTAATTCTGAAATCTATTATGATTAAATACATTTACATAGATTGATAGTCTAATGTATTCTTGTCTTTTTATGCAGCAATCTAGTACTTTTATAGCCATGATGATTGCTTCTGAAACATTGGAAGAAGCATCACAATAGGTATATGGTTTTTTTATTCTTGACATTATAATTATATGTACATGTGCATTTAAATTGTGTTGCATTCTTCTCATTGGGTGGGGCAAGGAAAGGGAGACAAAGACAAACACACACACACACACAAGGGAGGGATGGATAGGTAAGTAGAGAGAGAGAGGAGAGATAGAAGTAGATAGGGAATGAGGGGGGAGGGAGAGGTGGAGAGATAGGTCTAGAGAGAGATAGAGGTATAAAGAGGGACAAAGAGAAAGAGTGATGGTTAAGTAGAGAGACATAGGGTGAGACAAGTGAGACAAGGAGAGAGAGAGAGAGAGAGAGAGAGAGAGAGAGAGAGAGAGAGAGATAAGTAGAGAGGGGGGAGAGAGGGAGGAGAGGAGGAGAGAGGTGAGATAGAGAGAAGGAGAGAGGGAGACATAAAGAGACAAAGAGGTAGAGAGATAGGTAAGGAGGGAGGGAGATCTAGAGAGAGATAGAGGTCTAAAGAGGGAAAGAGAGACAGAGAGATAGACAGAGAGAGAGAGAGCAAAGGAGGGAGGGAGTGGTAGAGAGATAGAGGTCTAAAGAGGGAAAAAGAGAGAGGGAGGGAGGGAGGGAGAGAGGTAGGGTGGGATAAGGAGAGATAGAGACAAAGAGACACGAAGAGAAGAATAGAGGGAGGGGGGAGAGACAGAGGACAAGGAGATAGAGACAAAGATAAAGATAGAGAGGGATAGGGGAGATGGATATAAGTAGAGAAGGAAGGAGAGAGAGATAGAGGGGAGAGACAGAGATAAAGAGAGGCAAAGAGATAGATAGATACAAAGAGAGGGGGAGGGAGGGAGAGAGACAAAGAGATATATATATATATAGAGAGAGAGAGAGAGACCAAGAGAGATGGAGATAGATACAAAGATATAGAGACAAAGAGATAAAGAGGGAGGGAAGGAGAGAGATAGAGACACACATAGAGAGAGAGGTGAGATAGAGAGAAGTAGAGAGGGAGATAGAAAGAGAGAGAGGTAGAGAGAGTTGAGTGGGAGGGAGAGGTAGAGAAATAGGTCTAGAGAGATAGAGTTATAAAGAGGCACAAAGAGAGAGAGAGGGAGAGGGAGAGGGAGAGAGGGAGGGAATGAGGGAGGGAGGGAGAGGTAAGTAGAGAGATCGAGAGAGTGAAGGAAGGAGGGAGGGACAAGTAGAGAGATGGATCTAAAGAGGGACAAAGAGAGAGATTGAGGGAGAGGTAGGTAGAGAGAGAGGTAGGGTGGGACAAGGAGAGAGATAGAGATAGAGACAAAGAGACAAAGAGAGAGTAATGGATGGAGTAAGAGAGAAAAATAGATAGAAATAGAGATAAAGAGGGAGGGATATGGGAGATAGAGATAAGCATCTAGAGGGAAGGAGGAAGGGAGAGACATAGGGGGGGAGACATAAATAGAGGTAGAGAGAGAGGTAATGAGATAGATAAATTCAAGGAGGGGGGGAAGGAAAGATACAAAGACATATATATAGACATATAGATAAATAGATATAGAGACAAAGAGAGATGGAGGGAAGGAGAGATAAATTAACAGAGATAGATAGATATAGATAGAGACAAAGATATTGAGATACAAATACAAAGATAGATAGAGAGAGGGAGAGAAATAAACAAATAGATAAATAGATAGAGATATAGGTAGAGATGGAGACATATGGAGATAGAGATAGAGATATAGACAAGTATAGAGAGATAGATATAGAGAGACATAAAGAGAGAGGGAGAGAGAGAGGGGGGGACAGAGATGAAAAGAGAGACAGAGATAGAGATAGATTTAGAGACATAGATAGAGAGAGAGAGAGAGATGTATAAAGGACTAAGACAGAGAGGAAGGGATGAAGAGAAGGAGAAGTAGGTAGAGAGAGGTAGGGTGAGAGAGAGAGGGGGTGGAGGGGGAAAGAGGTAGGGAGGGAGGGAAAGGTAGGTAGAGATATAGGTAAGGAGGGAGGGAGGGAGAGAGGGAGAGGTAGGTAGAGGGAGAGAGAGGGACAAGGTAGATAGAAGTAGAGAGGGAAGAAGGGATGGAGGGAGGAGAGGTAGAGAGGGGAGAGAGATGTGAGATAAAGATTAGAGATGAAAGGATGGAGGGAAGAGAGAGAGAGAGAGAGAGAGAGAGAGAGAGAGAGGTAGGTGGGACAAGGGGAGAGATGGTTTTTCTTTACACAAACACAAGTGTGTTATAATTTGCTCATGTTTCTATGAAGAAAAAGGGAGGGAGTGTAAGGAGAGTCATTTTTCCTCACAAAAATATGAGTGCATTATAACGCATTCACATTATTACCTGCTTTGAGATTTTTGAAACCTTAGGGTTGGATTTTCCTTGGGAATCCAACCCAAAGGGTTAGACTTACATGTTAATGACCACATGCATGCTTTTGGAAAATTATTAAAAAATGGCATAATGTCGAGTGTGCTCTCCAACACATTTGCATGTCTTTCAATGTCAAGTTAAAAAAATAACATAGTAACATCAATCTCCCTCTTAGTTGTCTAACCATGTAATTTTTTTAGGTTTCAAACATTTTAAGGTTTTGATCTTTAATTTCTTTTGTCTAGTGTCTCAATTTTTTGTCAAAAACCTACCTATAGTATTTTGGTTTCATTTTTTACTCATTCATCGAAATTTAAAACAAATTACATTTTTTGCAAACTAGACTCTTCTTTGCACATTCAAAAAAATGTTTTTTTTATTAGTTTCAAAAAAAGGGGGGCACACTCAATTTTTATTTTTTAGGATGTATCCATTTGAAAATTAATAAAAATTCATATATTCATTAGCAATTTAGGAGAAAAATCAAGCATAAACTACATGGTGTTAGCTAAGTTTTCACTGAAACAATTTTTGAAATACTAAAAAAAGTACATTTTAGGAGGGTCACAACAAACGTTACGTTATATTTTTTTTATAAAAATAGGATAATTTGTGTGGACCCCCTATTTGAACCCCTTAATCTCCACCATTTTAAAAAATATATATTTTAGAAAGTAAATTCAAAGCATTATGACTCTTGTTCTTGTTGTGTCTTCAAATTTTGAGCATAAAGATCTTTAATTTCTCATCAAATATTAGTTTTTCCTAATTTCAAAAAAAAAGTGGCCACTTGAGACCCCCTTTTGCTCCCTTGTTTCCTTGAACATGCCCAAATATTTACTTAGATTAATTATATTTTCTTACAGTAAATAAGTATATATAATACACTAAGAGATATCCTTCTCAAGGTACCTATTTTTTCATCAATTTCTCACATAAAAGTACAATAGATGCCTTGAGAAGGATATTTCTTGGCGTATTTTATATATTATTAAATATATATATATATATGCTAGTATCATTTACAATGCAACATGTAAGATATTAAATGAATTAGGGTTAGGTTTAGGGTTGAGATTAGGGTTATTGTTAAGGTTAGAGATAGAATTAGGGTTTGGAGTAGGGTTAGGGTTTTAAGGTTAAAATTAGAGTTAGATTTGGGAATAGGGTTAGTGTTAAGGCCAGGGTTAGGATTGGGGTTAAGGTTAGGATCAGAGATAGTATTAGGGTTAGGGTTAGGGTTAGTGTTATTGTTTGGATTATGATTAAGGTTAGGGTTGTAATTTGAGATAGAATTAGAATTAGGGTTAGGGTTAGGGTTATGGTTAGGTTTATGGTTAGGGTTATTATTAGGGTTAGGGTTAGGGTTAGGGTTAATTCTAGGGTTATGGTTAGGGTAATAATTAGAGATATTATTAAAGTTAGGTTTAAGGTTAGTTTTAGGGTTAGGATTAGGATTAGAGTTACAATTAGTATCAAAGGTGGGTATAGTTATAATTAGAATTAGGGTTAGGGTTAGGGATAGATATGGAATTAGAGATAGGATTGGTGTTAGAAATATTATAAATGATAGGCTTAGGTTTACAATTAGAGTTAGTGTTAGGGTTAGGGTTAGGGTCAGGTTGAGAGTTAGAGTTAGAATTATTGTTAATTTTAGGATTAGGGTTAGGGTTAAGGTTAGAGTTACAATTAGTGTTAGTGTTGGGGTTAGAAATAATTTTAGTTTTAGGTTTAGTGTTAGCATTAGAGGTAGGTTATGGTTAAGATTAGGGTTAGAATTAGAGATAGAGATAGGATTAGAGTTATAATTATACTTAGAATTAGTGTTAGTTTTAGGTTTGAGGTCAAGGTTAGGGTTAGAGTTATAATTATTATTACTATTGGGGTTATAAAAGTGTCAGGTTTAGGGTTAGCATTAGAGTTATGGTTAAGGTTAGGGTTAGGATTAGGATTAAAGTTAGAGTTAACATTAAGGTTAGGGATGACTTAAAAATCAAAATTAGTGTTATTTTTAGGGTTGGGTTTAGGGTTAGGTTGGGGTTATAGTTATAATTAGTGTTAGAGTTAATTTTAGGGTTAGGGTTCAATTAGGTTAGAGTTAGTGTTAGAGATAAGTAGGGTTAGGGTTGGGGTTAGCAATAATGTCAATGTTAGGTTTAGGGTTATTGTTAGGGTTATATATATTAATTGTTAGAGTTAGGTTTAGGGTTAGGGTTAGAATTAACCCTAATCCTAATTGAAATATGATTGAACCCTAACCCTAATTAAACACTAACCATAATTGTAAACCCTTGTTAAATCCTAACCCTAATTTAAACTTAAACCTAACCCTAAAACTAACCCTTACCATAATTGAACTCTAATCCTAACTGTAATTGAACCCTAACATTAACCTTATTTGAACCCTGACCTTAACCTTAATCATTAACCAAAATTGAATCCTACATGAACCCAAACGCTAACCTTAAGTGAACATTTACCCGAATTGAACTCTAACTTTAACCTTAATTACACCCTAATACTAATAGAACCTTAAACATAACCCTAATCATGACTCTAATTGAACCCTAACCCTAATGTTAACCCTAATTAAATTATAACTCTAATTGAACCCTACCCCTAATATTAACACTAATCCTTATACTTATTCAATATTAACCCTAACCCTGACCCTTATTGAACCCAATCCCTAACCCTAATCAAAAAGTCACCCTAATTAAACTCTAACCCTCACCCTAACTCTAATCTTGATTGAACCATAACCTTAATTGAAAACTAACTCTAACTTTGAATTATAGTTAAATTTTAACCCTAATGTAATCCTAACCTTAGTTGAACCCTGACCCTAACCTTCACCCTAAACTTAACCCTAACCCAAATTGAACCCTAAGTAATCCCTAACCTTAATTGAACGCTAACCCTAATTTAACTATAACCCTAATCATAATTAAACCATAATCATTATTGAACACTAACCCTAATTTAACTATAACCCTAATCATAATTAAACCATAATCATTATTGAACTCTAACCCTAATCCTAATTGAACACTAACCTAACTTTGAACCCTAATTTAATCCTAACCCTAGCCCTAACCTTGTCCCTAACCCTATTTCAACCCCAACCTTAACCCTAACCTCAAGTTTTATTATCTAGAACCCTAGTCAAAATTGAATCCTAATTAAACCCTCACCCTAATCACAACCATAATTAAACCCTGACCCTAACTATAACCCTTATAACCCTAGTTAAACATTAACCCTAATTAAACCCTAACCTTAACTGAATCATAACCCTAACCTTAATTGATTCTTGATTAAACCATAACCCTAGCTTAAGTCTAACCCTAACACAAACCTTACCCTAATTGAATCTTAACCCCACCCCTAATTAAATCCTAACCCTAATTAAACTCTAACTCTAACCATTATTGAATTTTAACCCTAATTGTACCCTAACCCTCATTACACTATAATCCTAACCTTGAATCATAATTTAATTGTAACTCTAATTGAACCCTAACCCTAATCCTTACACTAACCCTTACCCTAACTGAACCCTAACTCTTATCCTAATTGAACCTTAATCTTAACCTTAATTGAACCCTTATTAAATCCCAATCCTAACCCTAACCCTAACCATATTTTAACCCCAATCCTTAGCTTTATTATAGAACTCTAACCCTAACTATAACCTTAATTGAAGGTCCTAACCATAATTGTAACCCTTATAAAAACCTAACTCAAATTGAACCCTAACACTAACCCTAATTGAACTCTAGCCCTAATTCAACCTTGATTGAACCCTAACCCTAATTAAACTCTAACCCTAACTCTAAACCCTAATTAAATCCTAACCCTATTTTAATCTTAACCCTAATTGAACCTTAACATTAGCCCTAGAATTGAATCCTAACCCTAATTGTACCCTTACCCTCATTGAACCTTGATTGAACCATAACCCTCATTATACCATAACCCTTATATTGAACTATAATTGAATTGTATCTCTACATGACCCCTAACACTAACCCGTAGCCTAATTGAACCCTAACCCCAACCCTAATTGAACCTTTATTGAATCCTAACCCTAACCCTAATTTTATTATAAAACCCTAACCCTAATTGACCACTAACCCTAATTAAACCCTAATTAAACCCTAATTAAATCCTAACCCTAATTAAACCCTAACCATAACTAAAATCTAACGCTAACTCTAAACCCTAATTAAATCCTAACCCTAATTGAACCCTAACCCTCAAACTAACCCTTACCCTAACTAAACCCTAACCATGCCCCTAATTGAATCCTAACCCTAATTGTACCCTGACCCTAACCTTAATTGAACCATGATTGAGCCCTAACCATCATCATATCATAACTCTAACCTAAAATTGTAATTAAATTGTAACTCTAATTGAACCCTAACACTAATCCTTGTTCTAATTGAACCCTAACCCTAATCTTAATCCCAACCTAACTCTAATTGAACCCTAACCCTATTTAAACCCCAACCCTAACCCTAACTTGAAGCTTTATTGTAGAATGTTGACCCTAGCCATAGCCCAAATTGAACCCTAATCCTAAGTGAACACTAACCCTAATTAAACTCTAACCATAATTAAACCCTAATCCTATTTATAACTTTAATTAGACTCTAATCCTAACCTTAATTGAACACTAACACTAATTGAACTCTAACCATAACCCTCATCAAACCTTAACCTAATTGAACCCTAACCCTAATTTAACTATAATTATAATTGTGAACCCTAATTAAACATTAGCCCTAACACTAACCCTTACCCCAATTGAACCCTAATCGTAACCCTTCTTAAAACCTAATTGAATCTTAATCTTAACCCTAGTCAACCCCTAACCCTAATCCTATTTGAACTCCAACCCCAACCCTAATCATAACCTTTTACCCTAATTGAACGCTAACCATAAACCTAAGTGAACTCTAACCATAATTGAAACCTCACCCTAACTCTAATTAAACCTTAACCTTAATTGAACCCTAACCCTAACCTTAATCCTAAACCTAATTAAATTATAATCCTAATTGAACCCTAACAATAACCATAATAGTGCCAATAGTAGCATGGTATGATGGTTAAGTTGTTGTGGTGTTGTTCTTTCCATCAAGGTTCAAACCCCACTAAGGTGTAATTGTTGAATGTTTATATTGGGGATGAGGTCCCTCATTTGTGACCTCACTAGTTCATAGCTCTAAGTTAAAAGCATTCACCAGTTGAAAAAACACTAACCCTAATAGTAACCCTAGTTGTACTGTATACCTAACCAAAACTATAATCCTAGTCTAAACCTAACCCTAATTGAATCCTAATGTTAATTAAATCATAAAGCTAATATATTCTATGCAATATTTGCTTGAACACTTAATTACATTAAATGTCATTATGAAATCCTTCTAAATTGTTATTGAGAAGAAATTTAAAATATAAAAAATGGTAAAAATAATGTATAAAACAAAGCATTACTTGATGGATCTTCATAAAATTCAACCATCTCAATGAACTTGCATAATTTGGCTTTCAACTTCAAAATATCAATTTTTTTAATAAAGTCAATAATTTGAATAAATTAATTGACTTATGCATGATGTCCTTGATAAAAAATAAAGCATGTTGTTTCTTATTATATAGTAAAGCCTTTTTTTAGAGGGCTTCCAAAATTAAGTGCTCTCTTTCAAAATGAAAAGCATAATACAACTATGACAAATCATATTTTTTCTTCAAACTAACCCTTACCCTAATTGAACCCTAATTCTGGCCCTAATCAAATCCTAATCTTAATTGAACCCTAACACTAACCCTAATTGTACCCTAACCCTAACCTTAATTGAGCCTTGACCATCATTATACCATAAATCTAACCCAGAATTGTAATTAAAAATTATAAGTCTAATTGAACTCTAACAATAACCCTTATTCTAAGTGAACCCTAAACCCAATCCTAACCCTAATTTAACTCTAAATAAACCCTAACCCTAACCCTAACCTTAACCCTAACCCTAACCCTAACTGTAACCCTAACTTGAAGCTTTATTATAGAACACTAACCGTAACCATAGCCCAAATTGAACCCTAACCCTAAGTGAACACTAACCCTAATTGAAATCTAACCCTAACCCTAATTAAACCCTAATCATAATTGAACCCTAATCTTATTTGTAACCTTTATTAGGCCCTAACCCTAATTGTAACCCTTATTAAACCCTAATTGAATTCTAACCCTAACCCTGGTTGTACACTAACACTGATTGAACTCTAACCATAACCCTTATTGAACCTTTAACCAAATAGAACCCTCACCCTAATTTAACTATAATTGTAACTTTGAACCCTACTTAAATCCTAACCCTAATTGAACCTTAACCCTAACACTAACTCTTACCCTAATTGAACCCTAACACTAACCATAACCCTAATTAAAACCTAATTGAATCCTAATCCTAACCCTAGTCAAACCCTAACAATAACACTAACACTAACCCTAACCCTAACCCTAACCCTAACTAAACTTAACCATAACCCTGAGTGAACTCTAACCCTAATTGAAACCTCACCCTAACCCTAATTAAATCTTAACCTTAATTGAATCCTATCCCTAACCTTAATCCTAAACCTAATTGAACCCTAACCCTAATTAAACTATAATCCTAATTGAACCCTAATAGTAACCCTAGATGTACCGTATACCTAACCCTAATTGAACCCTAACTATAATCCTAATCTAAACCTAACCCTAATCGATTCCTAATGCTAATTAACTTGTAAGCCTAATATATTCTAAACAATATTCTCTTGAACACTTAATTACATTAAATGTCATTATGAAATCATTCTAAGTTGTTATTGAAAAGAAATTTAAAATATAAATGGTAAAAATAATCTATAAAACAAAGCATTGCCTAATGGATCTTCATAAAATTCAACCATCTCAATGGACTTGCTTGATTTGGCTTTAAACTTCAAAAGATCAATTTTTTTAATAAAGTCAATAATTTGAATAAATTAATTGACTTATGTATGATATCCTTGATAAAAAAGAAAGCATGTTGTTTCCTATTCTGCAAACCCGAAATCAACACACTCCGATCATTTTTGGACATGCAAAATTTTGCCTCTCAATGAACTTTTGATTAGTTTCTCTTACAAAATTATTTGTGGGATTAAATTACTAAAATTTGAAGAACAAAATCCAAAAAAAATAACAAATATAATAGAGAAAAAAGATATTTAGATTTGAACTCTTTGCATTGGCCCAAATTGTCACAATCTTCAAAGTTTTTGCTTCATATTTACAAAGGTTGCTCCAATTTTAATCTTCACTTCTTGGAGGTTATTCTATTTTATTATTCTTCAAATCACACTGGTTAGACTACCTTTGTGTTTATTGTAATCCCATAATAATGGAAATAGTAACAAATTACTAATCAAAATCCATTGAGTATGTTGTGGAGCTACATATAAAGTAGACATGCAAAGCTTGTCATGTCATTGGTTATAAGGATCAAATTTGTATTAAAAATCACACTAGTTTTCCTATGCATTTAATGCACTATACTAAATAAAAAAATTGGTTACTGTAAATCTAATGTACACTTTTATAGTTCCAACCGAGATTGAATTCCTTCAATTATGTTAGAGATGAAAAAAAATGCAAAAAAGACATTAAAACAAATTGTCAATTTTAGAAAAAAAATAATATAAATATATATTTTTTAATTTACAAAACCTTCTTACTTCACAATCTAAAATCATAAGTCATTTTCTCCGAAAATGAGTTGTGAAGAGTCTATAATTATTTTGTAATTTATATAAAATATAAGAAAGAATTACTCATAGTTTAAAATCCTAGTGTGTTTTGGAAAATAAGAAGGAAATATTAATAATGCCTAACCATTTCCTCCTCCAAACTTCTCATAACCTCGCTAACCACTTCCTTGCAAGAAATGCATTTTTCTTCCTCTTATAGTAGCTGAAAGATTAGTTTCTTTGTCTCACGATAAGAACATCTTGGAGAAATCAGCAGAGCCTCATCCTCCAGGCACTGTTTCTTTACCAAGCCAGACATTATGAGACTTACAATGCTATTATAATCAATATAAGTTCAAGGAGGGGTACCAAAAGGAGAGGTGCATATATTATATATGTTGTTGGATGAAGAGAAGAGTGGAAGATAAACATACTAAGTATACGAATTACAACAGTTGCTAAAGGTTTCGCAAATGGGGTTGCAAGCTAAGTGGGCTTAACCTTGGGGAAAAATTTGTGGTTAAGCATGCTTGAGCTGGTGTAGTACTGGAATGGGTGACCTCTCGAGAAGGCCCGGTGCTTCACCTCTGTGAGCATCACCTAGATGCAATGAGTGCTAAGTGGATCATTCATTATTATGAGAGATGGGTTCTTGTGAACCACTACTCATGAAACATGGGTCAATGAGTTTGACTCGTATAACTATACGATTGAATCCTGATAGCAATATCACAATTTGACACGTTGTGGAAAATACCTCATACTTATCAATTCATGAGCTAAAGGGGCGCTATAATGAATGGTTCATAAGACACAACACTTGTTGAAGGTTTTGCAAATGGGGTTGCAAGCTAAGTGGGCTTAACCTTGGGGAAAACTTTGTGGTTAAGCGTGCTTGAGCTAGAGTAGTACTAGGATGGGTGACCTCTAAGGAAGGCCCAATGCTTCACCTCTGTGAGCATCACCTAGATGCAATGAGTGCTAAGTGGATCACTCATTATCATGAGAGATGGGTTCTTGTGAACCACTACTCATGAAACATGGGTCAATAAGTTTGACTCATAAAACTACACGATTGAATCCTGATAGAAATATCACAATTTGACACGTTGTAGAAAATACCTCCTACTTATCAATTGATGAGCTAAAGGGGCTCTATAATGAATGGTTCATAAGGCACAACATTTTTTGAAGGTTTTGCAAATGGGGTTGCAAGCTAAGTGGGCTTAACCTTGGGGAAAACTTTGTGGTTAAGTGTGCTTGAGTTGGAGTAGTACTAGGATGGGTGACCTCCCGGGAAGGCCCAGTACTTCACCTCTATGAGCATCACCTACAAGCAATGAGTGCTAAGTAATCATTCATTATCATGAGAGATGGGTTCATGTGAACCACTACTCATGAAACATGGGTCAATGAGTTTGACTCATAAAACTACATGGTTGAATCCTAATAGCAATATCACATGTTCCTAACTTGTTATATTCCAGGAGATGATCCAAATTCTTTTGGACGGTTATAAATAAAGCAAGTCACCCTAACAACTTAAAACACAAAAGTTAGAGAAATAGAGAAAGAAGAGTATTAGAGAAAGGGGGAGCATTAGAGAATCTCCAATAGGGGGAGAAGTATATGCTTATTGCATTGGATGTAAGTATAAGAATGGATATTTCCCATGATCTATTTGTGGATAAAAGTTTAATAAACATCCCTTTGTCATTAATGTCAAAGGGGGAGAGTTAGAAAAAAGAAAGAGAAATATGTTGTCATCAATGACAAAGGGGGAGATTGTTGGAGATATTGTCATTGATGTAAAAATTGAAAAGACAATCATTGATGTCAAGTGTTGGTTTGATTATCATTGATATCAAAGCCATTGTGGAAGGAATTTGTTGTCTGAGTTTGATGTCAAAGAATGTTACATTAATTATTGATGTCAAAGGTATATAGACGATTGGAAATTGTCATTGATGCCAAGTGTATGAACAAGTTTGTTGGAATTAATAAAGTCATGGATTTCAAAGGAATATGGATGAGATTGTTGACAAAGATATTGTCATAAACGTATGGATAGCATATTGGCAATAAAGGACAAAGGCCAAAGGCCATAGACCATAAATAGATATACACATTAAGGAGCAATGATGATTATAATAGTTTGAAGCAATAAGTGATGATTGTATGTGGTTTCCATTATGAAGACAGCGATCAAGGTTATGAAGACAATAAAAGATTATTTGCAATGATCACAATTATATGCTAGATCAAGGTTATATGAAGACAGTAAAGGTTATGAAGGCAGTTATCAATGTTTTATGTTATTTTACTCAATAATTTAAAGGTGGTGATTGAAGGTAGTAATATATTATATAAGCATTTCTAGTAGAACAAGGCATAACAAATAACTAATTAAATACAGAGATATTAAAATAACAAATGATAACAAGGCAGCACTTATGTGGTGTGACTTCATAAAGCTTCAAGATCGCATAATACAAAGGATCAAATTTAAAGAACTATTTCTAAGGATCGACTTTGTTTAAAGAAATAATACAAAGGATCGTTGAAGGAGACAATATATGATGCGCCTTCAAAAAAAAATAATGATGTGATTTTATCATGATTAAATGGTATGTTGAAAGGCATGTTAATAGTGTGATTTTATCTCATATTGTTCTAAAAATACCAATGCCATATAAGCCAGACTACTAATATTGTGGGAGTACTTTACCAAGGTGATTTCAATGGTTTATTACTTAGATGCCTTGATGATCACAAAAAATCTATTGCCCTCCAAGAGGTTCATTAAGTCATATGTGGTTGTCATGTTACTATGAAGTTATCTATTCAAAAATTGTTTTATGGGTTATTATTGGAGTAAAATGGAAAAAGTCATATAAATTTGTTTATAAGTGTGCAACCTAAAACATACAACCACACATCAACTTCGTCTATTTATCTCAACTTGGCCATTTTCTACATGTCAGCTAGATTTGGTGGTTAAATTTTCTCTTTTTTTCAAGCAAATGTTATCAACCAATAAGAAGAAGCAAATATTATCACTAATATTTCTTCATGAATTTGATTGCAATGGGATAGGTGTAACAATTTTGAACATTGTTTTGTATCAAATACTTCATTACAATAACCATATTGAATGCATTCCCATATAATCTAAGACCTTATTAGAGTCCATATACATTTGTTTGTTTGGTTAAAGCCTTTTCAACATGCTCTCTAAAAAGATCTTGTTTTACATGGTTAAAGTTCATTTACATTTGTTGTAGGCCTTTATATATGTAGCAGAAGCATTCTCACTTTCCGTAGCATATTAAATCTCATCCTACTCTTTTACTTCTCTACAAGTAAGCTTAGCAAGTTGTCATTATATTAAATTTTAAATGACTTGCAAATGATACTCATTGCAATTGCAAATTTCTCCCTTGCTTGCACGGTCTCAAAATAGAGCACTCATGACAATGAAGAGTATGTGTGATCCACATCTATGAACTACATACACACAAATTCATATCCTTTAATAGCCTAAAAATATTTAATTTTCATATTTGGTTATTTGATTTTATTCCCATGGTAACTCATGCATGTCAAAGTGGGGGCAAAATATAATAATCAAAACATAACCTTAATATTTTGGGCTCGTGGCAACTATATCATTTTTCATGTATTGACTAGTAGACATGACATGTTTTGTGTAGAAATTAGCAATTATTTTTATTATAGCATGTCCATGTCATCACTAATCCTTTGTATATAAGCCCAATCTCCATATCTATCATTTGTTATCGTAGTTCAAATCTACAAGTACAAAATCAATCTAGACCCCCATTGTTTAAATTTCAATTTATTTATTTAGGCTTGTGTTAAGGCAACTAATACACAACTTATTTTAAAATGTATTTAAAACTAGCCATAATTCAAATTAATCATCTACGAAGGATTTGGGATTGGGAGAACAATTTCTCGAGCACATCTAAAAATTATTTGCAAATATATACAAAAAATTACATAAATATTATATTGTCACCTTAATGGCATATTTGCATGATTGCTATCTTCAATTTTAGTTCATCATTTTTCAATCAATCCTTTTTAAGGACAAACTAAGAAACATGGCTCTTATGATTCAATAGGTTCCCAGTAGGTGTTTACAAACACTGTTTGTTCCCTATCAAATTCAAAGTGCATAGCCAAATGCAAAAAATATCCTAACTTCAAGTTTCAACCAAATTAAACCTCTAAATTGAAGATCTAATTTCTTGCACAAGTTCGAGTTCAATTATTGAGAATAAGGTCCATACAATCATTTAATTTTTTTCTATCTATATTAGCATTTGCATCTAACCTATGTATTACTACATGAATCATTTTGGAAGGCATGACTACAATGGCAACAAAGGGTGGATTGTGATAGCATGAATGTGTTTACAAAAAACCCATCTTAAGCAAGGTGTAGATCAAAATTACACAAAAGTCTCTGTAAAGCCCTTTAAATTTGACAAGAATTTATATATTAAATTAACATAATAATTAAAAAAAACTGTTTTAACATGCCTACATGCCTACAATGGCAACAAGGGGTGGATTGTGATAGCTTAAGTGAGTTAATAAAAAAACCATCTTAAGCAAGGTGTAGATCAAAATTATACGAAAGTCTTCAAAAAGCCCTTTAAATTTGACAAGAACTTCTATATTAAATTAACATAATAATTTTAAAAAAACTGTTTTAACATGCTTTAAATACTTTATAAATAAATTATATATAAATTAACAATTAATATCTTGACATGTTTTTAATAATACGTTTAATATCTCTCTCAAATCTAGATTAATTGCTTATGCAAATGCTTTACTAATTTAATTAGCCTAGCAATTTTTCCCTTACACATGTATACTGTTGTGATAATTAAAATTGTGCGGTTGGTCTGTTAGAATATGTTCATTTAAAATATTATCGGAATCAAAAGTAAATTATCCTTAAAAAGCATAAAGGAGTATAAACCTTTTTACTAAATTAGAATAGTGCTTTTCCTTAATAAATATTTGTTCAAAATATTTAGGAGTAGTTTGTCTAAAATTGTTACCATTATCAACTTTAAAATGATTAACTCTGATCAATACATGTATCAGAACAAAACAATACACTCGGTCTTGATATACTTGAGACTTCGAAACCGTTAATGCATTTGAGTTTATGTAACCAATTAATTGAAGGTAAACTATCCACTACCCCAAACCTCGAAATGCCCACATACATGTTGTGTATGTGCTTAAGTCATCATTCATGTACACGGGACTCCATCCAATGCACCCAACTAAACACATTTAACTTGGTCTGTTAAACTGTAAACGATCGTATTTAGATTTTCAATTAATGAATGGCATACATGTGTATCCACATAAAATGTGTTTCCAACTTCTGTTTCTTCTTCTCAATCCAATGCACCCAAATTGTAGAGCCAATTAATCAAAAGAGATGCAGGTATGACTCACAAACGACATAGGGGAGAGGGGCTAGTAATCGTGCAGGGTAACTTCGTCAACATATAGCAATTGACTGGAATATTGTAAAACCTTCGTATTTTTTTTGACATGTGGACTAACCTCTTATCTATCTATAACTAAGGTTTGGAGGTGTGACTCATCATGCAACTCGCCACATCAACACATCTATTGAGAAGTGTCTAAATTTTGACTTTTTAAAGATTCGACCAAAACTTAATCATGGAAACCCCACTAGTTGAACAAAAAAATACCATTTGTTGTTTGTAAAATATCATAATTTTATTTAAAATATGATAATATGCAACATAAATGGACCAGATACCTATTGGTAACCATAAATCTTTGATATCTCTAGCTTTTATATTAAACACATATGGACCAATACTTGAACACAAAAAAACTATTTGTTGTTTTAAAAACAACACATAATTATTTAAAATATAACTTATATCAAACAAAAATGGACCAATAATTGAACACTAATTTTTTTTTTTAAATCCTTCACATTTAATGAAAAAATACATGATATTTATTGTAGTCACCTTTAATATTTGTGAAAAAACAAACTATTAATATAAAATACTCCAATGCTTGTACATTGCTACCCCAATAGTTGTACACATTAGAACAATATTTTTTCACTATGATAAGAATACTTGTTTAAGTGAATGTCTTATTTTATTAAGTGAACATTTTATTTTTTAAATTACACACTTATAATGGATAGTTGTGATATTTTATTTGAGACAAAAAAATACTTATTTTACTTCTTCATAAATGTATTTATGTTTTTTTAATATAACATTTAAAGGTTCTCATGTGTTCAATTATGGGTCCACTTTTGATCAACATTTGGTTATTTTTTTATTTATATTTAGACTATTTATTTACAATATATAGTATAAATATGTGGTAAGACTAGGTATTATAATCACAATTGAGTGCACGACTATTGGACCCCACACGACTATTGGCCCCTCACCCCTAGTACATTCCTAATCCTAATCAATTCCAATGACAGAATATAGACTTATTTCCTGCACATTTCATCAAAAAACGTGTTTTGACACTCCACTAAATTGAAATATGCAGTTAGACAATTGCTTCAAGAAATAAGACATCTCAGAGAAAAGGACGAATATTACGACCAGATGATATCATATTATAACAGTCAAATATCACATTTCCTCATTGTAAATCAAGGTATTTATAATTTTAATAAACATAAATACAAAAATGACATATTAGAAATTGAAATTACAAAGTAACCCACACCAAGATAAAGACTGCTAAACATCAGCCCAACATTCATCCAACAAGACAATATAAATTGCATTATCAAAAATCTGCTAGAAAATTTTAAAAGCCAGAGAGACCTGATCTAGACTTCTGATTTTTCTGCACAGGGACTCAGTTGCCCATAAGGAAAGGGTTAAAAAGAGACTGAAGATTACCAAATCTTCATGAAAGAGCCTCCACAACGTTCAAAGTACGAATCATCCATGCAAAATAAAAACAAGCAATGGTGAGAGTTGAATAATAGACCAAAACAATTATAAATCTTTTTTTATAAAACAATCTTTCTAGAACTCCTAGTCATGTCACTACATGCTCAGCAATGTTGTCCAGCAAGTAATCCAACAGAAATGCATCACTACGTCTAAGAGTAACTGTCATCTCAAACCGTGCAAAAGCTACACGTCCCAACATCACAGAGAACCCATCCCTCAAGAAACCTTTGCCTCGTAAGACTGCACCACAAGATTTTAAAAACAGGATCAAAGTGAACAGATAAAATTTTGTGCAACCTACAACAGCATCACCAACGGTCAGGTATACAAGGATCAGCTACAACACCATCGTCATGGTCAGGTATACATGGATCAGAGCACCATCACAGGGAACACAGCTACGAGCAGTTTCCCGACCCCACATGCAATCACAATGCATGGCATTTTAAAGAATAAGTCATAATTAGGACATGTTAAACACAGCATAACACAGGTCCTTTATTACTTTTCAAAATAAATTCAAGTAAAAAAGCCCACCGCTGATTAATTCATGAATATTTTGAAGAAATAACATATATTTCTCGAAGATGCAGTTCCATTCCCCTGATCAATAGGCTGCACCAATTCAAATGTACTGACAATATCTGTGAGCATCCTACCCTATCATACTACTAAGAATAACTGGATCTAGGTAATTAAGATCAGCCATAAAGCATATTAAAATATGTAGTATATCTAACCAGTTGAGTGACGTTCTCATGCAGCACCAGCACATGAAACCTTGGGATTTAAATTAACAGCAGATTCACACTCCACCAGTGCAAGAATAAGAGATGACACGCTTCATTTAATATTCCTGCACAAGAGGGAAGCCCAACAATATGATTATGGATACATTAGTCAAAATAAGAGTCATTCTGAGGTGAATGACTAAAATGTGTCTTGGGATCGACTGCGAGAATCTGCATCTCGACGGGGTGAACGTGGTGAACGACCATGAGAATCTTCATGCTGATCAGGAGCTTCTGGAGATCGACTACGAGAATCTGCAGATCGTCTTTGTGCTTCAGGTGACCTACTTGCAGTACCAGGCAACCTTGCCGGTGGGCTTTGAGAAGCACTCCGAGGTGGAGGAGAGGGACTTCTGGCTGGAAGTGGACTGCAACAACAAGAATAAACACATATTAATTGTCATTTCAATATTTTTTTCTGCTAAACAAAAACTATGCCAACCTCTGTGTATTATGAATTTAAAAACACATTAAACTATACCATTACGGTGGATACCTTTCTAAAGACCGACTTCTTGATCTTTGCTTCTCTTTATCATTCATTCTGCTCCTACTACGACTTCTGCTTTGACTACGACTGGAACTATAATGACGGTAACCCTTTGACTTCTCATAGTATCTTTCACCCTCATATCTATCACAACTCCTTGATCTTGGTCTTCTGTAATCTCTATCTCTGTAATGGTCACCTTTGTAATCCCTGTCTCGATAGTCATCAGACCTTCTGTAATACTTTTCTCGGTAATCATCATCATACCTCCGTCTGCAAGACATTAGTCAATGAAATAGACAATCAATGATATCATAAAGACATGTTGGCTAGTAATTGCAGAGTAAATTAGCACAATTAATAGATGAGCTTCACAAAACAAAAAATCTGCCAGGCATCAATTGCTTGCAAATGAGACAATGCACTTCTGACCTGGACAATGGGGGACTGCCACTCCTAGATCTGGCCCTCCTTGAATTCTCCACAGTAATTCTTCCTCTCTGACTGCAATTTGTTTAAAAAAAGTGAAACTGAATTGTATTGAACGACATTAATCAAAATAGATCCCACACAGATATAATATGTGCATTTCCTCACTTGTTTACCCCTAGCACCTATACAGAGTGACCTTAAGTCTAATTACAAACAGAAGTAACTCCACCCAATTATAAACATTTTGTCGAGACAGGCAACAAAAGCTTGAATTCCATAATTAAAGAATCTATATCCATGTCATAGCCGAATCAATTTCCCTGTTTAGAAAACATGTTCGGAAAAGTTGCTTCACTCCAATATATCCAGCTTGCATAATTAAGAATCTATACACGTCATAGCCAAAACAGTTTGCATGTTCAAAAAACATAATTTTGAAAAGTTGATTCAGGCCAATTAATCAGGCAATACGGAATTACTAAACCAAACTCACATTTTTTCTGCATTAGGGCCGTATTTTGCAAACTGTACCATGATATTTCTTCCATCCACATTCCTGCCTGCATATAAACAATGTATGCATGGATTACTAGAAAATGTTCACATTTCATTTCTTGACCACACTTCACAAACTCAGCATTATGTTTGGCTGTGACAACATTCTCAGCCATAATATGAACAAAACTAAAAAGGCCACAATCTACAAGATGTGCCACATAAAATTAGAGATAAAAATGTCCAATACAAACTATGATGCAGTTGTTGGGTAACATCACTGAATCATAGGAATGTCGCATGAATAAAATATTGTAGGCTGTAGTAAATCATATTTACAGTTTACAACACATGGCCAAAGAGAAACACAAGAACAGGTAACTTGGTGCAAATAACATTTAATTTATTTGTTAATGTCTCAATAGATGAAAATGGCTATTCATTTAAAAATTAAAATTTGTTTCTAGAATTTTATCCAATAGAAGAACTGTTAGCAGATATTCCACCATGAAAAAGATTGTCTTGCCTTCCATGTGATATAGGGGATTCTCTGCAAATCATATACAAGGCAATAGAAAAAGCATGTTTGTGTTGTAATCTTAAAAAGAAACATACATGCATATTAGGTTGGATTGTGCCTCTTGCCTACTCACTCTACCTTTATACTGAGTCAGCTAGGTGTGTGTGGGTCTGTCTCTCCCTTCACTAGGTAGAGAGATGTTAGGGACTCTCTATAGTAGAGGATAATCTCTCCCTCCCTCCAGTCAGTGTCTCAAGTGGATAGAGGTGGGTCTGTCTCCCCCTGCCACCCCCAGGTGGATAGAGGGGTCAATAAAGAGAGGTCGGGTAGAAACTAGACACAGGGCAGGCAGTCAACATCATAAATACAATTAAAATTTTAATACAATTATAAATTGAATTAAAATATCATATCTTACAGTATCTAAATGGTACAAGGCTAAGTATTAAAAATTACATCAAATTTCAAATGTAATCTCAAAAAAATAAAATATTATAACAGTGTAAATTAAATGTTAATTTAAAAAATATGTTTTTTATTTAATTTATTAATTTAAAATATAATTATTAATTAAACATATAAAAATATAATATATCATAATTCATAAATATTAAACTTATTAAAATTTAAATATAATAAATATAAAACAAATTAAAACTAATAATTGCTCATATCCTTATTCACTGTGATTATGCTTCAGTTGTATGGTCCCAGGTTTATCAATGGTTGAATATGGAGCCAGTAGTCCCTGCCCCACCCCACCAATTCATCTGCAATTGGCTGATTGGACCAAAAAAATTGGAGGCCTAGGCACATGGTATTTGCTTGTGTTTTTTGGGATTATGGCTTGAATGAAACAATAGAATTTTTATTGCCTATGGAACAAATGCTGGGTTAAAACTGATGCCACTATCGTAAGCATGCTCCATGCAAGTCAAGCATTACTTTGGACCATCAAGACCCAACAATTCTATCCATTTCACAAAATTACCCCACTGCTCAAACCTGTTAATGGGGTAACAGACAAACAAAATAGTTGCAAGAACATCAGATAGGAATCTCCTCACCCAAGTTCTCTAAAGCCAAATTTCGATGTCTCTTCTAAGCGCAACCCTAGTAAGGTTGGTACAAGGGTTATTATAAGAGATGAACATGGGAATTTCATAACAGGTTGTTCTTTTTTCCTAAGAACCAAAATGAATAACAAAGTAAAATGGCTAATTGTTGTTGAAGGTATGAATATTGCTCACATGACTAGATGTAAGAACCTTAAAGTGGAAGGAGATTCCATTATTGTGATTTAGGGTTCATGTCATGGTTCCTATAGAAATTGGCAAGTGAAGGCTCAATTGGCAGAAGCTCATTTGTTAAGTCAAGGTTTCAACAATATCTCTTCCCATAGATTTTGAGAGGGGAACTAGACAGCTAATCTTATAGCCAATCATGGGATTGTGTTATGTACCTAGGGATATGATATTATAGTGTGTTTAGGTGGAAGGAGAAGCCGACATGTGGTACACTCCCTTAAGTTAGTTTAATTGGGTCATGTGGACAACTTGTATATTTAATTGTATAAGGAGATGAATAGGCCTCCATTAGGATTACCCATCCATTGTATTATTAGGAGGAGGTCAATATAAAGAAGGTGATTATCATTGTAGGGATATGTGTGAAGTATGATATTGTATTTGGGATCTCCTTGCTATATCTCCAAGAGATCCCAAATGCACTATCATACTTCACACATCATTACAATGATAATCACCTTCTTAATATAGACCTCCTCCTAAATTCCTAATAATACAATGGAGGGGTAATCCTAATGGAGGCCTACTCATCTCTTGATATAATTAAATACACAAGTTGTCCACATAGCCCACTATAACTAACTTAAGGGATGTGTGCCATATGTTGGCATCTCAATCCACCTAAATACATTATAATATCATATCCCTACATACATAATATATTGAGATCAATCACATGCCTTATCTTCTTTCTAACAAAGGTGTTATATGGGGAGATTTGGACAAAATAATCCACAATCAAACTCCATTGTAATCATTAGTTGATTGTACTTCTATGTGCTTTTGCAAAGATTTCCTTTTTGATTGACTTTTTGGCCTTTCTAAGGCATGATGCTATTTATGAAATTTATGGATCATTGCAATGAGATGGCAAGTACTCATAGGCTATTTTTCCAAGGTATTGAGTTGATGGCTCATGTAGAGGACTATATCAATCAACTTTATTTTTGTTTTGGCCTCATTAACTATGTGGAGGTGCTTGGATTGCTCTCTAGCTAAAACAAGTGTGCTAGGCCTTTTGATCCTAGTGGGCGGTTTTTCCTACATTGGGGTCTTTTCTTGATGGCTCATTGATGAAGGACCATTGATGGCTCACAGATGAAAAGTGCCCCTCACAGCCCTCTTCTTCACAAGGTTGGAAGCAACCTTCAACTGTGCTTACTTGAAGTAAGTGTCCATTCATGCAAAGTTTGTGGCTAAACTAGAATCAAAAGCTTTGGATGTTGAGATTAAAAAAAATGACTACATAGGCTCCTCTTGCTAGAGTACTCTCTGTTGGTACCCACTTCTTCCCAATCACCCCTTGCATTGGGTTGTTCCTTCTCAAACGTCGTTCAGGGTCCTTAACAAGGAGCTCCTTACAATTAATCTTTGATTACAAGATGGAGGAAATTTTGTCTAGACAAAAACAAGGTCATGGAAAATTTGCTTGTCACTCATCAAAATGGCATTTTGTAAATTACAAGAGAATTGCCCTCCCTCTTTTAGGTGATAATTCTCTTCTTCACCCTAGAAAGAAGCTTGAGATTTTTCAAAGAGTTTGTATCCTGCACTTGACCAATCAATGTCTAAGTTCAAGCAAAAATGTTTAGGTGGCTTCAATGGCTTGGTCTAGCACTTCTCCAATTGTGTTGTTGGTAAATGGGGCATTATTCCCCTATCTTAACCTTTTTTGGATCCTCCATGTCGTTGGCTCTTATTTATCTCATTTGTTTTCATTCATGGTAGTTTTTTGTTGTTGGGCTTGTAATCCTCTATGTCATTGGCTCTTATTTAGCTCATTTGTTTTGGTTCCTAGTAGTTTTCTATTGGTGAGCTTGTATTCCTTGCCCTACCCTTCCTTTTAGGTTTTTTTTCGATTTGGTAGTGTTTGTTAGCTCAACTTGTTGGTTGATTTTGTAAGAGGTATATTCCCCTAGTTTGCTATGTTGATGTAAGGTTTCTAATTTAGTTTTGGAAAGGGTGGGGCCCCTATACATACCCTCATAAATTATCAAAAAAATAAACTTATTAAATTTGTTGGGGGCGACCTTGGGAGAATCTCTCAAGCATAGAGAGACTTCACCACCTTTGTCCAAGAACCCAATTTATCAAATGTTGGCCCAGTTAATAGCAATTTCACTTGGAACAACAATAAATCAAGTTTTACTAACATAGCAGAGACAGTAGACCAATTTTTAATTTCAAACAATTGGCTAAATCTATTGGTCCTTATTGAATCCCATATACTACCAATATTGGGATCGGACCATTTTCTAGTCTCATTAAGCTTATCAAAGGATCACCCCCCTCCAAATACCAATTTCATTTTGAGAAGATGTGGCTTAACTATACAAAGATTAAATATTTAATAAGATCCTGGAGGGATAAGGTGAGCAACATCAAAGGATCCAAAATGTACGTTTACCATAAAAAACTCCAACATGTCAAAGGTAGATTAAAGGTGTGGAACAAAGAATGCTATAAAGACATCTTCAGGGAAAAGGAGTGGATTGAGGAGTTGCAACTACTAAAGAGAGGGTAAAAGCAAACGGAATGTATTAGGAAGATTACATAAAGGAAAAGGATTTGAATGAGCAATACAAAATACTAGCTCGGCAGGAAATCTACTAGAATTCTAAGTCAAGGGAGACATGGCTAGCTGAAGGCGACGTGAATACAAAATTCTTCCATAATACAATGAAGATGAAGCAAGGTGTAAATAGAATTATAGGAATCAATGCAGCAAACGAGCACATTATGTCTTCCCCGACAGATATTCAAGAGGAAGTTGTTTACTATTTCCGGTATTTTTTGGGCAATGAAGATATAACTAATACCATCATTGGGAACGCACTCAACTGCATTCCTTCGATCATTAACCAAGATGATAACTACCTACTACCCACTTTGATCTCATTCGATGAGGTCAAAAATGTTGTTCACGAAATAAATCTGAATGAAGCCCCAAGCCCCCATGGCTTTCCAGCTCTTTTTTGCCAATTTTGTTGGGATTTTTGGGGGAAGAAGTTTGGAAGCATATAGAGGAATCAAGGAAATCCTGCAAAATGCTACAAAACTTCAACAACACCAATATTACACTCTTCCCTAAGAAGTAGGCGTGTGCTTCAATTGCAAATTATCGTCTGATCTCACTACGCAATACTATTTACAAGATCATAACAAAGGCAATGGCCAATAGACTAAAGCCTCTACTCTCATCAATTCTCTCCAAGAACAAAATGGATTCGTACCTAGAAGAGAAATTATCGATGGAGTCATCATCGCACACAAAGCAATATACTCAGTTAAGACGCAGAACCAAAAAGGTATGATCCTCAAACTAGATATAAGCAGAGCTTATGATTGAGAGAGTTGGAGGTTCCTTTTAAAAATTATGGAAAGAATGGGATTCAATTATAAATGGCTAGAGTGAGTATATGCTTGCATCTCCTCTCCATGATATTCTATTATTGAAACGGTGTTCCGTGTGGGTTTTTCGAGGGGGTTAAGTGTGATACGGCAAGGGGATCTGATGTCTCCCTTCTTGTTTGTTTTAATGGCAGAGGCATTGAGTAGAATCATTGGAAGGAAGAAAACAGCCGAGGATTGAAGAGGAATTTTGATTGCAAGGAAAATTTCGACCATAACACACCAAATGTTTGCAGATGACACATTATTATATGGAAATGCAACTCTGCAGAAAGCCAGTGCAATAAAAGGCACATTGGGAAGTTACATAAATCACTTGCGCCAGATTGTTAATCAGGATAAGTCGAAAATATATTTCATTATCACCAAATAGTCAATGCAAAGAAGAATCGTGGGGGTTCTAGGATTCAGCATAGAATCACTACTGAGTACACATTTGGGAATCCCCTTATTCCAGGGAGCCGTGCGAACAGTGCTATGGGCGGACACAACAACAAAATGTAAGAAGAAGGCGGATTCATGGAAGGGTTGGTGGCTTACCCTTTTAGGAAGAATAACGTTGGTTAAGGTTGTTTTGGCGGCTATTCCAATATACCTCTTGACATGCTTAGAGCTCACGAACAAAGTGGAGAAGGATTTTGTGGAAATCCAACATGGAACAAAATTAATACTTGTGCATTCTAATAAATAAACAATTTTCTGCAGGTTTATATAAATTAACATAATGCAATCTAATAAAACAAAACGAAAAAATCTGCAAATTTATATAATGATAAAATCTATTTTGTGAGCTTCCAAACATGCATACATCTATAAAGATTTTTCCAAGCTTTTCACATTACCAAAACACTAAAATATTCCATAAGGTTCTTTTGGTAATTAAAAAATTTGTAGAAATGCTTCCCAAGTGTGATTGCCTACTTTTCAGATCAATCAACATGTGACTTTTTGAAAAAATCTGAATTTGTCCCCTTAATCATGGGCAACAAATGCACATGAAATATGCATATACAATAAAAATGTGAAGAACAAAAGAATGTTCCTTACCATCTAGCCTGTCAATAGCTTTTTGAGCCTCATCTGCATACTTGTAGCGTACAAATGCAAACCCTCGAGACTCTCCAGTCCTAGAGAAATACGCATAATGATTAAATATAACAAAAGAAGTAATTTGACCCCATCAACACCAGTACTCACTGAAGTCTTGAAATATGAAAGAAATGAATAGAACAATTTCCAATTATGGCTTGACAAACCTCTTATCTCTTGGAATGAAAATATCAACAACCTTCCCATATCGATCAAAGAGTGGAAATAGGTCATCTGCACTGGTTCCTGTACAAATGAAATGTGTATCAAATGCTAATTATGCCATAGCATCAGGTATATTATATGAGAACAAGAATGAAGTGAAATACACATTACTTATTACCTTCCATCATTATTTGAGTACTGGTTATGTAAAGATTAATCTTACAAGTTAATATTATGCATTCAATTTTTGGTATTTTTGTATTATCTGTAGCAGTTTAACTTCTTAACTGCCCTACAAATAAACTTCTAAATCCTGTTTTCAAAACACAATAAATTTACCAGAGCACAGGAAATCCAGATTATACAATCATGCAAAAATTAAAGTAGCATTTGAAATATTCCAAAAGGTGCTTATGCTTTGCACAGTTTTTCTTCTATTTTTTGGGTATGTCACTCCTTTATCTTCCCTGCTCTATGTGGATTTTGCACAGCTTGTTAATATGCCCTGCCAGACCCTAGGAAAGTAATGGGTTTTGCATCAACTAAAGTTTTTATTTGGACTTCTTTTATTTTGAAAATTCATGCAACCTTTTGGTCAAATCACGCAGTCTTTTTGGAAATCCATACAGAGACAGCTTCGTGCCCATACAAGAGTGGTGCCCCTCTGTTAAAGACAAAAGAAGAAAAGTTTAAATGTGAAAGACGCCATGAAGAGATTCTGTCAGTCGGTAGAAGTTGAATCAAAACCTGTCAAGTGCTGCCATGTGAAGAAAATTTTGAGGCAATCACAAAGCAGAAGGAGAAAAGGAAAGTCATTAGAATCAGAGACAGGAAATTTCAGTATTAACATTGCTGCTACTTGACAAGAGCTTATATTTATTTCTGCTGCAAAGAACAAAAATAAAAGAGGTAATTTTTTCCCTTACTTGCTTTTAATCATTTAAAATTAAAGCAAGAGGAATTACAGAGACTCAAATACAGTGCAATCTATTGTGACAATGGTCAGTGAAACCCTAACTGGAAAAGATACATGTATAGAATAGTACAGAAATTTTGAAAATACTCTCAGTTTCAATGATTTGTGGTGTAATACATGCGATGGAGACACCCAGCCTACAGAAACAATATCTGTTAAAGAAACCAAAGTTTAGAAGCATAAGAATTCTAAAGCTTTAGCTTTGATAAGGGATTCTGATGATGGAGATGTATTTCAATGCACACAAGGATATAAATCAACTTGGGATACACTTCAAAAACTAAAAGATCTATATTATTCACATTCAGAATTTGAGTTCATTCCGTTGCAATTGAAGTTAATCAATCTTGCATTGAAAAATAGTGATGTCATGAGTTTGGCTTCTAAAATTTGAGCCATGAAACGATATAACTATATTTATGATTATCAAAATGATATTATAACTATGAATATAAACTACCTTAGATATTATAACATAAGAGTCACAAATAACAAAGGCAAAATAAACAAAGCCAAAGTCATAGGATGAAAATAAAATATGAAGTACACAAATATAAAATGAACAAATAAACAAATAATAAATAAATAACAAATAGACTGAATATCAAATACAAAATAAGCAAATATAAATAAATAGTAATATAAAGTAAAATAAATAAATAACAAATGAGAGAATCAACGATTATGTAAAACAAAAGGCATGTAAGACAAAAGTAGGATAAGACGAATTGAATAAGACAAAGAACAAAGGCAGCAATCATGTTTAAAGGATTTAATTTAAATTAAATGGCAGCGATTAGTTTCTGAAAGTCACGTTTCTTTCAAAAGAGATATCCAATCTCAAAGGTCATATCACTTCAATTAGTATCAGGAGGGTCTAAGATGAAAGTGTGCATCAATCAAGAAGTATGGAGATTAGAAGGAAAAATGCAACCTGCATATCATATGATCTGAATCGTAACCTGCTAAGAAAATAAAGTAGGTTGGAAAGGAATTTATATAATAGCAGCAATAGGTGTGACTCTCGGGAGTCAATCTATAAATAAAGATCAAGTCAAGACCAAGAAGGAGAAAAGATAAGGAAGGGACAGAATAAGAAAGAAGGCATCGAATAAGGAAAGAGAGAATATATTCTGTCAGGGAATTATATTCTCTGAAAACTGATCACAAACAAAGAGCAGCAGGCTGAGCAATTATCAAACCTTATAAGTAATTATGATTCTTTTATGTAAACGAATAGATTGTATATACATATTTATAATCAACCAAATGTAAGGTTGAAGGGAGCAAGTTAAGAGGATGCTGTTTACAGGCCTGCCATGCTAAGTACGCCACTCTAAGGGTGGAATTGTCTTGGTTCAGACATTCTTGCCACTTGAGGCCAAGGGGTGGGTTGTCTTGTTCGGACGCTCATGCCCTTGGACTTAGATGAGTTGAGTAGTTACAAGCACCCCTTTCAAGGTTTCCCTATTAAGCCAAACTATGATTGATTGTTAGGATGGATTCAAGGAGTCTCAATCATAAGGAGGATGTATAAGACAGCATGGATAGGAAAAGCAGGTACAAGTGTATCCACTGAGTACACCACTCCAAGGGTGGAATTGTCTTGGTTTGAACGTTCCTGCCGCTTGGGGCCAAGGGGTGGGTTGCCTTGGTCGAACGCTCGTGCCCTTGGGCTTAGATGGATAGCTTCGGGCGAACTTATCATGTGTCTCATCCAAGTCCTATTATGATTAGAGCTTCCACAATGCATTATGGATATTGGTAGTCATGGATAGCTTAAATATATAAGACATTTATAATGTTTTGATCGTATGAAATTATATTTCCAATATTATCTAACATGATTAAGGACCTAAACCAAGATTTATCTTGTTTGAAGCATTTGAGGATATTGTGGGCCTACAAGGAGGGGAAATAGCATCGGAGTCAACCTCTAAGTACACCACCCCATGATGGATGGTTGAGGCCTACCACATGTGGGCCAAGAGGGGTGTATTGCTCTTGGCTTAGAGGGAATGGCTATCCAAGACACCCTACTGTAGTTGCACCCTCGACCTCTCAATATGATGAAGCGATAATGGTTATGGTACAGGAGGAATGGTGGTAGGACGCCTCACTAGGCACACCACCCCATATGGATGGCAAGGGCCACATGGGGCCAAGAGGGGCATACTGCTCTTGGGCCTAGGGTAGAGGGTTCCTTGGGCACACTATCAAACCATTATGTGCAAGGAAGAATGAATTAGGAAAATCTAAAGAAGATTCAATATAATTATAAAATGATGTTGTCTTTATTTATAAATGTATACTAACATATTTGCAGGTCTAAACAGGTAGTTGTATCCTTAACCATGTTCTCTTTGATTCTCTTATGCATTCTAATTAATATTATCTTGTAAATATTCTCTAACTCTGTTTTGTAGGGGCCTACTCGCTCCATAAACACCCCCAAAACCAAGGTGATCACTTGGCATTTGATAAACTAGGGCAGATTTAGGATTATTCCAAAAAGGGGATATTACATACTTTGTCCAAAGTTAATCATTTCTACAAGTTGTGAGTTCAACTAAGAGGGAATTGCAACACATACTCCTTCATCCACTTAGTTAAGTGCAGCCAATTGGGTGCAAAAGAAGTTAGGGATTTGGTCTTTGTGCACTCCAGCTTGCATCTCTTGTCACATAAGAAACTTTATTACAATGAGGGGGTGAAAAGGAATTGGGATCTAACTCGTAAGTGTGCTAACTTAGACATTATTGTTTCACAACTTACTAAAATCTCTTTAGATGAGACAGCTTCTACACGTGACATGGCTAGTGGAAGTGGCATTGTAACTCATTGTGGTTCAAATGAAATTGAGCCAAATGTTGACTTTGATGCTCCTAATGAAGAGCAATATGAAGATTATTGAATATTGATTGTAATTTTCATTGTGTATTGACATATGACAAATCACAGAATTATGAATTTATGAGTATTTTCTTTTTTGCAAAATACGAGGTATTTAGATATTTTGTTTATTGGCAATTATGAATATCACTATTTTTATAATTTTAATATATATAATATTATATATATATGAAATCATACCCATACCCAAAATAAAAAATAATGTCATACCACCATACTTAAAGATCAAGCCTATACCAAGACCGGCAACTCATATATCTATCTTACAACCTTCATAAAGATACAACCCACTACAATGATAAAACATTAAGCACAACTTTGTTTGCATGTAACAGTAATCATGATAAATATGTGCTTTCTATATCAGATTTTGCCTACTATACTTCAATGAATGCATCACAGCATGATGTTTGGGTATAAGATATTGGAGCCACACAAAACATGACATTTCAACATGATTGTTTTAAAGAGTTTTTGTTATGTGACTTTTTCCCCAAAGTGAAATAAAGTTAGTTTTCCATGAAAGAACCCTTTAAAATTAAAAGGGAGATAAAAAAAAATAAAGGATATTATTAGTGTTCCACGGAGACACATTCCCCCCCCCCCAAAAACCCCACATTTTTGGGACGGGGATGTATTTGAGAGGCGAGGACTTGGGGGAAACATCCCCTCATTGTCCCACCACCACCACCGCTCAAGTCCTGGGGATGTTTCCAAGGTGCCACCTAGTTTGGGGACTTCGAGACGTCCCCGAGACATTCAAGAGACTTCGAGGAGTCTCCCAACCGTCCCAAGGACTTCAATGTGTTGCAAAAAAATTAGTGATAAAATTGTGAAAATGACATTCACCATGAAGGTTTGTGAGGTTTTGAAGGCCTTATTGTGCTTGGTGGCAAGGACTCTACCCCTCGCCCTCACCCTATATCACGATAGGGAATGTGCCAAGGGTGTTGCCCTTGGACCCTACAAGGGATGCTACCCATCGACCCCGCTAGGGTACTACCCCCAAACCCTTGCAACGAGCGCTACCCATTGACTCGTTGGGGGTTCTACCATGTTTTTAATGTTTATTAATTTAAACTTTGCTTAGTATGTTGAAGTTTCATTTGCAATTCTTATACTTATTCCTTACACATCTTTTCATAACTAATTTTTCAAGTACTATATGTATTTGCGCCCCCCCACCACCTTGTCGCCCCTATGCAACCGTCCCCAAACTTAGGACCTTGGTCCCCTCATCCCTGAAACCTGTCCCCCCGCTTCCCCGTCAGGAAACTTCGTGGAACTATGGATATTATGCTCCTTTGGTTAAAATGGGAATTGATAAAGAAAATATATATAAACTTTTAAAAGGGGAGGAATAATACTCTTTATTTAAATAATTATTTAAAAGTAATATTTGGGAAAGGGTGTGATGGTTTGAAAACACCCCTTATGGCTTATACAAAGCATTTATGCGAGAGTTGGGAGCCATGGAGATCACTCAAGAAAGAAGGCTCTGGTGAGCTATGGGCATTGGAGAAGGGGCACAAAAAGTGTGTCCAACTCAGGGTTCAAAGTACACTCAAAATTGTCTTGACCGGGGCTCTATGCATGTTGAGTGATTACTCAACTCTAGAACATGTTGTGTTGTGCATGTTGAATAATTGCTCTAGAGCATGTTGTGTTGTGCATGTTGAGTAATTACTCTAGAGCATGTTGTGTGTAATGTCCCCTATTTAGAGTATGCTTGAATTTGCCTTAAGAGACACTTCCACAACATAAGATTGTTTTGCAAATATCATTCCATAGCAAATTATATAATAAATATTTAACTTAAGAATAAATGAACTATTAACATTTATGAAATAACGAATAACAACTTAAACTTGAATCCACTCTATAAACTCTTTTCAATAACCAATCATGGTAGGGATTGGAGAGAAATGCATGATAGGGCGCTAGAAAAATTGTTCATCACAAGAAAGCCCAAGGGCATGCTCATACCCCCCTTAGCCCCAAGTGGAAGGAACATCCAACCAAGACAATCTCGTTCAACTTAGGGTTGGCATACTTACAATGTGAGAACCTATACATTATTCATCTCAATTACGCCCAAGGGCATGCTCATACCCCCCTTAGCCCCAAGTGGAAGGAACATCCAACCAAGACAATCTCGTCCTACTTAGGATGGCGTACTTACAATGTGAGAACCTATACATTCTTCATCTCAATTAAGCCCAAGGGCATGCTCATACCCCCCTTGGCCCCGAGTGGAAGGAACATACAACCAAGACAATCCCATCTAACTTGTTGGCATACTTAATAAGAGAACCTATACTGCCCTTCCCTAACATGTTTCCTTGCCAACCTTACACAAGATTGCTTAAAGAAAGGATGATGTTTATAATAATATAAACAGATTCACTGCTTACTTATCTACCAAATTAAACATGACATATCTCCCTTATTGCATATTAGTTATTATGAAATGAACCATATATAAATTCATATGCCTATCAAAATTATATATTAAATGCATATACATTCAATTGTATACCAATTACTTATTAAAGCAATGTCTGCTGCTTTTCTGAGTGCAGATTATTATTTCTGATTCCTTCGATGATTCGATGATGCCTCTTTCATTTGAAATATTCTTCTTTTTATACCTTATGGTGGGAAGATTCACCTCCTTCCACACCTTACCCAAGCACTGCATTGTTTTGTTACTAACTTGTATTCCCAAGCGCTGTTTAATTATATTTTTATTAATATTAGCCTTTAGGGAATCGTTGCCCATGATGTCCCTTATATCTTCGATCCCCTTGCTATTTTACTTCTAGCGGAAATTATTGCTGCAAGGTCTTATGGGTGGGGCCATGACAATCCTAGCGGGTGCCCTTTTAATTTTTGTCTTCTAGTGGCTGCCCTTTAAACTTTTGTCTTCTAGCGCTCAATTCAAGGAATTGCAATCACCTTTTGCCTTTGTTATTATTGCTGACTAGGATTTGTCTTGTTAAAACCTTTTGTAATTACAGCATATGGTTGCAACTAGACTTTGAACAAATAATACATTTATTGTGCTAGCTGTGATCAGGGGAATACAACGGGTCATTACATTGTGTCCTCAATAAGAAGTGTTCTTCCTAGAGTGTGCCATAATTATGAAGGCCAAAAACCTAAGTTACCGAATCGTCTAGATTTACCGCTAATTCCGGGTACGGTACATGCCGAAGTCGGGTATGTGCTAGAAACTTTGCAAAATCGGGACGGGTTCGATTTTTCGGAGTCTGAAATGTTTCTAAATTTGTCTAGTCGAATCTCAATGAAATGCAGCAAGATTTTTACGCATGATAAAAACCAAAAATGAGCTTCCATTCTATTTAAGATTTTCCCCGCTTCCATTCATTGACACGAGCGATGCAGGAGTTAAGTTTGGCGGCAATATCTTGATCATGGTGTTCGACCAAGGCGAAGAGGGCATCTTGAGAAGGTTGACTTTAGACAGAGACGGGAACCTCCACATGTATAGTCGGAAAAGAAAACCTCCTTCTTCATGGGTTATAGTGTGGGAGGGCGTCTCAACCCACTACAAAATCCACAAGGTCTATGGAGAGAATGTTGTCTGTAAGGTAAACTTGAGGTGGGAACCAACGTGCAAATGCCCGCCTAGATTCGACCCGAGCTTGCAAGGTTGCAGGGAGAAAACACTAGATGAACAGGAAGAGTTTGTGTCCACCACAATCCCAATCCACGTCTGCCACAATCCCCGTCTAGTTTAAAATTAGAAACCTAATATTTTTTCCTTTGTAATTTAAATTTATTAATAAGTATTAATATTGTTTAAGAGTTTTACTTTTTAAAACTTTCAACTTTTAAATTTAATATTTTCATCTTTATAATTTAACATATATTTATTATTATTTATTATTAATTAATATAATAATATTAATAATATTAAAATTTAAAAGTTTAAAATTTAAATTTATTAATATTAATTGTTTTATATTTTATAATGATTATTAAAGAACATAATATAAACAATTTGTATTTGTATTTGTATTTATTATTTTAATTATTGATATTTTATTATTTTGTAGTTTAATTTATATTAATATATTAATAAATTAATAAGTAATATAATAGATGTAATTGTTAAATAATAATCTTATATTAATATTACATAATTAAAATTTGAAATATATTAATTATTAATTGAAACTCTACATTAATATTTATTAATTATTTTTAAATTTTTAGTATTGTATATATTAAATTATTAATTATATTATAAATTTTTATATGTTACTAGTAGTATTAGTTCAATAATTAATAATTAATATTATAAATTATAAATTATAATTCTTGTTTAGCATATGCATGATATGTGTTGTTCTAAATTTAATTCTTGTTTATACTTTTTAAACTACAAATATGTATATATTTATGATTTTTATATGTTTTTTGTATAGACGTACCCAACCCCCCAAAACACATTTGCCATACCGACATACCGTATCCGCGTACTCATACCCGTACCCGAACCTGAACCCGAACCCGATTCGGCAACTTAGCCAAAAACCAATGAAATCTTCCTAGGGTGAGTGTGGCCTTTCCAATTGCTTTGATTCAAATAAGTATTGAAAACCATTAATGATAAAAGATATTGGGAATATCATACATATATGATTTTGATGTTAATCTGATTCAATTATGGCTACATTATTCAATTTACTATGTTAATTATTTACTTCAGAATTCTCACTAAATTATCACATGTATTTTATACTAGTTATTTACATCTATTTTGATACCATTACATGATGTAAATTATCATAATTCTAATATTTACTCTATTAAATCTGCTGCTAATACTTTGTCATGTCCCCCGAAATTGTAGCATTGAGATGTGAAGCATCAAAAACATGATAAACAAAATACACATTAAAAACATTAACTATTTAATGTTATTATGGTTACAATTATCAAAGATAATATTATAATTATAAATATTAAAAATAATATTGTAATTCCCAAAATATAAATACTAAATATTATACACCAATATAAAAGATTGTAATACATTGAAATAAAATAATAATATACTGTTATTATACTTAAATAATTAAAATATTAAAATACAAATAAATAAACATCAAAAAAAGAAATAACAGATATTACTTTTGTTGACTAAAATAAACAAATATAAAATATATAAAATAAAATAAACAAATATAAATGATACCAATTCCTAAGCAGCCTCTAAACACAACGAATGGTTTAAAAGGGATGCAGCGATTATAGTTAAAAAGACACGATGGAACCTTAGGGACAGCGATTGCATGAGACACGTCCCTAGTGAAAGGACGAGCATGACTCTTGATTGATCTATAAAGGAAAAGACCAAGCCAAAACATGGGGAAATGGATGAGGGATATAGGAAAGGAATCTGAAATATTTATTTTTCTGAGTATTAAAACAAACCAAGAGAATACACGCAGATCTTAGGAAAGTAAATATCGATGGAGGAAGAAAGACAGAAACATATATATATTCAGAGGAAGGAGAATATAAAAGGAATAACTGGAAATTAGGGAATGGCATTAAAAGAAGGATATGCAGATTCAAACACAGCTATATACAAAGGAATGGAGATATATAGAGCAGCTTAAGAAATGAAGAGGGATTGCTAGAAAGATATGCAACGGGGAATAAGAATAGATTGGAGTAGACAAAGGAAGGAGAAATCTGAAAAAGTAAGAGCAGATAAAGAACAGATTTAGAGCAGATATGAGTACCTATATATATACAGGTTTGAGAAGAAATAATATAATCATCAATAAATGAATACATATGAATGTATTATACATGACTATATACATGAATAAATAAATATATGTACATATATATGTGTGTGTGTGTGTTACTATATCTATAAATAATATGTACAGGCAAAGGCAATTAGATTAATCAATAATAGTATAGATATATAGATGTTCATATGAATTATATTCGAAATTATGCAATAATGATGCTTGTAGTGATCATCGAGCCTTATAAGTAATTACAGTACTTTAATAGGAATGATCGATTCTTCTTTGCTTGATCTACACTAACATTATACTCTGAGCGTTAAGAACAGGTCATCTTTCAAGGAGAAGAAACATTCATGAGACAAAGGAGGAACTGTCCCAATCATCACCACGGATCACTATCATCAGATACAAGTGTATTTACTACCAATCATTGCTTACGTATGTGTGCATATTACCTATATGATAATAAGAATATTTAATGAATAATTTCTTGTATATGATGTGCTTGATTGTCTGCAACCCTCTTGGGGGAAGGGGCCTGGGAAGAGCGGTGCATGCCTAGAGATTCCACTTATAGTCCACCCAATCCTAAGAAAGGAATGGGCCATGGAGGGGTGGGATTCCACTGACGGTCTGCCCAATCCTAAGAAAAGGATGGGCCATGGAGGGGTAGACGTGCCAAGACCACTTGGGAGCTCCGCCCATTCCCACAAGTGGGCAAAGTGTTTTCTGAGGTTGTGACATGGTTGGGGAAAGTAGGTACAAGTCGCCAATAGGGAGAGTTGCAGTATACAACCTCTTAGGTTGGTATATGGCTTTAGGCAGACCCACCATGTCACTTCTTGTTCACAATAGGTTGCATTATTTATAGTCTATAAATATGTTACCATGAATTAATGCTAACAAATGTATATATGCATGTTTGGCAATGTTGTTCATGGATGGAATGCAGGTTTGCAAATTCCAGAGTACATCATCAAGGAGCTATTCATTTGATAAGGTGAAAACCCTAACCCTAGTTTGTGAAGATTATGACCCATAGGTGAATTCCAGGGCAAATTACGACAGGGGACATTACATACTTAAATAACTCTGGAAGAAAAGTAGCATTACAATTTCATAAAAGTATTTGTGGTCTTGTCTATTTGGCAAATACATCAAGTCTCAAGCCTATTGGAAAAGGAAATTTCACTCAAGTTACCTAAACTTCCAAATTTTGCACTTCACAATGTAGTATGTCTTCCTGATTTGTGATGTAACTTGTTGTCACTACTACTAATTTGGTGAAAAGGTCAATCCATTTTATTGTTAGATGGAAAAAATGGTAGTCAAAAAGAAGTCAAATAATCAAGTCACATTTACTGATTGGAAAGACAAAGTTATTAAAACTCAAAGGAGGTTCTACTATTTCGAGGAGTCTTTCCTACCTTACTAGAAAAGGTAATCTTTTTGCTAGTCTTTTATGACATGTAAGATTTAAGAATGGTGTTGTAAATTTGTTCACTTTTCCCAAGAAAATTGAAATAAGTGAAAGCAACAAAAAGATCCTTTCTCTAGTTCACCTTGGCAAGCACAGAGAAAGTTATAGCTCATTCATTTTGATTTGTGCAAGCACTTGCCAATAACTTTTGTTGGAGTATATCAATATTTCATGTTCATTGATGATCATAATAGAATGACTCGGATTTATTTCTTGCAAAAGAAATCTAAAGCTTTTGAAACTTTTAAGAAGTTTCACATTGTGAATGAAAATGAAACTCCAGCTTGAATTAACACTCTTTAAACAGATAGTGGTGGGAAGTTTACATCAAAAAAATTGAGGATTACCTTAGTCAATATGGGATTAAGCATAAACAATCTATTCTACGTAATCCCAAAAAATGTAGTTGAAACAATGAGCAACTCCTGAAAAATGAATTTTAAGCACTTTGAATTTGACGATGCAACTCTTTTTGTCATAACGCTTGATAGAACAGTTGAATATCTAGTTGTTTATGTAGATGACTTGTTTATAATTGGTAACGATGAAAAATACATTGCATTTGTGAAAGAAGAATTGATGCAAGAATTTGAAATGATTGATTTTGGATACCTTCATTACCGTTTGGGTATTGCAGTGATTCAGAAACTCGAGTATATCTTCATCACCCAACAAAAATATATTGAACTTATAAGCAAATTTGGAATGCCAGACTACAAAGCCCTCAATACTCCTAAGGAGCAAAGTTTGAAACTTGAAACAAACGATATTGCATAGTTTGTTGATGCAACTAAGAACAAACAACTTGTAAAATTTATTTGTGCAGCAACACAACTAGACATTTCTTGGAATCTTCTAGATTGTTGAAACAACCTACGGAAAATAATTAGTTATTCAGTATTTGGAGAACTCGAACCTATGGGCTCAAAATACTCAAAGGCCACAAATTTCACATTAGTCAAATATTCAGATTCTGATTATGCAGGTGACTTGGAAGATGGAAAATCTACTTCTACTTTCCTAATGTATCTAGGTTAGCAGTCATTTCTTGGAAATCTAAGGTGCAGTTTGTGCCAGCTCTGCCCTCAGAAAAAGCAAAATATATGGTAGCTAGCTCCAAATGACTCTTAAAGATTTACAAGAACAAGAAGTTTCATCAACACCTCTCCTAGTTAACAATCAATCTGTGATCAAAATGGCCAAAAATCCAGCCATTCCATATCAACACAAAGTTTCATTTGATTCAACATCATGTGAAAAATGGTAGTGTACAACTCAAATATTGTCCAACTGCAGACCAGCCAGCAGATATTCTTACCAAAGCACTTGGAAGTGAGAAAGTTTGAGAAATTCAGAGACATGCTTGATTTAACCATAATCCCTTCCAATTGGGAGGGAGCAGAGGGGGAGGGGTGATGGGCATGTCAATATTAATCTTACTAGTTAGTATTATACATTAGCTAGTTAACAAAAAAAAATTATTTTCCAATCCTAGCCTGACAGGTTAATAAATTGTATGTGGCACATGATTGATAAGAAGAGGAGGAAAAATGTCATGGAAATCCAACACAATAAGCACAAAAATAATTCAATAAAGAAGCAAAGTAAGGATGAAGAAGCAGATTAAAGCACATGACAAGCTCAAGGAGAATGTCGGAAATGGAGAATTCTGTAAGAAAGCAAAAAAGTAAAGATAGTACTATAGTTGGTTGTTAAGAAGTTATGATGATTATCTTATCAAATTTTCTCAACATGCATCAACTATGATTCAAGAATGGATAGATCATGAGGTCACTTACAGCTCAGATCTCTCAAAAGGTTTATAGAAGGAAGTAGGAACCGATGAAGCAATCTGAGAATACAACAGATCACCTGTCTGAGAAGACTTTTATTATATTGAGTTTTTTCTTTTAGAAAAAGTCAGAATGACACAAACCTTTTATCTTCCTAGCATGTGGCAGATAGGGAGTTCGTTAAACATCAAAATAAAATGAAGTATCAAGAACAATTGCATGATACACCAAACATTTGAATTGAAAGGCTCTGTCATCTATAGACTGTTGCAAAGCTAATATAGCAAAAGATCCCTAAGAATTTTATCATATATTTCTGTCCTAAGCTAGTAAGAAAAAGATAATCTTTGGCCAAGAGGTTAATCCAATTTATTTTGGAATCAATCTATTCTTAGTTCAAGTAATAGACTAAGGAGAATGTGTTTTGCAGAAAATGAAATAGCCAATTGTGTACAAGGGATTTTGAAGAAAGCAATATGCCATGTTTCAGGAACTCTACAAGTTCCCACCAGACTCGCAGGCTTCGTGCCCGGCAAATAACTCATCACAAACTCACAAGCCATGTCCAGATACGGAACTCATGAGTTTTCCAGTGAGACTCAGGGAGTACTGTATTTGGCGAGTGGCAGATGCAAAAGCAGCAGCATAAAGTAATTGTTGACTGACGAGAGGTGTCATTTTAAGATTTAATCAATGATTGGAATGAAATTGTAAAGGTATTTCACTTTCTTTCTTTTCTTTTTTCAGTAAATTGTGATTGTATTTGATGGTTGTACTTGAAATTTTAAATTTGAGCGTGTTCAAGAGTAGTATGTATTATGACATATGTACTTCTTGAATAATGACAAACTGATGATCATAATAGACTTATGTGTTCTCTAAATCCATTCTTTGTGCGTCTCATGCACTTCTTTAAGTTTGTGTGTAAATATTTAGTTTTTTATTGACCAAGTCTTGGGTCCCAAGTCAAAATTTCAGGCTGCCAATTTTTTGTCAAGTCCAAGTTTTTGAATATGTACCCAGGTTCAAATCCCCGTAAGGATATCTAATGTGGAATTCTAAGTGATGACTCTTGGTCTTCCATACTTGGCTTCTAATGTGGATATGATTTCTAAATAAAGTGGATTTCCAAGTGGTGAGTCTTGGTCTTCTATAGGTGATTTCTTTGTGCATGCTCTTAAGGAGCTTGTATTGGTCTCACATAGATGCTCATATGAGCAGAATATTTGTAAACAATATTCAAGAGAAAATAAAAGATCCTCTTTATAATTTGATCCAGTCCAATTTGTGTATCTACCATACACTACATACAATGAAGTATCATTAACACATCTTAGTTCACTGAAGTAGTAGTGCTCTGAATTCCACCAAGATAAAAGTGGTGTACTTGCTGTTTCGCACAAAAAGTCATAGAAAATATCAATACCAACTAGAGGCAACTGCTGAAGCCCCTAAATCTAGCAACCTTAAATTTGTGTATGCCATACAAGAATGTAGAGAAACCAAAGATCAGCCTTAATATCCTGGAGCTAGAGTTGAAAGTGTTTCCTATATATGAAGGCTTTAATTAGTGATTAAATCGAAACACGAGTTACATGCAAGAACAAACCACGCCAAATTTATCAACCTTATAAATGAGCATAACAACTAGAACCTGTCTTTTTTCATATTCAATGTTGTGATCTTTGTGTCATCCAAATTGCACCTACTTAGGTTTCAAGTTCAAATAAACCATCAACTTGATTTAAAATGTAAAGAGAAGAGTTGCAATATCCATGCCAAGAAACATATATTTAAACCTCAGAAATTTAATGATGAGTTACTTTGGCTTGCCAAAGAAAAAGGCAAACAATATTCTAGAAAACAGACACTAGCTTGATGCCAAGAGTATCGCATTTCCTATCCTTATGTCCTGTCCAACAACTCATAAAAGCCATCCCGTTTCACATCCCTTCAGGAAACTAAAAGTTTTTTTGTGGTGGTATCATTATGGTAAAGAATTGCTTAAAAAGGTTTTGGCAAACCACAATGTGGGAATCCAAACACTTTCAATTCATGATGGAAATTGAAGAAAACCATTGTATTGCCTCCATAGACATCTTAATCACCCATAAAGCTGATGGCTCTCTCTCCAGCAGGTCATACCAATATGTAGATTTAAAGAGATTCCCACTAGCCAGCCATCACGAAGAGTTGGAGTGACAAATAAACTACTTACCAGAGTATTTATAATTTCAAACCTAAAATGCCTAAGGTGTAAGCAAAAATCTGCAGAGAAGAACTACTAGCTAGAGACCTTTGTATTGCCAACCCAAAGTGCCTATGATATGAGGAGAACTATCTTTCAAAATTCCTGAAGAAGAATGGTTCTAGTCTCATATAGACTAACTAAAGAGAACTAAAGCAATAAACAGAAAGTTACTAAAAACTAACTGAAAGCTAACTAACGACTAACAAACAACTAAGATGACCATTATATATTACAATAATACTTTAATACGATCATGTACAGGAATAGAGGATCTTGATTGAGGTTGACTAAGTGAAAGAGAACAAAAAAAACTTATATGAAATTCATGTCATAATATAAAATCATGTGTACAAACAAATTAACTGAATCCACCACTTCCACACAAATTTGCCACTTTAACAATTAAGAATTTGCCAAGGTGAAAGCTTAACTACTGCAACAAACAGTAAAATACCACAAAGAACAAATAAAACACTACAGCATATATATAAATACCGCAGCAAATGGCAAAATACCACAGCAAATTGCGACTTACAGAAGAAAAAAGATAAATAATGCTGCAAATTCGCTACAACATAGGGAAAGGAAAATCATTTACACGTGAAAAACATGAAAAGCATAGTGCAACACTGAACATACACTAACAAAATATCAACAAGGGGGACCTCACCTTGGAGACATTTCAGTTGCAGAATTTTATTTTGCTTAATTCCATTTGTAGGCTTATTGGTATTTTCAGTTATCATTGGATTTGCCATGTCAGCCCATTCATTTTTGGGCACTTATAGGGACATTGATTGATGAGGGGGGTGTTGGTGTACGTTTTATCATTCACCGAACATTAGAATAAAATGTCAAGAACATTGTACCCTCTCTTGAACAAAATCACTACGTGTGCCAAGATTGCAAGAAAGACCACACGGCAACTCCAAGGTTTATATGTGTGAACGGGTGACTTTATGTGGGATAGCTTCCTTGGTTATGTATGCTGAAATACAAGGGGGACTTACGCTTAAGAATCATTCACAAGTTAGGACTTAGACGAATTTGACAATAAATGCTCTTTTCTCTTTTTTTTGGATTTTCAGTTTTGGAATTTCAAAAAAAAAGGATAAGGGTTTAGAAGTTTTATGCTACTTCTAAGAACTCAAGAGGCGATAAAGACTAGGTGAAACCAATAACAACACTTTGTTTCGCCACATGAATGACAACTACACAATGTAAGTGCAATCTTCTAGGGTTGTGCTCAAGATTTTCATTCAATGAATAATACCATCAGTAGAACAATATTTTATTCAAATTAGAAGTTAAAGCATCCACAATATAGGCTCAGGCTAACTTTACGCATTGAACAAAAATCATTCATTCAAAGAAAATATGAGCAAGAGTTTCACCAATCTATACTATCAAATCTTTCATTCATCTAACAAACGTGAAAATCAAATTCCATTCTAAATTTATTCTATTTTGAAGGAGATATACAACCATGCAACCACTTGATAACAAGAAGGATTCAAAGCAAACTTGCAACATGAACTTTTATTACCCAAGTAGCTCTAAGCTAAGTCACAGAGTTCGCCGCATCTCAACCATGGAGTTCAAAATCTAGCGAACTTCAAAGAATTACTGAAAATTCGTTGAAATTCGCTTCAAATTCGTACAGAGAAAATGGCATACCCTTTTTATCAAAATGTATTTCAAAAAAACGTTTTTCTGGCTTTTTTAGGGTTCGGGAGGATTTTTCCACAATTTTTAGGGTCCGACCCTGCTGGCTTTAGGCGGACGAGGAGACCGAGAATCATTATTCGGATATACAAGTGATTGTTACTCTCTCCCTCCTTCACCTCTTCACCATTAGATTCTTTGCTGGGAAACCATGGGTATGCTTCTTCCAATGCTATTACGAACAGGCACCGTAGGACCAATACACAAGAATCATTATTATTTTCTCCCATATCTTCAACACCAAGTCTTTTCTTTTGAATCGCTCAACAGGTATAGAAGCGCATAGAGGCGGATATTAAAGTTCCCACCCAATGTGGCAATTTCTTCGATCATTCGGATCTATCCTTCACTTGGTCCTAGTATTAAACTTAAATATTTTAATATTTAATACATTTATATTTAAAGTTCAATATTTCTAATTATTAATATAATATTATATATGTTTAAAATATTATATGTTAAGTTCAATCTTTTTAATTTATTAATATAATATTTAAATGTTTAATAATTAATATTATTTAATTTATAATTATGAATTTAATTTGTATGGTGATTTTGCTTATTGTACATAATATATGTTATGTATGTGATATTTTAAATTAATTATTAACTATACACTATAAATATGTATATATTTATAATTTTATATGGTTTTGCTAATTGTAATAAATGAATATTTAGAATATCAAACATAAGGAGATAAGGTTTTTAGTTTTAGAAAATTAGAATAAAGAATTTATGTTGATGTTGTGTAAGATATAATTATTTAGGTAAAAAAAAAATGGAGTTTACAAAATGATTTAGGATTTATATAGTTTCTCAAAATATATATACAAGTTAAACTATTTTGATAATTTTATTGATATATTATTTTATATTTTTTAAATTAAATTATATAAGGCGAATTTAATCCAAATTTTTTAATTTTTTCCTTGCCGAACTTCATTCGAATTTCAATGTTGCCAAACTCGAATTCGAATTCGAACCTTGTGACTTAGCCTCTAAGCAACAATTTCATAAAAATCTCTTCACACCATGAAATGAGAGAATAGGAGTTTATATAGAGTTTTGAAAAACAAATGAAAGGCCGAGATCAATCTAAGATCAATAGTTGAGCTTAAGACAAAACCCTAATTAGGGTTTCCCAAAATAACATCAATAGTGAGTGCATGGAGGACAAGTGGCACAAGGAGCTATCTTCTAGGAGGCGCATCCTTATCCTCTTGAGTGGCAGTATGTTCAATGAATCTGGACACAATAGGGCTAACCTCCTCCATCGTGACATGTGGCAGCATATTCACCTTGAATTCCAATCCGCCCAAGTCATCTGCACACACGGCAAAAGCAATCTCCCATTCCATTTCCTGTCTTTGGAAGGAATCTTGGATGGACAAGAAATTCGATGCCTTAGTCAAATTTTGCTTCAGGACTGGTCCAGTGATGGCGAAGAAAATCTCCTGAGTTCTAAGCTTTAGACTTTCCTGTTGCATATCATTTTCTCGAATGGTCTCCTTCTCAAGTACATCCACAGGTGCAAGGAAAATCTTATTTTGAATCTCTCTTATCTGTTCCTCAGCTCTAATACCATCGGCCTTCACTTTTTCTAAGACTTCACTTTGTGCAACCAATGCCCAGTACCAAGTGTTGAAATCATATGCAGCCCTTGTCGTAACTACTTTTCCATCAATCAATTCCTGCTTTGGAATTCCTTTCAACACTCTAAGGCACGGGATAATTCTGTCTTGAACATCCTGACGGTTATCCCATGCTTCCGCCATGACCGCAATTTTGGAAAGCAAAGAAGTTTGTCCATAGGCCAATATTAATCTTTCCACAAATGTGGTTGCTTCTTCACTTTTGCTCGCCATCCACTCCTCAGTCTCTCTGGCTGTTATCATTTCTTGTTCAAAATCTTTGATTGCTTCCTGCGAAGAATTCAACAGTGGAGGAGCCACTGAATCGCCTTGATTAAGAGGTTTGGTCAAGTGCTGAATATATTCCTTCAAGCACTCAATTTCCTTTTTGTATTCTCTTTTCTTTCCTACCTCCTTTTCCAATCTTGCCTTCATGGAAGCGATTGAATTGTCTAAGTCCTCAACCTCTTGACCCTTTGTAGTTGGTCCCAAGTCGATAGTAGTGATTGCATAATTCAGAGGAGTAATATCTTCCTTTGCCTTGTCCACTGTTGGGTCAGCAATTTGCACTAAACGGCAACCGGCTTCATCTCTCTGGATTGTGGAAAACCTCTTGGCTGGCTTCTTTGCAGTAACCTTCTCTAATCTGGCCAAGAAATCAGTCGTATCATCTTATTCTTGAATTTCCACTGGTGCTTTCATTCTCAACCTTCTTTCAACAAATCAAGAATCGTAGGTTGCTCAATGCCTTCCTCTTCCTAATTACTTTCTTCACATGGAATATCTTGAACTCCTCTAAGAGCGAAAATCATTCCCTCTTGAAATTCCCCATCCAGAATATCCATCTCATTTTATGATTCAAGTATTTTTGTGCCTGTAGGAGATAAGGGTTCATCATCATCCTGCTGGATTGATTCAATATTCTCCTCAAGGATTGGAGAAGGAATCCTTATTTCAGCCAATGACTCATCCTCAATAGTTAATACCTCGTTCACATTTTTGGACGTGGCCGAATGGGATGGCTCTGATCTCTACTTCTTCTGAACAAGTTCCTCGTTTACAATTTTCTTCCCTTTCGACCTTGTGGGGCCATCAACTGCTTCCTTCCTTTTCCTGGAATTAGTGCTTTCAATTAGTCCGGCACTTTGGGACGCTCCTGCATTTGAAGAATATGATTCCATTTCACCCATCAAGTTATAAGTGAGGGTCAAATTTCTTAGCCTTAGCCCCTGGACTTGCTGATCACCCCACCACCATGAGTACTTAACAACTGGCTTCATCAAGGTGGATAGATCTGCGAGCTCTGGTTCTGACCATTTCATAGGAGGAAGAGGCCAATTCTCATCAAAGCACGACTAAACATATTCTCCATCATCCTCTAACTGGTCAGGCACAAGGAAAAGCTTGGTTGTTCTGATCAAGCTTACTAGCAATCTAGACCATAGTCTTTTCCTAATATCAAACTCATCCACAGCATTTGCCCAAAAATCCTCCAGGTCTACCCTATGTTTGTACTTCTCGCCATTCACTGTCCCAATATGGTTGTGAGGATCGAAATCAGCCTTGGACCGGTAGAATGTGAATGGATACCACTGCATTTCCAACCTGGCACTCTTAGCTACATGTGCTGTTGGGCAAGACTCCAGCATATTTCCAAATGAAAAATGGAAAAGAAATGGTTGTTTTCTGCTTTGTTCTCTGGAAGCCCTGATATGTTTCCAATTGTCTAAGGACTTGGAACAAGACCATTCTATTGGTAGGGTAAATCGGAAGTCGATAAGGACATCCGGTAAATCCTTGAACTCTTATATATGTGAATCTTGGATACTGGATAAACTAGGATACATACTTGCTTATCAAGCTCTTGGCCTCCTGAGTGAGCCTCTAATGAGTTCCTCCCTGCAATGTCCTGGTGATGTACAACAAGAAGGCATCATTTACCCTTCTAAAGTGGGTCTTCTCGCTAAGCTGGAGCTATGGATAACAATCATAGGACTTAAACTCATTTTCGCCATTACCTACCATGCCTCTGCAAATCAATCCTATGTATCTGTAATTTCTAGCCAACAAGTAGACAATGTAGGAGCTCATGTGAAAGGACTTCGTCCTTTCCAAAAAAAATTAGCTGTTCATTAAGATTTTCGCTGATTATCCGAGACCAATTGAACATTTTAACACCTGAGGTGATCTCATCAATAAAATAGTACATCCAAGTTTCAAATGGCATACCCTGAGGGCTGCCCATTACTCTGTTTAACAACAAAATGATGTCACCATATTCCTCTTTGAAGTCAGTACGAAGCAACTTCTTTGGCACTTTCTTGAGGGAAGGCCTTGGCTTTTCTAACCATGACTTATTGACATTTGTTGCATAGAGCTCAAGCTAGTCCTCATAAAGTTTTCAGGTGTCTTCTTTGGTTTTATAAGAAGTCTGGTTGTAATTTGGTATCCCAAATGCCTCTTGAATGGCTAACTCTCCAAGGTGAGCCAATACTCTCCCATCTAGCGCAATAATTTGTTTTTCTTGTGCATTGTAATGTATGGCACACTCGATCATCAACTCAGCGCACTCCATAGCCGGTGGAATCCAACCGCTTGGACAATGCCATTTATCATCATCCGACGAGCAATAGGTGTTGGCAAGAGTCCATCTTGCCCATAAATTCTCCTTTTGAAATCCTTGAAATCCACGTGCCTGAGGTTGGTGTTGGTGACATTTTTCCACTTGGAATTGATTTTTGACTCCGGCTGCAATCCTTTATTGGCGAACTTCATCTGAGTTTTTCTTGAAGGTCCTCCTTTGGTGGTCATCAACCTACAACAAACATGAAAAAAATTGGCATTACTTTAAAGATCCTAATTCTGATTTTTTTGGACCTTTTTGCTCAAAAATTTCACTTTCAGTCTGCCAAAAAGCTAAATTTTGTGAAAAATCAGACTGAAAATGGAAGAATTTGGCTAAGCACTTAGCAAAATTCGCCAAAATAAGTGAATAAAACAGAAGAACGATGAAAGAAATTAGTCAAACTCAGATTTTGAATCTTAGAAACTATATTTTTTACTGTAAATCTGCCTTCAATTCTGAAAATTCTGTCTTTAACTCAAAAAAAGCACTTTATTTTTTGGAAATTATCCTTCAACTCGGAAATTTTACTTTATTCTTCAAAAGTCCTCCTTCAAAAATTTATCTTTCGCAACCCTGAGAGAGCCAAAACCTTTTCACAATCAAACTTTGGAGAGAATGAATTGAAAGTGACAAGTTAAACTTAATATAGAGCTGAAGAGTTCGATGATTTTAGCAACTTCATGTTTTTTTCTTAGATTTGTCGAACTTGGACTTATTTTACTTCCTCCAAAATGGCAATTTAATCTTCATTGAAAATCTTCAAGAGAAAGTTTCTAATTTTCACCATGGCGCCACCCTTAGCCAAAATATCCTTTCCTTAAACGAGTTGGCACGAAATCTTTTAGATTTTTCTTGAGTTTGAAATTTTCCTAAGTGTTGGATATTTTGAAAATATCTTCTAAGTGTTGGAAAAATATAAAACTAGCAATCACACCTTGGTGTGCAATGGGTACACCGAAGAGGTATGGAAGGTTAATTAGGAGGAAAATGATTTATTTATTTTCATACATTTGTGCAATACATAAGATCAAATTGGTTGGCCATTTAAGAAATAATTTTGTTGATATATTATTATTAATACTTTTATAATATTATATTATTACTATTAATTTAGTTTTTATTATATATTTGTTTTTTTTTTAATATATTTACTATAATATCATATTAATTTTATTAATATATCAAGTTTGCATTATGTTACATTATTATTATATTAATGATTGGATTAGGTATTATATATTGTTAGTATTATATTATTATTGTTATATATTTTTCTAATATAATAATATTATTATATTATTATTTTTTTGTTATATATTTACTATTATAGTGTTATATTTTTATTATTATATTAATGTTATTATGTTATATTATATTAATTTTATTATATATTTATTATTATTATATTATTTATATTATATTATATTATATTATATTATATTATACTATATTTATATTTTTATTGTATTATACTATATTTATATTAATATTTATTATATGATAAAGTTAGACTCGTCATAGATTTCACATCTCCTTTACCGTTCATTCGCGTCATAACTGGGCAGTCAATTTTTGCAATTGAAAATATCACAGAAGGTGAAAGAGACGGTTTGGAAAATTTAAGGCATTGAAATGTGTCTAAAGGATTTCTCTTTAATTACAAAGATTGTTAGGCTTTCTCTTTTGACTATTCCTCAAATTTTTTCTTCTAGAAAAGGTCTTTAACTGAAACCAATGTCATTAATCCTTCCTTTGTATTAGCGTATATTATAATTGTGAAGGCTTATGTAGCTTCATCCTATGAAGCTTATAGATTTCTAATAAAGATTTTGGGGAGCATTGGAGAACTCTATATTGAAAGATACTGTTATTGTAGACAAGAAACAGTCCTTAAATAGCCAGAAGCAATCTTCCCACTATTATAAGGACCCTCTATCTGCAAAATCTCAAGGGTTTCACTACAAATATCGCATATATGACTAAACTAAAGAGAAATAAAGAAAGATACTCGAGTTCGGAAGTAAAAATTAAACCTTAAAATCAACAACGAAGTTTAGATTTGTTTATTCGAAAATTAATAGTTATTCTCAATTCATGTGGTTGCTATCCTCAAAATTAACAATTATTCCCAACATTTCAGTTCTGTAGATTTAGCATCTAATTTGTCATATTTTCTATCTTTATTTAAGTTTTATGGTCTATAGTTTCTTGATTTCAATTTAAAAAACTGGACTTGAATGGTCGAGCAGATGGACAAGGCTTCAATCTAATTAGGGGACGCAATCGACTACGTGAACAACCTGAAGCAGCAAGTGGAGAGAGCTCAGTGTGATGTTCAATCTTCCAATGTTTCTCCTCAATCTTCTGACTAGGAAACGGATTCCATGGCCTTTCTACTCGATGCTACAGCCAAATATGCCTCCAACTGCAAGTATCTTATCCAGGTCAGTCAATATTGTACCGACAAATTAAAAAAACAACAAAATTTATGAGCATTGTTGGTTAGTATAGATAAGATTACCTTCGAATTCACTAAGAAATCCAAAGGTAATTCTATCTATAAAAGAGAATTATTAATTGAATGGACGACTGTGTCAACATTGACATGGAAAATTCAATTATTAGGAATTTGTCTCGTTCTACATTGATATATGACTTGTTTTAATATTTTATTTTTTTTGCCTCTGCTGTTACTCTGATGTACTAGAACATTCTGAGCAATACAGAAATAAGAGAATAGAAATTACAATGTTCCTAGATTTTTTATAATAGATTACTTGTATACATAAAACAAATTAAGATTTTGGATGTAATCTTCCAAATAAAAATTGCGAAGACAATTATAAAACATTAAATGCTTAAAAGCCAAAGAATGAATGCCGAATAAAAAGAATTAGAACCCCGCAAATGAAATTAATAATGATTGTGAAATTCCCCTCCCTTACATTTGAAGGTGAATTTCAACTTCTTCACAGTTAGCGGTTTAAAAGGTCGAAACCCAGCTTGTAGAAAGTCCAGGAACAGTAAATATCTGAAGCAACATTAAAAGTGAGGACTTTTGAAAAAAGACTAAAATAAAAAATGAATTTTGTTTGTCTGTAAGCGGTGCAAAGGTGGAAACCCAACTTATAGAGGAGAGCATGGTGGAGCTCCGAATTAAATGCAAAAAGGAAAGCGGGATTTTATTCCAGCTTACGCTTGCTCTAGAATCTATGCCTTTGCGGTTGAAAACTACAAGTTTCAGCACCCTCGATGAATTTCTTCTCCTCAACATTGTATTGCAGGTATGCATACAAGGCTTCTCTTTCATCATCTACGTTATGTTCTTGCTTGTTGCTTTTTTTGTTAATATGATATGCGTTTTTCTTATTTGAAGACAGAGGAACGGTGTGCACCAGTGAGCAAGGACACAGCAAGCAAAGCCATCGAGGATGTTTTTGCTAAGAATGATCTGAAAGTTACTGATGGTAATTTGGGCTTGGATTGTCAAGTCTAAATACTGGTCTGATAAGCCAAAAAAAAGTCTTTTTGTATATTATACCATAGAAACTTTCTTGTTCTCGTCTATCCTACCATTGGTGAGTTCTTAGATGTGCCAGGAACTTGACCCACAAAGTTTCAATGCTATGTTCTTCTAAACTTTCATATCTGTCATTGAGAGATGTTTTGTGCAGCAAGGAAGTTATATAAATTCAATTTGGTGAATTGAAATTTATGGAGAATTTAATTATTTTATTTTAATTTTGTAAGGTATTATTTTTAAGTAATTAAGGAGTATGGAAGATTATTTTTTTAAATGTATATATTTATTATCTTTTAGGATTTGTTTCATAATCTACAATCAGTTATTGCAGTAAGGAAGGAACAGTACCTGATCAGAAAATGGGGATCTTCCAAGCAGGAAGGAAGAGTACCTGTTGTGCCGATGTTATGTATGTGTATATCTGTTAGAAACGGAAGTTTGCACAGGCTATCAGATATGACTACTCTTAGTCCAGTGTCGTATGGATTTAAAGCTATCCACTCTACATGGCTCTTCTGATCGCATGTTATGCCACTCGCAGCAGTCCGTTTACACTTCTTCACTCTGACAATTTCTTCTTTCCTTCAATTGCATATGCTTCCTCTCACCAATGTAATATAACTGTGAAATGGTTTAGCAAAATGATTTAGAATAACTACCTATATTAAGCTGGCGGATTTTGTGTATTTTCTCGCTTAACACACATGTGATGCTTTTGTGCGAATGGCAACAATTTCTATTTGAAGCGAGAATATTCTGAGATGTAAATAATTGACAGTGGTGATTATATTTTATTGGAATGGAATGCACCAAGGAAAGCGGATTTAGTAGCATTTAAACGGTTTCCACTACCATCAGTAATGAGCCAGTTGCCGACTACTGTGCCGCTGCTAAGCCCCTGTGATCGGGGGATCAATCTTTACATTATTGTTGAATAAACAGTAAAATCGCAACTATCAAGATTTTTAAGTGTTTTTTTTATTTTAATGTGTAATTTTTTATGTTTTTCACAGTTAATCATCATCGACGGCTATGCACAGTTCAACCGTATTCCCTCCCCTCTTGAGCAGCGCACATCGTCTATTGACAAACTCAGCCCACTATTCTCAAATAGGACACACCTTCGGCGTAAATATTCTAAGTGTTGAGTTTTATTTTTCCAACCTTTTCAAACTTGATCAAACTTGATCATCTTTTAATTATGGCGAACTTTCATTTTATCCATGGCAAACTTTGTCATTTTCTCTCTCTTTTTGATGAACTTGATCATCTTCATGCTAATTTTACCTAGGCGGACTTCATGGTTGCTGTGTGACTCCTCTTTCTAGCTGGGCGGACTTTGTTGTCATTTGGACACCTTTCTAGCTGGGCGGACTTTGTTGTCATTTGGACAACTTTCTAGCTAGGCGGACTTGGCACATCCTTTGCCATTTCCCCTTGATTCCTTCTTGGCGGATTTTAGCATAGTTTAGTCATTTTGCTCTGTGCTAGGGCAGAGTTTAGAGTCCTCTTGGACAAGGCGGAGTTGGAGTACTCTTGGACATTGCTAGGGCGGACTTGGTAGGTGTTGTGCCACTTTCATTCTTCTAGGGCGGACTTTGCCAACCCCATGCCATTCCCTACCTTGGGCGGACTTTAGGCTCAACTTGCCATGCTTGGGCAAACTTTAAGCTTTGCTTGCCATGCTTGGGCGAACTTCACCTTTGTCCAGCCATCTTCACATTTCCTCTAGACGAACTTGATGATTTTTTGTGCCATTTTGACCAAGGCGGACTTGATGATTTTTAGGCCATGATCTTCAAACCATGTCGAAATTGTGGATGGCCTAGATATTGCCTGGCCTAATACTTGGATGAATTTCTTGCTCAACATCTCACGTTTATCTGGAACATCTAGAACAAAACCTCGCCTAGAGATTTTCCCATGCTTTTTATACTTGGAGACACAAATTTTTTATTATGAAGATAGGAATGTTGTTACCATGACCTGAGGGACCCAATCCAAGGTCAACTTTCAAAAAACTAAAAAACAAAAAGCAAAAAGCAAAAAAGCAGGCCAAAAAAGTTGCTTCCCGGATTGCTCCCAAAGTGCCAAAAAGCAAAAAAAGCATAATCCCACAAAAATAGGAAGGTGTCAAAATTGACCCAAAGCAATGGCGTTTTTCGTCCTCCGGGCCTTCTAAGCATTTTGACGATGTCCAGACACTGTTCTGAGCCTGAATTCCCTATTTGACTCGGATGATTTCTCAAAACCCTAACTCCAAACTCTCAAAGAAACGGACTTATGAAATTGCAATGCTAAGACAAGACCCTAAAAAGCAAACTACTGGGGGTCCCCATTAGAAATGGGGCGATGTGTGAAATAGGTCACAACAGGGGGCATGTCCCTTTGTAACCCTAATTAAAACAAAAAATAGTAAATGTTTAAGTTGTCTAAGAAAATCCACCAGATTCGTTGAATAAAATAAGTTATAACTTATTTTTTTGATGCCATTCTTTATAAGATAAACAATATCAAAATCAATTAAGCATGTAACATGTAACATGAAATATCGACCTCATTTTCACTTTCTCACTCATTGTTATTCCCTGGTTTGCAATCATCGAGGTTATTTTACTAATGGCATTCTTTGTGAGATAAACATCATCAAAATCAATTAAGCATGTAACATTATTTGTCACCCTCATCTTCACTTTCTCACACATTACTTTTCCCTGAATTGCAATCATCTAGGCAAGATGGACGCAAAAATATGTTGTCATGCCATGGTATTACTTTTGAATATTAACCATGTCAGCATATCTATCCTTTTGTAAAACGGTCAACAGTTAAAGATATAATATGATCTTTTAACACCTTGCCAGACCACTTTTATTTTCAACCCTTCATAAGTAAAATAGTGAGTGGAATTATTACCCATTAAGAGATTAGCTTGAATTGAAAAGACTTATAGTGAAAATAATGCAAATGATTTGATAAGAGACTATACATTTATTTTGATAGCTTTTGACAAATGTTCAGTTATTTTATGTATGTCTTTTATTTCCATATTTAAAAGACCCTGAAGATGTCATGTCCCAAGCATTTCAAACTAATTTGGAGGGAATATTCAAAAAGTGTTTTTAAACAAACCTAATAATAAATTTAAATTATTGGTAAATAACATTTAAATGTGGTTTATAGCCGACTCCTTTTAAGTTGGCGCCCAATAATAATATTTGAATTTATAATCTGTGGGTCGACCCCTTGGTTGGCATAGTATTTATATGAGGTTGTTTGCCTTGGAGAATCATCGAAGTGGAAGACATACAAACGAGATTTGCAAGAGACGACACCCTCTTCAGATCAATTCCTAGTGAGACGACAATCTGGGATTTTTTGCCTTCAACTTTCACTCATCCATCATTGTTTAACATTCAAAATTCGTTGTTACAGGTTCGTGGAAGTGAACGCGCAATGATTATGGTAGGCAATCAAAGTCGAATTGTGGCGGAGCCACAGGTTCACGCTACTTCTCAAATCACTAGGCCGCATCCTGGAATCAAACAGGGAGGCGAATTGGACACAAGAATAACCAAGAGCATTCGTGGAAGTCAACGAGAATCCAGCACTAACGAAAGAACACATCACTAAGTGTTGCCATCTCCAAAATTCACAATCCAGGAACAAGGAACCGAGCATATACGAGGAAGCAACTATCTATCCAGATTGCATGGCATTGCTCAAGCCATCCAGGAAATATCAGGCGACACTCTAAGCAACATTGTCGAGAGATTCAATAGCTTGCACTCACCAAGATTAGTCTTCAGGGTGTCTAAACACCAGCGACAAGCATCCGGTGGATATAGTTTTGAGCATTGGAATCTTTGTATCCCATCCTAGAAGAATTAATACAAATTGTTGATAATAAGGTCTTTGATGCATCTGTTTCTATATTGTGGTATCCATTTGCAATTTTTTGTATGTGGTTGATTTGAGTTGGGAGCCTTTAAATCTGTCTAGAGTTCTCTATTTATTGTGAAATTAGATGAAGTATCTTATAGTGGTATCAGAGCCTTAGACCCTGCCAGCCTGAGGGTATTTTATGCAAGCAAGCCAAAGGGAACAACGAGCCATTGAGAGGGAAAAAAGGAAGGCAACAGCTAAGCCCTCCAGGATAGGAGGCAGAGGTAAGAAAATGGCAAATAGGGATGAGCAGTGGGAGACTTTCTTGAAGCAAATGGCCAAGCAACAAGAACAAACATCCCAAATGATGAACGTGATGGTGCAAACCATGAACACCATGACCAACACCTTCAGATCTGCATCAAATAATGGCTCAGAAGGCAACCATTCCACTCACCATGGATCTGAAAATCAAAGCAATAAGGCTACCCACCCCACACAACCATCATTCCTACCCAAGAATCGATCTACTAATGGGGGAGATGAACAGACTTGCTGAAGGTGATGTCGATGAAAGCGTGGACGCCTATGCACAAATTGATCCAAACATGAGAAGCCAAATCCCGTTCATTTAGTTTCACAATGCAAGGAATGGATCAAAAGGGGGACAATCAGCATTCTATTCCAATAGAGATCTGCAACATAGGGTGAGCAAGTTGACTCTTCCAACGTTTGATGGTTTGGGAAAGGTGACAGCAAGAGCATGGGTGCTAACGCTAGATACATATTTCTCACTCAGCCCAATGCCTGAAGATGAAGCGGTCAAATTTGCCATTCTGCATTTTGAGGGGAAAGCACATGAGTGGTGGCATCATGGATTCGTGACACAAGGGTTTAACCTCGCCACTTCATATGCTCATTTCACACAAAAGCTCATAAAGAGGTTTGATAGAAGAGATCCGAAAACATACTTCAAGGAATTGATGAGCCTAAGGCAACAAGGGACCATGGATGATTATGTGGCAGAATTTCAAACTTGTTGTGATGATTTCAGATGTGTCAACTCATGTTCTTGTTCATTAAGGGGCTATCGGAATCCTTTCGTGGATTGGTGAGAGCTTTAGAGCCAACATTTTTGGAAGAGGTTGTTCGTAGGGCCTTAAACCTTGAAGACTCCACCACAAAAAATAAACTTATGATCAAGGGCACTCCAACGGGGCAGCAAAAGAGACCATTCCAAGAGGCTACTCATCCTCCTAAAATCTTTCCTTCAAGACCTAGCGGGATGGACCAACCTAAGAACAATCTTCGTCGAAAGGGCTTATGCTTCCATTGCAAGGAGCCTTGGAATAAAAGCCACAGATGTTTGGGGAAGGGCCAAATCCACTACATTGAGGTAGCCTACGATGATGAAGTAGAGATTGAAGAAGGAGAGATAGAGGAAGCTACTAATGGGGATAAGCAAAAGATAACCATGGAAGGAGAACATATGGGAGGCACTCTTGCAACACTCTCAAGAGCACCACAATACCATTCTCTCCGTGTTAGGGGGATTCTTGAAGGACAAAGAGTGACGGTGTTGATAGACAGTGGAGCCACTCATAATTTCATTGACAGGAGGACCGTAGCTAAGATGAGATTAAAGGCAAAGGATTTTGAGGGGTTTGATGTTTCAACTGCAGGTGGCAACATTCTTTCTTGCACTAGTCGAATTCAACAGATGGAGTTGATCCTAGGGGGACACAGGGTGCGAGATGATTTCTGTGTAGTTGACATTGGTGATACGGATGTGGTCTTGGGAGTGCAATGGTTACATTCACTTGGGGAGTACACCACCGACTACCAAACCATGGAGTTGGAAGTTCAAACACAATGGGCAGGAGATTGTCCTTCGAGGCCTTTCCAAGAACGGACCAATGGTAGTTTCAACTAAAAGAATGGAGCGATCCTTTCGAAGAGATAAGGTGGCTTGGGCAGCAAAATGTTTGATCACAGATACTCGACCTCCAAAGGAAGGAGGAACCCACCCCATCGACATTCAATCCATCCTAGACAAGAAGTGCAAGGTATTCCAAGAAATCCCTTCCAGACTGCCACCTGATAGAGGACTCTAGCATGTGATCGTGCTTGAGGAGGGAGCCAAGCCCATCATCACTACTCCCTATCGACATCCTAGAATGTACAAAGAGGAAATTGAGAAGGCAATCAAGGAATTGTTGGACATGGGGCACATCCATCTGAGCTCAAGCCCTTTCGCTTCATCTATAGTATTGGTTAAGAAGAAGGATGGGACGTTAAGGATAGAGCACTCAACAAGAAGACAATCAAGAATCGCTATCCCATTCCTAGGATCGATAAGATGATAGATGAGCTCCATGGTGCAATATATTTCTCCAAGATTGATTTGCATTCAGGATATCATCAAATTAGAGTGAGGAAGGAGGATGTGCATAAGACAGCTTTCAAATGTCACCATGGGCATTATGAGTTCTTGGTTATGCCCTTTGGGTTGACCAATGCTCCCGCGACTTTCCAATCATGTATGAATTAAGTATTCATTCTATAGTTGAGGAAATTTGTTTTGGTTTTCTTTGATGACATCTTGATCTACAGTAGGACATGGGAGGATCACTTGAAGCATTTAGAGGAGGTGCTTGACATAGTTAAGCGTCATTCATTTTATGCCAAGATGTAAAAATGTGAGTTTGGGATGACTGCAATCCTATACTTGGGGCATAAGATTAGTGCTCAAGCGCTTAGTGTGGATGAGGAGAAGATCAAGACAATTCAAGATTGGCCTAGGCCCAAGAACTTGTCACAATTGAGAGGATTTGTGGGCCTATGCAGCTATTACAGGAGGTTTATGAGAGGCTTCTCACAACTTGCAGCTCCACTAACCAACTTGACAAAGAAAGGGGCTTTCTCTTGGAGTCCTACAGCGCAACAAGCTTTTGATAAGCTTAAGGAGGTAATGAGTTCATACCCTGTTTTGGCTATTCCAGATTTCTCACTCCCTTTTGTACTTGAGTGCGATGCTTCAGGAGAGGGCATCGAGGCAGTTTTGATGCAGAATAAGCATCCCATAGCCTATGAGAGTAGGAAACTCACAGATTCAGAGAAAGTCTTCTCCATTTATGACAAGGAGATGTTGGCCATCACGCATGCCCTCACCAAATTCAAACAAGACTTGGTTTGTGGGAAATTTGTGAAGACGGATCACAACAGCCTCAAGTTCTTCCTCAATCAACATGATTTGAACAATAGACAACAAAAATGGGTAAGCAAGCTTTAAGCCTATGATTTTGATATTGAATATGTGAAGGGAAAGAACAATGTGGTGGCTGATGCACTCTCTATAAAGCCTTATTTCTGCTCTATGTCTGATATATCTGTTGATTGGAAGGCTTCTATAATAGCTAAATATGCCAAAGATTCCTTTGCTATTGATATCTTGGAGGGGAAGTCACTTGATGATAAGTACAAAGTGGTTGAAGACCTCATCCTCTACAAAGAACAAGTGTATTATGCACCAAATTCCAAGGTCAAGGGGAGGATTATAAGAGCTTGCCATGATACACCCCTTGCGGGTCATCCCGGTTTCTACAAGACATACAAGCAAGGGAGCATTTTTCATGGAAGGGACTAAAGAATGATATATTGCAGCATTTTAGAGAGTGCTTGGTGTGCCAACGAAACAAGACCGAGCATCTCTTACCAGCTAGTTTGTTGCAGCCCCTACACATTCCAAATCAGAAATGGGAAAGCATTTCCATGGATTTCATTACCGGGCTACCTAAAGTACAAGGTGAGGCTTGTATTTATGTGGTGGTCAATGGGCTTACAAAGTATGCTCATTTTCATGCCATTTCTTCAGAATTTAAGGCCCCTCAAGTTGCTGATCTGTTTTTTAGAGAGATATTTAAGCTCCACGGGTTGCCAAAGAACATTGTGAGTGTCAAGGACAACAGGTTTATTAGTTTGTTTTGGCAAGAACTCTTTCACTTGGCTCACACTAAATTCACTCCAAGCACTAGCTACCACCCTCAAACGGATGGACAAACTGAAATAGTGAACAAATGGGTTGAGGGGTACCTAAGGAACTATGTGACAGAGCAGCAATCAGCTTGGGTGAAATGGTTACATCTAGGGGAGTTTCGCTACAACACCAAACATCATATGTCCATCAATATGCCTCCTTTCAAAGCACTTTATGGGTATGATGCCACCTCTTTCATGGATTTGATTCTTGTAGATAGCAGAGTGTCGAGTGCTAGAGATATGATGCAACAAAACATGGATATCATGAATGCTCTCAAGGAGAACCTACAGCGAGCTCAAAACCAGCAGAAAATGTATGCAGATCAGCATAGGAGTGAGAGGGTTTTTAAGGTTGGAGATATGGTTTATCTTATTGCAACCCTACCGACAATCCACCATTAAGGGGAATGGAGCAGAGAAGCTGAAACCCTGCTTTTATGGCCCCTATAAGGTCCTATGGAGGATAGGACAAGTTGCTTATGAGCTGGAACTACCCAAGGACAGCAGGATTCATAACATTTTTCATGTGTCATGCTTGAAAAAGGCACTTGGGCAACAGATTTCTCCTTCAGCAGAGTTGCCTCCCCTTGACGATGAAGGCAAACTAATACTTGAGCCCGAGACAGTGCTGGAAGTAAGGGAGAAAAGGTTACGAAACAAGGTATACCAAAATATTTGGTGAAGTGGAAGAACCTTCCAATTGAAGATGCAACCTCGGAAGGTGTGGAGATCTTTGAGCATCCTAACTTATGTTTGCTTGAGGACAAGCAACAATCTGGAGGAGGGGACTATCATGTCCCAAGCATTTCAAACTAATTCAGAGGTAATATTTAAAAAGTGTTTTTAAACACTATCCTAATAATAAATTTAAATTATTGGTAAATAACATTTAAATCTGGTTTCTAGCCGACTCCTTTTAAGTTGGTGCCCAATAATAATATTTGAATTCATAATCTATGGACCGACCCCTTGGTTGGCATAGTATTTATATGAGGTTGTTTGCCTTGAAGAATCATTGAAGTGGAAGACATAGAAACGAGATCTGCAAAAGACGACACCCTCTTCAGATCAATTCCTGGTGAGACGACAACCTCTCCAAGAATTTTGTGCCTTCAACTTTCACTCATCTATCATTGTTTAACATTCAAAATCCATTGTTACAGGTCTGTGGGAGTGAACACGCAGCAATTGTGGTAGGCGATCAGAGCCACGGGCTCCCGCTACTTCTCAAATCGCTAGGCCACATCCTGGAATCAAACAGGGAGGCAGATTGGACACGGGAATAACCAGGAGCATTTGCGGGAGTTAACGGGAATCCAGCACTAACGACACATCACTAAGTGCTGCAATCTCCAAAATTCACGATCCAAGAACAGTGAACCGAGCATATAGAAAGAAGCAACTATCTATCTAGACTACATGACATTTCCCAGGCCATCGAGGAAATATCAGGCGACACTCTGAGCAACATTGTCAAGAGATTCAATAGCTTGCACTCACAACGATCAGTCTTCAAGGGTGTCTAAACACAAGTGACAAGCATCTGGTGGATATCGTGAGTCATTTGCACCAGACCATTCACATTTCACCGTGTGATCCCAGCTAGTTGGTATACAAGTTCCTTGAGCAATCACCAGTCGGGTTGATATCATTCCAGGCATCACCATCCAAGAATTCCTGTGGGCAGCCTCTTCACAGTTATCGCTGGTTATGATTTGCATTCTAGGAGGCGTACAGTCTGTTCTGAGCATTGGTATCTCTGTATCCCGTCCTAGAAGAATTAATACAAATTGTTGATAATAAGATCTTTGATACATCTGTTTCTGTACTGTGGTATCCATTTGCAATTTTCTGTATGTGGCGATTTGAGTTGGGAGCCTTTAAATCTGTCTAGAGTTCTCTATTTATTGTGAAATTAGATCGGGTATCTTACAGAAGAATTGCCTTGCTCTTTTATTCAAACTTATCTATAGCCTATCTTTTCACAAGAGACTGCTTTTTTATTCTATATTCTCCAAACACAAAACACATACTCAAACAAGGTAATTTAATGCCCAATCACAAACACAATCGCATGAATGAATATTTATTTTACTCGTAACTGACCTTTTTATTGACAATTTCTCCCAACAATCACAAATTGATCTCACTTTATAATTGTTAATGATACACTTGAAATGCTATTTTATAGGACCTTTATGGGTTAATCCAGGTAATATTGGGGATATGGCTTTTCTGTCGATAGGTTATAATGGGAGGAAACACTGTGTATTAATTTTTACTCTGAAGGATAAATATATTTGGAGTGAAAATGTTTATCTGCATTCTACCTGTAACTGCTGATTATGTCATACCAGAGTTCTGAAAAATAAGGCCTACGAAAAAGAGCAACTACAGTCTGCAATTTGAGAAAGGGACACAAAAGCATTCAAGCATCAAATTCTTGCATAACAAATTACAAATTCCAGAAAACAGCAAAGCAGAGTACACAGAAGCCAGAGGAGAGCTATATTGCAATGTTAAAGGGGTGCATTACTATGAGTGAAACGAGCTTAAACCCCATGTCACAATAAGTTGATCCATAGCCTGAACAAGATGTCGTAAGAGTCATAAAATATTAAAATATTGAAATATAGGTGAAATTGTGGTGTATTTTAAGTGTGTGACCCATGAACAACCCCTGTCACAACAAAGCTACAAATTCTCACCCCTCCCACCACAATAAGAAAATCCAGTCTCAAACACAAACAGTATGCCAAAAACTAAAAAACAAGAGGCCAACACAAACATGTTGAGAGAAAAAATTATAGAAACCATAATGAATAAGTACATTGTATGAGCTCCAGTGGTAAAACTATTGGGACTTCAAACACAGAGTCTCATGTTGAAATCAATGGGGAGCGTGATATAATGTTAAAATCATGTAAAAATGCAACATCCAACTCATTGGATATAGCATACCCAGGCAGATAAGGTCGGGTGTAAGAACGGTTGAAATTATATAGAAATGTAACGCATAACTCACTAGATATGACTTATCCCGACAGACAAATCCAAGATGCAAGAAATGTTAGATAAAAATACAACATCCAACTTGCTATGTGTGGCATATGCCAACAGACAATGCTGGGTGCAAGCCACAGGACACCCAGGTGACTTTGATTGAAGATATACCACTCGGTCATGGAATCTAAGCTTAACATTACTACCACATGGGATATTTACCAAATCAATCTAAAGTCAATCCTGCCATGCCTTAAAAAACCACAGAACATAGGTTGCCAAAACTATTGGAAGTAAATAAAAACACAAAATCCAACTCGCTGTGCACACCTCAACACACAATAGGATGCAAGACTCAGAGCACCTCATGGCACCTGGCCAGATGACAAGAGAGAGCAGAAAAATAAGAAATAAAGAAATAAAAACTGCTAAGAAAACTTTAACATATTTTAACAAGTAAAAAGAATCACACACAAAACTAAACACCTGCACCAAATTTTCCTCTAATATTAACTGGTTCTAACAATATCCAGTCAATTTTTAGTTTCCCCGGATTTCTGCAGGTGCACGTGCTTATTTTTGTGTTTATCTCGATTTCCCTTGGTCGTTTTCTTATACTTCGCATAAAAGGCAAAGGCAAAGGCAACGCTTGTGGGTCATGCGAGATACCAATTTGGTGTGTGAAAAAATCTCATGGAAACATTTCACATGGTAGCTGCTTTTTATTTATCTTTAATTGTTTTTAAAGTGTATAATTCTACCCCTTCCAATATGAATATTTAATCTCAATTATGGAGTGCACATGGCTTAAAGTGTACAATCCTACCCTCAGGATTCCAACATGTAACCTTCATTATAGAGTACATAAACCTTTCCTGTGAAGCCAACTCAGGCTATCTGAAAGATTCCGACTAAATATTTTGGAAAATATTTATTAGTGTAAATCTGATGGTAAACCCTCCGAATGGAAGGAACACAAAATACCAGTAAGAAAACAGCAAATTCTAAATTGTTCCTCAGAAATCACTCAAAACGAGGACGGCAAGATTGAATTTTGAATCCCCCGCCCTGAAAAAGAAACCGGTGCAAATATATAAACTTACGGAATGTGATGTTGAGGACGAGCAGCGAGTAGGTGTCTCTGATGTCTGGAGGTCCAAATCTGCCAAAGTGTGACATGTTTACTACTTCAAAAAATTTATCACAACGCACTACCGTAATTTGAGACAGCACGAAAAAGATCGAGGTCTTTTGAGTAAGGAAAAGGGTTTTAATGTTTTTTTGGGCTGGATGGGAAACGAGTGGAAGATTCTAACCGAGGCGGTTGAACTTTATATGAGAGGGAGAGTGGGAGCAATATCACATATAGCTTCCATTTAATTTTGTACTTCTAGCAGCTTACGATTCTTTCTTTCTTTTTTAAGTGAGCAAAATGAGGATCGCTTCAAATTCCGAAGCCGAAGTCTCAGGAATTGATTGATATACATATACTAGCACTTGCATATAAAGGAGATTCAAGCACTATTTCGATAGAAAATTATATGTATGTTAATATGTTAGAGAGTATGTGTTTGTATATGATGCATTGCAAATTTTAATTGCATGTGATTAGATAATTAATAATAAATATTAAATAATGGGATAAAATAAAATTAGATAAATATAGATTTTTTCCTTAAAAAAATTAAACATTATTTGATTATGAAATATTTGCATATAGATTTAAAATATAAAGCAATGCAAATGAAAAAAAAATTGTCATCAAATTGATAAAAAACATGCAAATGAAAATAGAATGTTTGCATCCAGTTGTCAAATCAATATTTATCTGGGGTTTATGTGATAAGTGAGATTTTGAAGACTTTTACTTGATATTTAGGAGGCTTTTACCATTAAACGACAGTCGATTTACCATTAAACAGTAGCTTTTTGACGACTCAATAGTGGTTTGTAGGCGTGAGAAAAATATTTTTGAGTTAATATGCTAGAAAGTACTATTTGATTTTTGCATAGAAAATGTATTATTTTTAATTTCCATTTTCTATATGTAAAGATATTAAAAGTATGATGCATTAGATTGTTATGTTTTTTGTGTATAAAATATTATTTTTGTTGGTTTAATATTATTTTGTAGATTAAATTAATATTGGTGAGAAATGTTTGTATGAAGGAGCTATTTAAAATATGATTGTATGAGGAATGTTCTATAACAACTTTGATTTTGTTTAGATTAAAAATTTAATGATATGTACACAACATATGAGGATGGCTACTTGTCCAACCACCTTAGATAGAAGGATTCTTGTTCGAAAAGGATATTTTGGGAAAGATCAAGTGGTAGAAGCCTAACAAGAACCACCACATTCCTAATGGATCTCTCAAAATAGTATAACTTCCCTTCCTCTCTAGGCACAATCTTATTATAATAAAAGGAACATCAATGCAATTGATTTAAAGATGCATTATAGGTGTGAGATCTATTTTTTATTGTCATTCAACATATTGATAACATATTGTTGTAAGTATGTGCAGATTGGTGTTGTCATTGATGTCAACTGTGTGTGTTGAGGGAGATTAGTGTTGAAGATTAATAGTTGGTGTTGTATATGCTTTCATTTGTTGCATTATGTTGTCATCAATTAAGCTACTAGTGTTAACTTGTGGTGTTACTTTGATAAACTTCTATCTATGGTTTTGCTAGTGTTGAAGATGTTGTGGATGTATCTTTGGTGCTTGGTTTCTAAGTGCTTTTGAGAAAATTTGATAAAAAGAGGAAACAGAGTGTTGTAGTGTTGTTCTGGATTACAAAGAGATGTTTTGGTTTTGCTCCACATTTCTTCTAGGTTGAAGATCTACCTATGCAATTTGGATATGTTGGTGAGAGGTATTCAGAGATGTTAAATTGAAGAGATGGTATGTTGGATCATTGTACAATTGAAGTTGTGTTCGCCAATGTGTGACTGTGCATTGCAAAGGTGTCTGGGAGAAATGTTGTTGCTCCGCGTTTCTCTATAGTTATGCTTCAAGTCTTGTGATTCTGAAGGTGTGTTGATGGTGATGGTAGTTTACCTCACTCAAGAGGATTTGAGGTTTGGTGCTTCGGAAGATAGTTTTTCAAGTAAAAGTGTATGGCAAAGTGGTCTAAGTGTACTAGGTTTGTACATTCTTTAGGTGGAAGCTATTGCAAAGGAGTTTATTGGATTTCAAGGTGTTTGAGGAATATTCTAGATTGTGTTCAAGTGTAGTGTGTGATTTGCAAGTTGTCTTTAATTTTGAAGAAGCATGCACTTAATTGATTAATGGTGTTTGCATGGGTAACGACCGACTTGGTGTTTACACTACATGTGAAGGATAAAAATTGTTTGTGGTCGCATGTGTTTAAGTGGCATTATTGATTTGGATCCCAATTAAGTTTTGATGTGGACCGCATTCACTTCTACCCACCACGGAAGTGTTTTGACACCGACCTAATTTGAATTTGCATGTTTGAGGTGCATAACCAGCCTTGGAAAGGGTTTCAAGGTTGAGGACGATATAAGTATATGAGTTGAATTGTTGAAGGAGGTCAAAATAGATGAGAGTGTGAAGTGTATGATGCAAGTGATGCAAAATTAAGCAGAGCAATGTGAGCTTTCAAGTGTTGGATTATCGGATGCAATGTGCAGAAGGTGTCTACAATCATTCAAACAAACTGTGTAGGTGTTGGAGTTATTTCGGTGGAAGCTCTGTTGCATTGAGATCATGTTCTTTGTGTAACATTTCTTCTCTATCTTCTTTTTCTACTCTAGCAGTGAGCCTTGGTTGTGAGCCTTTTTAGACGGTGTAAAAAAAATTTGGCAGTGAGCCTTTGTAATTGATTTTACAATTACTTATATTATGAGCTAATTCTCACTGTGTTTTTTTCGTCCTTGGGTTTTCCACGTAATTTTGGTATTCTCTTGTGTTTGGTGTTGAATTGTTTAAGTTTATGTTATTTGTTTTTCATGCTAACTCTTCATAATAGATTAAGGGTTTAATGAATGCTTGTGGATTTGAATGTTATTGAGGGTTTTGATGTTTTGATAAGATACAATTGATTCACCTCCCCTCTCAATTGCCTTGTTCATTCAACACATACTACACTTCAAAGAGCCATCAAAAAACTTGAGTAGATGAGAAATTTGAGTTGCAAGTGACATGATTGATCAATGTTAAAGCCTAAAAATATGGAATTTTTAAGTCCTAATATTTTTTGCAAGAAATTGCAGTGGAATACCGAACAATCGTGTTAGTAGTAAATGAATTTTATAACTACCTACGAGTTAATCCGACTTGGGACACCTATTAATCTCCAGACCAAGAATGTTTACCAAGTCATCATGAATTCCCTTATTTTCCCATACACTCCTACAATTCTCTTTGTCATTAGATAGATGCATTCCAAAACATTTAAAATCATGAATAATATTGTTTGCATGCACCAAAAGAAGAGAGGTTTTAAATGCACATATGCATTGTTATCCATTTAGTGCTCTCTCCAATTGTTGTAGAATATGTTTTATTACCCAAAATTTGTTTAAATACATTTCAATGTATTTATGGATGAATACAAGTGACCAACCATAACTAAAGAATACAAATTTGAGCAACAAACAACAATGTCTACTTTTATATATGCTTTAATTTTCCATACCTCTAGCATAATTACATCAATTGCATTTTCTTATCTTGTTATGGTAACATAGAAATACACACTTGTCTCAATAGAAAATATTTAATTTTATTTCCCTCCATATATACAACACTTAGATTATTAGAATAGTCCAATAAATTTATGCAAACAAAAAAACAATCCACTATATTCATAAGTAATGATCTCTCCCCTAAATTTGAACAATGATCTTAATAGAAAAATAAATTGGAAAAATCTTACGTAAGAATCTGAATAAGGAAAACATAGATCTCACTACTTTAAATATGACATAGAATAGACTTGACTCTAGTATGCTAGTATACTCCCTTAATAATATAAAAAAGTCACCATTTCTAGCCCATTTTCAAGGGCATTTTCTTGAGTATTGTGGATGTTATCATATTCCCTTAATAGTGTTACATTGCAATTTTACAATTATTGTGAAATCTATTTGTTAGAAAAAAGAAACACCCTTTAAAATTGTTGGAGACTGTCTACTACATGCAATAGGTGTTTCCAAATCATGAACAATAAACTTAAAATCTTTTTAAATATGATATCATGAAAATTTGAAAACAAATAAAAAATTAAAAAATAAGAAATAAACAAATTCCAAAGCAAAAAATTTAATTTGAAACCTTTGTAAAAATAAGTAGACTCCTTATTCTTGAATACAAAATTATTAGATTTAAAAAACTAGAACTGAATGCATCAAATAGCCCCCTTTTCTACACCTTTGCTAAATGCTTTTATTTTAGTCAAAAACACAAAAGATTTCAAATCACCACCTATTTATGGAAAAAGAATAATCTCCAAGGATTGGGTAATTAATTGGTTTGTCGTTGTTTTTGAAAAGTTAAGCAGCATTTACAGGGTGTTGTACCCTTTACACAACGAACCACAAGGCCAAGAAGGACAGGAAAACACAAGGTTTTGAAAGGACCAAGAACCTTTAACAGCACAGATACAGTGCCAAAGAAACAGCACCAACGGAAACACTGCTGAAGAACAGCAGAGACACAAACAACACCTGGCCAGCAGTGACCAGGAGCAACAACACACTCAGGACCCACAGCAATCCTGAGTCAAAGACCAATTAGCAATCCAAGCTTGGAACCATAACCAAGAGTAACAGACCACATAGGAAAGAACCCCCTCCTATAGAACTAGAAAGCTCACAACACTGCAAGGCCACTAAATTGCCTGAAACCACCAGGCCACTAAACACCTATCGCATATGGGTTGCAGCAAACCTTCCGTTCAAATCAAACAATAGAGAGCCTAAAAAATTCTTACCAAGATAACAATAAGAATCAAACAAAGTTGTAGAGCACCTTTCAGACTTTTGGAATAACCCACCACTTATCAAGCCATGAAGACAACCAGGATCAGCCAAGCCACTAACAGTCAAAACCTTGTAGCACTAGAATAGCAACACCAAATCCTCCTTCAAAACCCAGCCAAACCAGGAAGCCAACCCATACTCCACCTCAAAAGGAGAGAGCTCCCCTCTAATGGAGAGGATAACATGAGAACTTTTTCCACTGCACCCAGAGATCTCTAAAAACCCCCTACTCCACCTCCATAGGAGTAAGACCCACCTCAAAAGGGACAGCATTAGAGAAAACCAGAAGAAGCATCCAAAGACCACCACAGCACCCAACTTCACCATGAAAGAAGAGGGATCCACCTCAATAGGATTAGGCTGTAGGAACACACTGGAAGCCACCACATCCGCAAAAAAAGAAAACACACCACATCCGCAAAAAAAGAAAACACACCACCCTTCAGCAATCCCGGTAGCAGGAAATGAAAGCAGAGTAACAACAAAAAACCCCACTGGGTCAAGAGGCAATACCACCCAGTCAACCACCACAGGGCAGAGAACAACCAGAAACGAAACTGGCCAAGGCCCACAAGAGCAACAATAGAAAAATTTCTAAAGCCACACCAACCTAGGGAGCAAACTCCTCCCATCCACCACAGCACACCAAGAGCTACACCCAAAAGCACCGGCCAAGAGAACAGGGGAGGCATAGTCAAGAGAACCTCCAGAAGGAACCACGAACGTACAAACCACCAAGGCCCAAAGCCAGTCCAATCAAGCAGCTCCAACCCCAACAAGAAGTTGTTGGTCAACAACAAACAAACACCAGTCCACCACATCCTCGCATCCCCAACCATGACGAATAGCAACCACCACCGATAGGGCTTCGACACCCTTTGCAGAACAAAGGAAAAACCCTCCTCATCATAAAACACCACAAGAGCCAGTGCGGTCACACCCTCACACACAACCAAACACCACACGGGACAATCTCCTCCAACAGGCAGCCAACAAAGAAGCACCAAGCTGTAAATAAAGGGTGGAACAGCACCCCACACAGACCAAATGCCAGGCCGCCCGAGCCATCCAAGCACCATCGCAGGAGGAAAGAACCTACCCGCGCCAAGCACAGACACAACAACACCAACCAACTCAGGAGACACCAGGGGAGAAACCATCCAGTCCGCATCACCATCCACCGAATCCCCTGCATGCCCAACGCCATCGCACAGACCTACAGGAGAAAACAAATGGGAGACATCCCGCGCCAACTAGCAAAGCACCTTCACAGTTGGCAGAGACGCCCAACCCACCCAAGAGCCAACAGAAAAAACACCTGAAGCAAGCCCACAAAGGACAACGTTAGTCAAAGAAACAGTCTCACACAGGAGACACCACCGCGTAGGTCTGGGAGCACCAAAAACCACCGCAAACTCTGAAAAGAACTGCCCAAGGATGGGCGCCACCAAACAAATACGCACATCATGCCAGAGGACCCAGCCATCGTCGTTAGGATCCGGATCATCACCATCTTCGACACCCAAAATTTTCAAATTCGGCTTCCCGCTCCTGTTCCCTCTCGCCGTTGCAAAGCTCATCATAAGTTTGTCGTTGTTGTTGACTCCCCTGCAATACATTATTTTTCAAAATTTTGTTGCAACATTTTCACAAACCAAAACAAACCAGATTTATTCAACATACAATAAATCATTATATGATAAAAAGGAATGAAGCGAAACCATTATATGATAAATCATCATTTTTTCAAAATTTTGATGCAGAGGGTAAGAAACTTTCATTCAACAACAAACTCCTTAAATAAAATCTTTCACACCTTACTTGGATATTTCAACTTATACCTTACAACCTAGACCTTCAACTGCCTAGTAGCCCTCCTAAAAGACCTTTTTTTTGGCATAAATTTTTCCATGCAACTGCTAACAGAGATGTAAAACCTGATTTAGATACCCTTTTGGCCCTTACTAAACATGTGTTAAAATGAAGTAGGGTTGTTTTGTACAAAACAAGGTTGTTACAATTCCAATTAAGCCTATTTGACAATCTTAGGGCTAGTGAAAACATACAGACCTTCATAAACCACTCAAATGACTGAATTAGGACTTTTCCTTTGGTGGACATATAGAACACATCCAAATAAAGGTTTTCACAAAGTTTTAGAATTTTTCAACAATGGAATAAAAAGATATAAAAAAAAATTAGCTTCCTAGAAACCCTTAGGTCTACTACAGGCAGTTTTAAGAAATGGGCTTATTTGATCCTTCAAATTTTTTTGTCCAAAACTACTGGTAAAAAGAAATTTTTGATGTAACATCAAGCTCTTTCCATTCATCTAAGTTTTAGACCTATACAGGTCTGTACAAACCCTTATTACACCTATAAAACACTAATTTCTAAACAGGCTAGTGAGGGTATTTGGCCTATAACTTGCACAAAACTCAATGAAATTACACCAAACCAATTGAATTAGGACTATAACTCATTTCTCTACCTTTTAATGTCTCTTTCATGCTATTACTTATCCATATAAGTCATAAAATTTTGTTGTACTTGCAAAAATAGTCAAAACTATAAAAAAAATCAGGGTTTTTTCCATTGCAAAAGGCTCAAAACTTCTCGAAACACCTTCCTTCCTTCTTGAACATGAGAGAGAGCTTCTATTATTCATTCCATTTGTGCATAATTTCCTCAAGATAGTTACATAGATCTTTTATATGTTGTCCCTTTTGAAACCTAACAATATTGCCATAAATTTGACAATTTTAGCCCTAATACAAACTAGGATAGCAAAACATAACAAAAAGTTTATACATGGTCTTCTAAGACATTTTTGACACTCAACTAGGACTCACATCATAAAAATAGTTCTCTAAAACATAAACCAGGTCTCTTGACCTTCAAAACATACATTTAGGTGATGCTCACAATGCCCCTGCATCAAAGGATTAGGTAATTAATTGGTTTGTCATTGTTGTTGACTCCCCTAGAATATATTATTTTTCAAAAATTTCTTGCAACACTTTCATGAACCAAAACAAACTAGATTTATTCAACATACAATAAATCATTAAATGATAGAAGGAATGAAGTGAAACCTTTCAATCATAGGAACAAGGCTTGGAGATGCACATGCATATGGAATCTATAAATTTCAAAGAAGATGGCTTTGAACTAATAAACCGAAAGGCTTGTTGCAAGCTTGAGTGGACTCCCTAGCCATTGGACTCTGCTTTATTAGCCTAGCTAAAAAACAAATTGCTGGCCACATTGGAGGACTTTCTCAATGATGCCATATAACGAGATTCTAATTGTTTAGCATACGGTGCTTTTAATAGCATCTTTTAATGTTGGATACCAAATCAAATATCAAATATACCTTTATAGGGTAGAACACATAGATGGGTGTATTTATTTTTTTGTATAGATAAGTCAAAGCAATTTTTTTCTCTACTGCCTAAGATATTTCATAGAAAAAAGTCAAAATTGGCATTGAGTTAATTGAAGGCATCATATTCAAGGTTGGTTTCTTTACGTGTTCTATTGTACCCTTGGATGGATTTTACATAGGGGATACATGTATGTCAGGTTAAGTAGCTTTTGTTGACCATGCAACTTTTATTTTCCTTGTGATAAGATCAATATCTCTAAGACTATAGACTAGTGAATTTATCATCTGAAAAATTGCAAAACCTATTCTAAAATGGTGAAAGAGGTTCATAATGGGGTAGCTTTGAGGCATTATATCAAACAGTTCAAGTGCCTTGTCATAAAATACAATGGGGTAATAAATTAGGAAGACTAAGGCCCTGCGCCTTTTCCAATAAATTTACTTACCTCCAAAAAATAAATAGTTGACTTATCAATGGCAGCAAGTAGGTCATGGGAATAATTGTTAAACATCTTAGTGAGACAAGCAATACAATTCATTTCAGGCTTGGGTAATATACTCTTAATTGAATCCATTAATCTAAGGGACTCAATCATTGACTCATAGAAATCATTAGAATGTGTTACATTATGAGCCCCAAGGGCTAATTTTCTAGGTCTATTATGATATTGTCACAAAGCATAATTGTATCATGGTTTACAACATAGTAAACAAACTTGCAAAGTTTCAGTTTTAAGAAAGACATATTAGAGGCTTTCTACCTTTTCCACTTGTGCTACATTAAGATCTATGGGATTTAGTAAAATTAGGAATCTCAACACTCCACTCGTAGGAAAAATATATATTACATTGCACGAAATACAAGCAGCTCAAATAGATTTAGCATGATTCATTGAAAGATACCTACTTCCCCCTACAAGTTTTAAATTGCCTCAAAATTTTCTTAACGTACTTACAAGTTGTTTTTCCTCATATAATGCAATATAGGACATGTAGATCCAGCACAATGCAAGGTACAAAAATAGAATTTCAGCCATATGTCTTCTATGTAAGGTGAGTGTATGCACATTGTGAACAATGCGAGAAATTTTGAAAGAGATAACAAGGAATCGGAAATTAAATTTGAAAAAATTGAAAGCAACAAAAACACAACCAAAAAAAGAAGAAGAAACTTATGCTTATTTGACAAGGATTTCTATCACTTATCAAACTCATTAGCTCTGAAGTTGTTGACTAACTCGAGTTAGGTTAGTATTAAAACAAGCTAATGTCTCTTTACATTTGAATTGGGTGATCTCATGCACAATCAAGTTTGATCTCTTCCTCAAACTTCACATATTGGAGAAACTTTATCTCTCGTTTAAATAGTGATCATTGAAGAGGGAATCTATACTATATGCGTTGCACACATTATATTTCATAGTATCATAAAATAGATGAAATCAACTTTGAAGTATCTTGTGTAACTCTGCAGAAACCTTGGCTAAAAGTAACTTTCTATTTAGGTTTTGCATACCCACGGGTTCCAAATCAATTAATGTAGAACAAATCTCTACTAGTGTCTCCTTAGAATGTTGAAATTAGTCTTTGGGCACAAATGGAAACCAAACATATTCAACTACACCTCAACAAATAAGCCAGGGAGAAAAAGTAGAGCATCCAATTTTGAGAGGCAAGGACCTTGGTACCGAGGCAAAGTCTTCCACATACTGTTGCCAAGGTCGCAAACAATAGGGCATGGCATACCTCTTTCATGGAATAAGAGCACCTTACCATCTAATTATTTTTATTGTATCCACTGACAAAGGCTCTAGTATGATCTACTCTAAAGCAGCACGATGAACAAAGTCTAATTTCAACAACTTTCTTGATTCCTTATCCAATTCCCATAAATAAAAACTACTAAAAGGAAAAAAATTCCTAGTCTCAAACTTGGTCAGGTCTTCGTTAGGCATCAAGTTAAGACTAAACATAGAATCTAACCTCCCTCGTTGAAGCAAAAAATCAAATAACATCTAATAGAATTTTGTCATTGAAGGTGCCCAATATCTACTTAATGGACTCTCATCACTAGACCAGTTGCTAGCCATATGATGCTTGAAGTGGGTGCTAGCTTAAGCCTAAAAAACATAGTCAAGACCACTCATAGCTAGATTCAATCTATTTATAACAAGCATTAGATATTAAAATATTGGATCTTTCAATTGGAGACAAGATTTTTGTAGATTTGATAAGAAATCTAATTTTATTCCAAGATCTTTGATTTAATTCAATTTGAATGGATTTATGGAAGATATTTTATAGAAGATTTTGTTTTAAATAGAAATTTTCAGTTGGAAAAATAGTGATTGAAAACCACACAGTTTAAAGACAATCTAATAGTGGCTGAAGATTGTTTAACAACGAGTTAAAACTTGTTTCGGGTGTGAGACAGGTTTTCCGACTATTTGTGGACTTGCAAGTCCACAAGGAAAGCCTATCGGCTAATTAGTATGTATATTATTTTAACCTAGCTAATTAGGTATAGTGGTTTTAAAGGGTTGGAAAATTTTATGTCCATTTCTTTGGCTTGTTTTAGATATTCATTTAATTAACACCATTTTTAAATTTGTAATATTTAAAAAGTCATTTTGGGGAGGGCATTTTTCATCTATAATTGAGAGGGGTAGCACTCTAATAAGATGGGGAAATTTGAGGTTATTGTGTACTTTTTATTGAAGAGTACAAAAGGGAAAAGGAAAATAAGAGAAGAGAAGAGAAACCCTAGATAGATCAAATACAAACAATTGTCATGAGTTTTCTCAATATGAATGGAGAAGGGAGGAAGGGAAAAGCATATATAGAAATAAATAGATATCAAATTCAACTTCCACACACAATAGTAACGAAAGGAGGAAAGGGTATGTGGATTCATCAAATAGAACCTAAGTTCAACTAATTTGCATAGAAATGATGAATAGACTTGGATAAAACATACAGATTGCAAAGAAGGATCTTGGAAAATAACAATATCATAATCCAACATAAGAAAAGGCAACACTTCAATAATAGATAGAAAATTAGTGTTGTCGAGTGTTGTTTCTCAAAAATTTGTAAAAATACAAAGTTCTTTAACTTCGTGTATAATATAATACATTTCATCCAAAAGTTGTAACCTACGGGAAACCTTGGTAACCCTTATAAATGATAAATTTTAAGAATAAATAGGTAAAAGTTGTTCACTTTCCTATATAACCTTGTTATTTTTCCCTTTTGACTTTACAAAATATTTATAAGGATAAATAACGTTATTTTCTCTGTCATACAAACTTAACTTATTAAAATATTTAACTTAACTCGTTAAAAATATTTTTTTGTAAATATTAGAGGTGGAGCTTTGTGATTAAATGTTGAGCCCTCATTGAAATTCAATGTGCAAATGATTGTCACAAAATTTTATCAATCATTCATAAACCATAGTTGTAGATGATGATTTCTTATATAAATTGTCTCCTCTTCATTGATATTGAGTTGCATCCATATGGGATATGAATGTTAGAAATTGTAGGCAAGAATAGAGGGAACGAATTAACAGTTATATGCAGATTAATTGAAACAAGTAATTGAAATAACAAAGGAATGAAATAAATTCACAAAAAACAGTGAGACAACAAGAGTTTAACGCGGTTCACCCAATTCTTGAGCTACGTCCATAAAAAGCAGTCAAATTATTTATTAACTTCCAACAAAATACATGTTACAAATAACTTGCAACAAGCAAATAGCTACAACGTGCAACACAAACCCACATGAGCTCAATGCTTTGTCTTCCCACACATAGTGCTACGTGCACCCAACGTAATACCTACATAATCATTATTTGTCACTACCCGCGACCTACAACATCTTGCCATGCACTTCACACACCCTGCAAAACAAAACTAAACACCACATGACTATTTGAATTCCCACACACATTGTGTTGTTGGCATTCCAAAAATGTGACTATTGGTTTCCAACGTGCAAAAAAAAACTCATTATTTCTTGGAGTAGTTTTATAACTGTTATAACTGAAATATGAATAAAAAACTATTAATAAAATTACTCAATTTTTTCTTTGGGGGCATTGCCCTCGACTGGGGGCACTACCACCAAACCCCCATCATGTGCTTTGCCCTCAAGTCCTCATTGGTGGTATAATACCCTTGAACCCTGCAAGAGGGGCCTCCGCCTCCCTTACATTCCCCCATTGATTGATTTGAGGGGGAATCATGACATGTAAAGTAGTCAAAATATAAAAACTGAATCTGATTGAGCTCCACATATCAATAATCTCCCACTTGGAGACTAATCAGACTCCACACCATATCATCTCCCACTTGGAGACTGATCATAACACTGTTTCCCCTAAGATCCCACTGGAAATAACACCCATGGACTCTAATGTTTTGATTTTGTTGTTTACAATCTTCAAGGCCAACTAAAGTTGAAGAGGAACTCAACTTCTTCAGAGTAACCGCCTTCATAAACATATCCATTGGATTGTCATTTGTATGTATCTTTTCTAGCTTTAATTGCTCATCCTCCAAAACTAGCTAGATGAAGTGATATCTTAGTTATATGTGTTTGGTCTTTGAATTCAAGGAAAAATTCTTTGCAAGATGAGTGTCACTCTGATTGTCCGTAAACAAATAACTTTCAACTTATTGTTTACCCAATTCTTCCAAGAAAAATTGCGACCATATCATCTCCTTGCTTGCCTCTATTTCATCTACATACTCTGCCTTTGTTGTTGATAAAGCAACAACCTTTTGTAGCCTTGAAATCCAACTCATTGTTGTCCCATCTACAATAAACACATAACTTGTAGTATTTAGCCTACAATATCCATGTAACCACTATCCTACCTACAATAAACACATAACTCGATATCAATATTGCCTGTCAAATTTAAGTCAACATAGCCTTTTAAATCAGTATTAGATCCCACCAAAACATAAATGTTTATGGGATGTACCTCTCAAACACCTGAGAATCCATTTTATTGCATTTTAATGCTCCAATATGGGATTACTCATATACCTACTTACAATTCCTATAACATGTGTAATATCTAGCCTCGTGTATACATTCGCATACATTAAACTACCTACAACTGAAAATTATGGTACCATGGAAATTTTTCTTCCTCCTTTTGTGTCTTTGGACATATCTCCTTAGTCAATTTGAAATGGCTAGACAAAGGTGTGATGATAGCTTTTGCATTCTCCATATGAAATCTCTGCAACACATTTTCAACATAATCAAATTGAGATAGAGTTAATTTCCTATTCTTCCTATCTCTAGATGATAGGAAGAATTCTCATACCATGGATTTGTTTTGTTGCCCCCAAATCCTTCATAGCAAATGATTTTTCCAACTATCATTTTAACTCCTTTATGTGATCCAAGTTAGACCCTGCTACAAGCATGTCATCAACATATAAATATAAAATAATGTAGCTTATCATTATCTAGCCTCTTAAATAAACACAATGGTTTGAATGACACTGGTTGTAGCCTTGCTCAACCATAAAACTATCAAATTACAAATACCATTGTTGACGTGGGCCTGTTTCAATCCATATAAACTCTTTTTCAATCTACACACTAATTTCTTCTTACCTCTAACCTCAAATCCCTATGGTTGTATATAAATCTCTTCTTCCAAATCTCCATGGACAAAAGCAATTTTCACATCTAGTTGTTTAAGATGCAAATTTTTAGTAGCCATAATACTTAAAATAATATGAATAGAAGTCATTTTAACAACCGAAGAAAATATTTCATCAAAATCAATTCCATTTTTTGTGAAAATCCTTTAACTATAAGTCTTGATTTAAATCTTATCTTACCTTCTTCTTCCTCTTTCAGCTCGTAAACCCATTTATTCAGTAAAGCCTTTTTACCTACAGACAACTTGCATAATTCCCAAGTCTAATTTTTCAGCAAGGAATCCATTCCTTGCTCCCACTAATCATTTGTATCCACATTCATAACTTCATCATACCCTTCCAATTCACCAACATCAGTTTATAAAATAGAGTACAAAGAAGGAGAAAATCTTTCAGGAGGTCTACTTATCCTTGTTGATCATCTAACATGCATTGGAGTTTGTGGTATTTCTTGTTATCGTTGTTACAAAGCATGAGGAACCATTAGAAAATCATTGTCTGGAGTATCATATAGAACCACATAATCAATTTATTTCTTCTCATGTTGTTGCAACTGATCTTTGTACAACACCTTCTCATTGAGTACAACATCCTTGCTTCTCATAATTTTCACATTTTTAAAATCTCAAAGACTATAACCAAATTCATCAATGTCATATCCAATGAAGGTACACATTTTTTTTATTTAACTTCTAGCTTGGTTCTATTTTCATAATCTACATGTGCAAACGCTTCACAGTCGAAGGTTTTGAGAAAAGAATAACTCACCTTCTTACCTATCCATGCTTCCTCTGGAATACTACAACCTAAAGGAACTGAAGGACCTCTGTTAATTAGATAAAAAACGGTATTGAAAACCTATTCCCACAAGATTAAAGGCAACCCATCATGCAATCTCATACTTTGTGCACACTCCATTATTGTCCTATTCATACAGTCAACCACTCCATTCTCCTGTGAAGTCCCTAGAACCATTTTCTACCTATGAATTCCATTAGATGAACAATAATCCTCAAATTCTTTGTTGTAATACTCACCACCATTATCAAACTTGAGACATTTTAATCTTTTACCTATCTCATTCTCAACAAAGCTTCTCCATTTCTTAAATATTTCGAATACATTAGATTTTTGCTTAAGGAAATAAATCCAAGCCTTCCTAGTTGCATCATTTATGAATGTAACATAATATCGAGAGCCACCGAGAGAAGATACATGAGATAGTACCCATACATCTGTATGCACGAGCTCCAATTTCTCATCTTTCTTCAGCTTCCCATCCTTGAGAAATCCAACCTTGTTTTGTTTTCCATACACACAACTTTCATTTAAATCCATATTAATACATTCCAGGCTGTATAACTTCCTAGAATGAAGTACTTTTATACCTTTTTCACTCATGTGCCCAAGTTTGATATGCCACAATATTGTCTCAAAACCAACAACTATTTCAGACTCTACCTGTGAACCCGCAACAACTATTCCTGAGTTTGTCATAGAAGTCATAGCAACTATTGTTGAAGCCGCAAAAACTAATGTAGCTATTTTTTCTAGCAACTTTATTGTTTGATTTTTCTCTCCAACAACTAAATTAGAAGTAAATGTATGACCTATACAAAGTTATAAGGTACCTACTTTCACATCTTTTGCTACCCTAAGGCACCTTTTGTAACCTTCCAAACTTTATCACTAAAAGTAACAATGCAACATTCATCACTTAGCTACCCTGTTGAAATTAAATTCCTACTCAGCCTTAGAATGTGCCTTACCTCTTGTAGTATCCAATGATTCTCATTCTGCAACTTAATCCTAATTCTTCCCTTTCCAACAATCTGATAGGATTTGTTATCTCCTAAATAAACCAACCCAAAATCCCCTTAGATATAATCAAGAAAATAACTTATATGGGGCATAACATGAAATGAAGCCCCTGAACCTAAAAAATGTGAATCATCAACATTATCAAGGGAAAGAATCAAAGAATCATCTTAAGATTTACTTACCACATTTGCCTCATTATTTATTTCTTATTTGTCTCCTTTTTTTTCTTTTGAGACCATCAATATTTCTTTAGATGACCTGTTTTACCACAGTATCAGCAATCCTTCTTCCCTCTGGATCATGACCTTTTGTCCTTTGACTTTCCTCATGACTTCCCACAACTCTAGAACCTTTCCCTCTCTCCTTTGATCTACCTCTACTTTGTGCATTCAAAACACTACCTAATGTGGAAGTTTCACCTATGCTTTTCCTACCAATCTCCTCACTCATAATAACACCAACAACATCATCAAATTTCAATGTATTTGAACTAGAAACAGAGTTACTAACCACCTTAACCAAGCTATTCCAGCTTTTAGGTGAAGAACACAAAATCAAGAGAGCTCTATCTTCTTCATAAATAAGTGTTTCTCCTTCAAGGTGAAGTATATGTAAAATTGGTTATCAAGATAAAAGTACAAGTCTACCCCATCTACTTCAATAATGACAAGATCATGCAAACATTGTAACATGTTGATGTGATTAAGCTAGAAACTATGGTAAACTAAAACACAAGATAAATGAGATTGAAATCTATGAGTGTGAATGTGAAGAGTGCTCATCAATATGGCAAGATTAAATATTTTTCTAGAAATATGATGCACACTAAGCTAAGAATCTATGTAAAATGTGATCATGGGATATATTTAAAAAAAAGTAACTATCTTTTCATCCAAACAATACTTGTATTAGATATAATCAAAATTATCTCCCATAAATCATATACATTGAGGTGAAATCCACCCAAATAAAGTTGGTATCTTAGACAAATACCTACTATTCATAGTAACACCATTTTGTAGCTGAAGAATAAAAAAATTCATAAAATATCCTAGTTGTGAGAGTTTTGTTAGTTGTTAGATGTGTATGTAAAATGTGAAAACATAGATAAGACATAAAGAACTATTTTGACAAAACTCCTTATAAAGATTACCATCTCATAGAATATAATAATAGATAAATATGTAAAAAAATTATCTATAAATATTTAGAAACTATCATACAAATTAATATTGACTAATATAAAACCATATATTTGAACTTTGTTAGCATCCTTCCTACCTCCACAAATATGGAACTTTGGAATGGGATATAAAAATTATTTAAAATGATACGGATGTTAAGACAAGGTATGGACATCATGAAACATGGAGGATGAATGAATAATTTGTTGAAACTATGAATGCCCTTATAGTCATGTATGCAGAATGAGAAAGCATAAACAAGACACATGAACTATTTGATAGAAAACCTCAAAGAAATATACTCTTAGGAATACAATACTTACAAGATTGTAATATCCCTTTTTTGGGTTCTCTTGCCTTGCAATTGGCTTTGACCTTCTCAGTGTGTGTGAGCCTTATCATAGGGGTTATTAATGTTACCGGTGAGCTTAGATGGTCTAGAGGACTTAGATCTCACTTTTTGAAGTTATTTTTCACTTCTATTGTGTTCTCCAAGATTCCTGGAGATAACCTCTATTTATAGTAAGTCACCCAGTCATGTCTGATTCTCATTATTCATCATTTGTATCACTCCAATGCAATCAAATTTAGATGCTGATGCTTTTTGATAGTTTTAGCAAATCAAATGTATTAATGAGCTATAATTTAATTATTTTTACTAAGGTTGCTAATTTTATTAAAATAATTTCATAGGCACCTCAGTATAATAACTCGTTGGAATGAGAATTGAAAGTTTTACATGTTAGAAGCTGATGATTTTTTGAAAACCTTTCGAAAATGTTATAAAAGGAGTTTTGGGAGCTCATTTGGATATATGCTTGAGAATTGATAACAGGTTGTTGTTGGTTTGAACTTTGTTCATCCAAGGGTTTTGTGAGGACAAAAAACCTTATAGAGGACATTAGCTATGAAAGTGAAAGATCTTTCCTAGCTAATTTGTTGGAGGTTTCATTCAGGAACTATACATGAGCTTCATTTATGCAAAATTTTAGTTTGTTTGCCAAGAAATAAAGAATACCATTGTAGGTAGATTTTGTGAAGACTAAACAACAATTTATGAGAGTCAAAATATTCAATTTGAACCCTTCATTTACTAGTCATGCTATTTTTGTGTAGGGCATACAGCCTAAAGGAAGGGTGTGGGATTCCTAGGGAAAAGAGCCTAAGTTTTGAGGGGAGTTTTGATTGGTTTGGGGGTGCCTTGGTGTGAGGAACACTCAACAATAAAATTGGAGTTGGAATAGCTAGGGTTTGGAGGAGTTTGTTGCCATTTTGGAGCCACGGGTTGTTGTTTATATTCTATTTCCAAACCATTTATGCATAGCAACAAATGGGTATGTTGTTATTGTCATTTTGAGATGATTTGGTTGCCTAAGTATTATAAAAATCAATGTTGTATTGCTATCAAAACTATGATAATTTTGTAATTCATTTCTAGCTAGTGGGTAATTTTAAATATTTAAATTATTTAGCTTTGATGCCTTGTGAATATTATTGCAAGTATTTTTATTTGATTACATTGGCTATATTACCATAAAAACACACATTCTTATTAAAAAAACAAACAAAAAGTATAGGGTGTTCATTACAAGGATATAGATAAAATGGATCTATTGAAAAGGTTGAAAAGATAGAAGAATTTCTTCTTATGTTGTAGTTGCAACACCTTGGTGAACATGCATGCAAAATGTGGAAGCTTTGAGAAGTCACACGAACTATATGAAAAAATTATGAAAATGACTTGATATTGTGCCCAATCAATTACCGTTAGCTTACATGGGAGTGATATAGATAATAGACATACACAATATCCTAACTATTTGACAAGAGTAACAATGGTTTTCAATTCTAGGTTAGGTTATATGCATCCAATATTGATACTTGGATTAACAAAAAAGGCACACAGTTAATCCATGGCTATATAATCCTCCCATGACCTCTATGCCATCACGAGATTAAGTGGTTTTAGTAAAGAAGTAATAATATCAACAGTGTATTGCTACCTAATTGTACAATTGAGACCTAACCAAGTAACCAACTATGTCAAAGAATGTACCCATCTAAAAAAATATAGTTGTTTGTCACTTATTCAACACAATATTTTAAGGTTATAGTCATTTTGTGTCATGTCAATCCCTTGCCTTGTGTCATTTGAACTTTAGAGCATAAGAACCAATATAATGGCACAAAAATGTTGAGATATATGTTGTACAATATATAAGGTTTGTGAAGAAAGGTGTACTTATTTTAACATATGAAGACGATATGATATTTTTTATTCACTCTACGTGAAAATAAATCAAGAATCCATTATATTCATAGCATAAAAAATGACTAGTATCCATTCAATACTACCTCAATAATTCAATAAAAAAAATCCACGAAAATAATAAATAAAACAATTTAAAACCACCAAATAAATGTAAAGTTCACTTCATAGTTCAAAGTATCTCTACAAGAGAATGAATAGGGAGCAACAACCACAAAAAAAAAAACCAGAGAATCAATAATTTCTTTCAACAAATAATAATAAATTAGTTTTAAATGAAATAAATCACAACAAAAAATGACTTACCTCATGACTCCATATATCAAATGCCTTGTGTATTGTGTCATCTCCATTGAGTTACGAATCAGGGGTAGCTTTTTACTCTCGTGCTTCTACCCAATTAGAAAACACTTTAACAACCATCTTGTCATACACAGTTGGCACTCTCATTTGCAATGTCAACTTGGAGGTAGAATGAGGCACATTCTCTATCTCCTTGTTTTAGCCTAAATGCATATATATTTATATTTACGTAGGAAATTGTAATGTAGTGAATATACATAGATCATGTTGAGTGGAGAAGCTTTATACTTTCTTTCTTCCCCCAATGCTCTATTTTTCCCCCTCCTTTTAACTCATTTTCTCAACAAGCTTTTATTCATCTCCTCGAAGCTTCCATATCCCTCCAAACTAAAAGAATATCAATAAGATGTGGTAGTTGTAATTACCTTGGTGGACATGCATGCAAAATGTTGGGCATTGACAAGGTGTGTGTATTATTTGATAGAGTTTTTTAAATAAATATCAATCTCAATCATGTAAAAATTCTTGGTATTGACAATGCATCCCAATTGTTGACATGCTAGTAATATATATTTTTATTTTATTCCATGTAAATTAAATCTATTTAATGATAGAATTTGAGAGCTAATGAATTAATTTAAGAATGGTATAGTTTTAAATTTCTCAATGTATTTGACTATTATTACCATTTACTTTCCCATGTAAATTCAATGATAAAATCCTTTCCTCCTTTAATGTTCCACCCATTCCAAAGAACTTGCTAACATATTTATAAGGAAACCCTTCAATGATAAGGTACCATTGATTGAAGGATTACGAACTCCAATTTATAACCCTTCCTATGACTTAAGTATTTTAGTTTGCATAATATTCGAAGTTTTGCATGAAAATTTAAAGGTTAGTATAAGTAGTAGATCAAGGAAGGCCATATGGTTTGCTTCACATCAATGAAATTTATATAGTGAAACATAATGTTATAACTTTGAACCTCCTAGGATCGATAAGCTTAGAAAATGTTTTCAAATGATACTACAAAGATTCAATATTTTTTCATACTATGAAATTTTGATCCAGAACTTTGGACGCATTAGAAAGGGCAAAGGAACAAAATATTAATTTGTACCAGGGACTATATTCTATGGTAAGAGTATAATAAATAATATCAATAAAACCTAGAAAACAAATCAAATTGTGAAATAAACTAGTTTAAGGCAATGTAGGGTATCTCAATCCCTCAAATACCCTTAACATATATTTATTTTCTTTTGTAGCTAAATCAATTAATTAATATAATTAATTATTCAATAAGTAAAAGAGGGTTGTGACAAGGTCAGTCTTTGGTCTAGTGACAACTCAGGGGCCAAGTGTACATTGGATACTACCACAACACTTTTGGTTTTTTTTTTTCAGTTATGATTAATCTTATTAAGGATACCTCTAAGAACACCCTCTTAGGTTTAGTTGAACCTGGATGGAAGGAGATAGTATCCACTCTCCAAAATTAGCTTTAAATCACTCAAATTCATTGATGAGCTAGTCAATTCCCCTCCAAGATGACATTTCACTAGCCTTGAAGTAGGTTAATTCCTCTAGAATGTGAGCAAAAAATTTGGGACCCAAAAGGACACCTAGACTATGCCCTCATAAAGATACAAGAACACTAAAAACATACATATACTAGGAAACTACGTGACAAATGGCTAGGGGAACAATTGCCTAATAGATCTAGCATTAAATCACCATCAAGTCAAGGTTGAATGCTTGAAATAAGAATACTCACCACCAAAACACATAGGTCTCAAGATAAAGGTTTGAATAATACCCTATCATAGTATATCTTTAAAATGAATTGCGTAAACAATATCAATGTTGGTAGCACATTCAACCACTCCCAAGTCCAATGATAAAGTTAAAAGTTTTAGATGTGACTTGAGAAGCTTAGATGGGACAAGGTGGGTGAGATGAACAATGTTTAGTGGAGTAGGTAATTTTTTGAAACACATTTGAATACACACCACCCACATGAAAGTAGGGTAGTTAGACAACAAACATCATGCAAGAAGATAACTTACACCCACATAAGGAATTGACCATTGATTTTACCATAATGATTTCACACTTGTAAAGATCATTTCATGAGCTTACATTTTTAGGATTGATATCTAACTTTGATTCAATATAGCATGATGACTATGGGTAAACAATTTTTTTAAGGCATCATGGAAAATCACCAACATGTCACAACAACATATAGATCCATTGAAAATATTCACATGTTTAAAATGTTATTTGTAGTGACAACATAAGAGAAAATGCTCTACACTAATCATCACACTTCCATGACAGTGTTGGCAATTGAGAAATGACTATCATGGGAAAATAACATATTGTGAAGGAAAACAAGCATCACCATAGGTATGATAATTTCATCATAAGAGAGATACATCATCTCAAAGTGAACAATATTAAATACTACAACTACATAAATGTACATCTATCAAGAGGGAAAAACTTCATCTCAACCCCTCGAGCACATGACATGACATTGCACAAATAGTCCATGGACTAGACACACAAGGATGCAACACACCTAAATATTAAAATTATAACCATTGCAAAATTATATGCAAGTTTAGTTGGTTTGAATATCATATACACCATAAAAGATTAGGGTAACAAGAGGGATGCCATCACAATATTGGATTTTGCACATAATAATAACTGTGACCACCACAAACTAAGATAAATCAATGCACACTAAAAGGGTAATCACAACAAGGTTAATGAAGCTATGTCACTAATGCATACTAGTTTTGTAGTGAGAATGACAGGATTAAGAGATTATATGGTGTTGACAACAAGTGAGAACAAGTGTTAGGGTGTCACAATATAACACTAAGGGATGCTACAACATGAAACACAACACCGTATAACCATTGAAGGAAGTAGAATTTGGTAGGATAGATCACAAAGCAACACCTCACATAAACAGGAACATACTCATGAAACTTGGGGTGAACTATCACACAAAACTTGACTTGTGTAAGATATTATAGGTAATTAAAAGATACCATAGTAGAGACAAACACCATAGTTTAATAAATAATTCAAGTGCAAGATAATACCTCACCTATGAATAAATGGTTCCTCATCAAGAAAAAGGGTAATGCCTCAACTATGATGAAAAAATCTCTTTCAATCACTAATGCATGGAACAAAAAGTATATTTTTTTAGATGTATAGTCATCCTTAGCTTTTAAAAGATATTATAGGTAATTAAAAGATACCATAGTAGAGACAAACACCATAGTTTAATAAATAATTCAAGTGCAAGATAATACCTCACCTATGAATAAATGGTTCCTCATCAAGAAAAAGGGTAATGCCTCAACTATGATGAAAAAATCTCTTTCAATCACTAATGCATGGAACAAAAAGTATATTTTTTTAGATGTATAGTCATCCTTAGCTTTTAAAAGATATTATAGGTAATTAAAAGATACCATAGTAGAGACAAACACCATAGTTTAATAAATAATTCAAGTGCAAGATAATACCTCACCTATGAATAAATGGTTCCTCATCAAGAAAAAGGGTAATGCCTCAACTATGATGAAAAAATCTCTTTCAATCACTAATGCATGGAACAAAAAGTATATTTTTTTAGATGTATAGTCATCCTTAGCTTTTAAGACTTCAAGCATGCAGAGGCACCCTCATTGGATGGAGAATACCATGCACTAAATTATAATAACAACCTTGTTGTAGAGATTTTGATGTGTGCTTTAGATAGACCAATTACACCCCAAATAATGAGGGTTAAGGGATACTTCAAAAAGAAACCTCTAACTATCCACACTAATACTTGAAATATCCATAATTTATTGAATCCTTTCTTAGCTAAACATGTTCGTTGCTACATGTATCCATACTCTATTTTTGAGGTAACCATACTTGATGATGGCACATTGGCATATATAGGGTAATGTAGGAATGCTCATATTTTTGTTGGTGATTATAGTTTCCATCTGATATGTTCATTTTCCCTCTAATAGAATGTGATGTGGTTCTAAGAGCTGATTACACACACTCAAACACATCCTTATGACTTCTAAAAACTGCAGATCCAATTTATAGATAATGATAGAATACACACTTGCACATAGAATAAAGTGGTTTTTTCACACCTCATTAGCTCTTATTATATGGGAAATATCTTAAATTTAATTGCATGCAGCTCATCTTAATTGTTAAATTTAAATGCACTCCTTTCCAAACATGGCCTAGTATTTGTAGAGCTCTATGGATAGAACCTTGACATCAAATTGCCATGTAATTCAATTAATTTCAAGTAGTATGAGACCTAATACTCAACTATATTGATATGATTTTATGTTGAGGATATAGGTTGAATAGATAATGCATAAGTTGCTACATGTCGAGGTCATTTGATCTAGTGTTGGACGTACTCTGCAAAAGTCCCCTTAATTAGAAAAGGATGGTTGGTACTTGACTTTTATGTGTAGATTTCTAAGAATTAAACAAAAACATGATCAAGGATAAATTCCCAATTCCCATGATTAATGAGTTTCTCAATGAATTACATGGGACACACTTTTCCAAAATAGATTTATAGTTTGACTATCACCAAATCCATCTACATAAATAATAAATTATCAATACTACCTTCCACATGTTCATGAGAGCCACTATAAATTTTTAATTGTATTATTTGTCTTGAAACTAAGGCTTTACCTATATTTGAAATGTTGATGAACATTTTTTTTTACCCTTTCTTAATAAATTTATATGCTAGTATTCTTTAATGACATTCTCATCTATGATAAAAATTGGAAAGATTGCCCTCTTCACCTTGATCACCTCTAGGTCCTTAATGAAAACTAGCGTGCAAAGCATTCCAAGTGTTCTTTTGGTAAAAAAAAGGTTGAATATCCAAGGGATACCATCTTTGTTGAAGGAGATAAGGTTAACCCTAACAAATTAAAAACATGAAGAATTAACCAAAATAAAAAACCCTTAGAAGTCCTCAGGGATTCTTGGGTCTTGGTTGCTATTACAATTTAATTTCCGTGAAGGAATATTATCAAATAATTGCTTCATTGACCAACATAATAAAGAAAAAATATTTTCATATGGTTAAAGACAACAAAAAAGTCTTTCAATTTCCTCAAACATGGTATGTGCATTATGCTAGTACTTGCACTACCAAAGTTTTCCAAATCCTTTACTAATGAAAGTGATGCATCAAGTTGTCATATATAGTGGAGTAGGGTACTAGTTGAGTGGCATATCGCTAAATTTACCCATAAGAAGGAAATGTTCACTATTTTTCATGCTAGCAATAAATGGAGGCCATATTTGGTGGGAATCTATTTTTATATTAAAATAATAATATAGCCTCAAGTAATTCTTAGAACAACATGTCGCCTTTGCATAACATAAAAAATTGGGTCACTAACTTATTACACAATGATTATGAGATAATATACAAAAGGGGTAGAATAGTGTGTGGATTATCCTCTTTACTATAAATTTGAGGACCAAGGAGCCTTAGGTGATTTTTCTTTCCCAACTCTAGGTTGGCTACAAATGGTCCAACAAGAATTGCAACAAGATGCACAAATTTAGCAGCTTCTTCAACACATAATAAATGATCCCCCAACTAAGCTTGGATGCACTCAAGATGATAAACTTAATTGCATTGCAAAGAGTAAATTGTCCTCTCTAGAAATTTCGCTCTTTGGAGGACACTATTGAAACATAGGAAAATAGGTGGTTCACCAAAATGAGATGTAACGATGAACCTTCTATTCTTCTAGTTTCATTCAAAATGTGTGCTATGATGCATAATGAGAATCATAAATCAAACTTGACTGATATAGCAGTCAAAAGGCAAATTTTGAGAGGATCAAATGTTGTGTACTTGTTGTAAAAAGTTCTTTTTCAAATCTCACCGAGGACTTATTCGCCCTATGGTGAATGGGTCTTGGCTAGGGCTTTGGAAAATCATTTTTTGGGTTTTGTTCTTCAATGTTTGCACTTCTAGATTCTAGTCGGGCACTGTCGAAAATTTAGGAATAAATCATGTAGCTTAGCTTTCGTGATTTTGAAAATTTTCTTAGCAACTTTGACAAGTTTTGCATTTTTTCTCTCCAATAGATCTTCAACCTAAAACCTAAAATCACACATCAAAGGAGAGAAAATGTTGTTTTATTAGGGAATAGGGGTTTGCCTTGGTCAAACCCCGTTTTGGTAATTAAACCTTGAAATGAATAAAAGCATAAAAGGAAAGATGAATGGACAAATACAATTCCACAACTCACCAATCCTCAATTGAAACCTTGAAATACAAATCTGAAAACTAGCATGAAGTGGCCTCAATGAATGTAGATCTTGATCATGAACTTGATTAGAAAAATGCCTTTGAATATGCTTGATAAATCTTGAACACCACATCAACACATTAGCTCACACAACATGCATGATGCAATCCATCTTTGACATGATAATTGGAATCTTTATTGCTGCAATAATCTTCTACAAATCTACCCTTGAATGCCTTAGAAATTTCTCTTGAATGCTCTCTTGATCATAAGTTTTCTATTAGGATGCTTCTATAAAAATTATAGGTGAAAACATAGTGAAATAACCTTGTATTTATACATATCTTACCATTAATTCTTGAAATTCAAATATCACAAGCCGACATCAAATCATGGATTTGAAATCATTAAAATACTGCCAAAAACATATCCCAAGGGGGGGGTCCTAGGTCACTCACCTAGGACACACTTCAGACAATGTGAAATGTTATGTGAAAATAGGGTCCTAGGACCTAATGAGGACCCATTTTCCAGATGGAAAATGGGTCGTAGGTCACTAACCTAGGACACACACCTTCTAAAATTAAGTGTTGTGTAATGAAATTTATGAATGTTAGGTTTTATCCCTCAGAATTTGCAATTGATTAGGCTTGGATTTGAATTAAAGGGGCCAATTAAGGCAAAATTAACCTCAATCAATTAATAAAGCCCTAGATTAGTGTGAAAGTGTAAAGATACACTTTACAACACCCTAAATAAGGCAAAATTAAGTCCATTTTATTAAAAAGGGCCCTAAACTTAAAGTGAATGTGTAAAACACATTACAACACTAAATCAAGGAAACATTAAGCTTGTTTATTATTAATTATTTCCCAAATTAAGGAAAAAGGGATACTTTTTCCATTACTACATTTTGCCCCCACTTTAGTGAGAGTATGACCCTATGTCAAACTCACACTAAAGTAGACATTCAAGACACTTATGTATGCAACAATGACAAAGATACATAATCATACAACATCAAAGACTAAGAAGATCAAGCCTAGATTGTCCAACGTAATGTGGAACACATCTAAGCTATTAGTTTGCGCTCACTCTGAGGTAGTGAAACTCTAGGCTATCCACAAGGTGAGTCTTCCAATAAAGTAGCTTAGTGAGAAAGTCATGCTTATGTGTCAGCTCTCACCGTATAATGAGAAAGTCATGCCTATGTGTCGACTCTCATCATACTAACAATACCAAAGTTATCCCCCTGATAACTTCAATAAGGTGCCACAAGGTGCAATGAGACAAAGGGGTGGCAAATGAGAGAATCATATTAGGCTTCCATACCATATCAAATCTATCCTCCTGACAACTTCAATAAGGCACCACAATGCAAGACAAAGCTCCACAGGCAAGCAAGGTGTGTTATGCTAGGTGGCCTTGAATTTAGGGTTTTGAGCTTCACAAGGTCATCAAGTTGTATTATGCCAAACACATGAATATTATGTATATGTTCTTGTTCAAGGAGATATTGCTTCATTCGTGTAAGGTCTTCTTCTTGGGGATCATCATGCCTAATGTCTCCAAGAGAGGACAAGTCAAGAGTAAAAGATTCACAACTTAGGGAATGCAATGTGTTGCATCACCATTAAGAGAAAAATTGTACACTAAGAAATATCACACTCTTGGAGGAAAAAAAACCCAATGACACCACCAAGAAAAGGATGCATCACAAGAAAAAATAAAATTGCACCATGAAACATGAAAAATGTCGAAACATATTATTGATGTATGCCCCCACTTTAAAGCGGATGCTAATACCATTGTTGTGAGAAATTGATTTAAAGTAGCCAATGTTTACTCTAAGAGATGAGATCTTTACTCAGAAAGCCCTATGCCAAGTCATATGTTTCTGAAATGAAGCTACGCCATGAAAAAGGAGGGAGGGGTTGCCCCCAAAAATACATAAGGGATATATGGATTTGGGGTTAGTATATTTGTGCTACAATGTTGTTATAGAGCTCTGAAATGTCATCATTCCCCAAATACTCATATAATTGGAAGAATGACACATAAAGAGCGAAAACAAAGAAAAAGTCTTTCAAGTCAACATGGAAGAGACCTAAATGTCTTGATACCTTGCGTCATTCCCAAAAGGAAAACACAAGACAAGCGAAAAAAGATAAAAATGTTTATAACATAGAGAAGAATGTAGATATATATAGATGAATGCACGAGAGAGAGAGAGAGAGAGAGAGAGAGAGAGAGAGAGAGAGAGAGAGAGACCAAAAAAAATAGCACGGGGGATCACATGTGCACATGCAATCACATAAAGAAACATGAAAAAAAATAATGCAAAAGACTAGTAAGGCACATGTGAGTGAACCTATAGCAATTCGTCTGCATCCCAATCTTGATCAATATACGCAGAAGGCAGACAACTAGCCAAAGGGACAACGACCAGTGTCAAACTAGGGGAAGCACCAAGTTCAATACTCTTATTATTAAAATTGTCATTTAAGTTCATGGAAGAGGAGAACAATGAATTCAACTCACTATGCACTTGTTCATCAATCTTTACAATATCAATATCATCACCTAGATTAATCACAATAGGAGGTCAAATGATAATGTCTCTAGAAGGTTCTTGTTTACTTTGCGGAAAAGGTATAGAGTCATCATGCATTGCTTTAGGCAAGTTCTGGTTTTGATTTTATATGTTGTTCTTTTCTTCTTTAGTTTGTAACATACAAGTAATAACACGACGTCTACACCTACGCTCTTTAGCATTTCAGTTTCATTTCAATTTGTTGTCAATTAGTGATTATGTAAGAGTAGGTTTATCAACCATAGGATTCTTTTATTCCCTTAGAGGAGGAACAAAAGGAACCATATGAGATTGTTCAACCATTTTCTCTTTAGCTTTGTAAACTTGTTTGACTTTAGGAGGCACGACATGATTGTTTTGGTTATCTTGTGGTCTCCTATAGGAAATGGTAGGAGGATTTCTCATAGGTTTCTCTTGGATATTTGGAAGGGCTTTTGGTTCAATCATAGTTTCGTCAATGATAGGTGGCTCAATCACGGGTTGAGGCATATTTCTAAGGGATAATTATGTTATGCACTTTGATTAAACTTTTCATATGCTTTGAAAAAGTAGTCCTCATGAGGTCTAATAGGTTCAATAAGCTCGGGCCAAAAGAAATCTCATGAAAAGTTCCCACAGGAAGACACGGGATTAAATTCACTATGATGCACAATAAATATTTCATTGCCAAAGGGAACATTTAAACATTTATGCACAAACGAAGGGACGACATTCATGGAGCGAAGCCATGGATAGCCTAACTTCACACAAAATTGGTCTGACGACGGGATGATGGTGAATAAGACATTTAAGGTTTTTAGTCTGACTTTTAGAGGGAGATTTATCGAGCCCATCACAGGGCAAAAAAAAACATTATGTGTTTTGATCCATGCTTTTGGTTTGTCATATGTATCTTGATAGAGTTCATGCACAAAGAGGAATTCTTTAAAGTGGTCATGTTCTCTACACAAATAGGATCAATTAATATCCCATTAGTAGGTTTGTCATTGATTCTTCCAACTATATAAAGAGGACCATCAGGTGCATGTTTAAGTATGTATTTTGGTGAGAAAGAAATACCAAGGGGCATTTTGGTTGAGCCCTTATGAGGTTTAACCTTAATAAATGCCACTACTTCAACTGGTTCATCTATATTTTCATGTTTTTTAGTTTCATCATCCATGTCAACATTCATCACATCATTCGTTGTTTGTGTTTTGGCATGGGATTTGTAAATATTTGTAAGTTTTGGTTAGGAGGAGCTACAAACTTATTACCTTGATAGTTCACACCTCCAGTTAGAAGATGATTAGAATCAATGAGGTCTTGTGCAAGATATTTAAGAAGCTTACAATATTTTGTGTCATGTCCATTTTGTCGGTGGTAATGGCAATAAGATTTTGGTCTACAGTTTGTGGGTAATGGTTTATTAGGGTAAGGAGCTTGGGAAGGAGATAAGGAAAGCATATTCTTTTCCATGAGGTGCAACATGATATTATGAAGGGTGTTAGGTAGAGGAGTAAATTTTCTATTCCTATCCGCAAAGGCATATGAATTTGTCATCTTTATAGAGGCCACTTGGTTATCAACTTATTGATTTGGTCGAGGGGAATTAAGTTGTAAAAAGCCCCTATTTTGTTTCTTGAAAGTTTGGTAACTATTTTGAGGTGCAGATTTAGACTTTTCACGACGGCTAGGAGGATTTTTCACATCATGACTATAAGCCAAAATTTGATAATCACGAAGGACTATACATAACTGTGTGAAGGATGGGAATTTCAACATCTCAAGTTTGGTTTGGATTTTTCTTTTTAAATTGGCAATAAATATTCATTGAAGGTTAGCATTAGGAATCTTAATGTTTATTTATGAATAAAGCATTTGGTATCTCTCTATGAAATCAATCACTTTCTCGTCATCCTTTTGTTTGCATGTCATTAACTTAGCTAGAGTCATCTTGGGACCCATGTGAATGTGGAAGTGGTTGTAAAAGGCATCAAAAAGCTCATTGAATGAACTAATTGAATTATTCAGTAAGGAAGAAAACGACTCTAAAGCAATGTCTTTCAATGACCTAGGGAATAGTTTAGCCAAGAGCTTATCTTCAAAGATGAAATCACTACATAGGGTTGTATAAGAGGAAACATGGCTAACAGGATCTCCTTTCCCACCATATTTCTCAAATCTAAGAACTTATATACCTTGTGACATTAGTGTTCTCAATATCTCTAGGGATAACGAGTTGGCTTTGATGTATTGTGAAGGTTGACCATTGTTGTTTTGAGTTAGTATTGTGACTTGTTGAATGGATGACATTCTTTGCAAAAGTGTGTTAAGGATGGCATCATTGTTATTAGTGTAAGGTAGAGTGGTATATGTATGCAGAGGGCAAGTGAATTGTAAATTTGTGAGGGAGGATGGTTGAGGATATATGGTATGTGAATGCACAAAGCTAGAAGGATTCCCTGTGGAAATACCTAAGGAAGTGTTGACATTGCTAGTAGGCTTAATGGTTGTGGTAACTTGAGTACTAGTGTATGTAGGAATGGAAATGGGTATTGTAGAAGGAGGAATCGAAGTTCCACCTTAGATTTGGGTATACCCCAAAGCTTGAGTACAACTATTAATGGTAGGGATGGTGTTGTTAACATCATGCACATTGGTTGTAGGAAGTGAAGTCATGGGAAATGAAGTATGCATGTTATGATCTATAGGGGGTTGATTATCAATACTATTAGAAAGAGAGTTAGAAACCCAAGATCCACGGCGAATGGTGTATCACAGGATGACATGAGTCTCAAACTACGTCTCATAATAGTATTGCTAATAAGACACTAAGTTGTAAAGCTCATACAAGTTTCACAAACTTAGTTTACAAACCCAAAATGGAAAGAGGCTTAAAATGCAATGCAATGACCTAGAATGCAAGGTGTAAATGCAATTTTCAGATTCTAAAAGGTAATTTTATGATTACACTATGGAACAATCTGAAAATGAAATCTTGTAAATAATTTTTTGAAATCACACAGTGCACCAAATTTACCAAATTAAGCTAAATATGATGAAATTGATGAAACAAAAACTTAACAAAAATCTAAAAGTAGCAAACAAAATCACAAAAATGAAGATTTTAATGCCCAAAAATGTAGATTATGACCTGATCAGGGACTCATTCGCCCTACAATGAATGGGTCCTAGATTAGGTTTTTGAAACTGATTTTTATAGATTTTCAAGTGTTTTCCAGTGGTTTTCAGATTCAGGTTTGTTACAACAAGTTTCAGTTTGATTTTTTTGTGAATGCAATGTGAAATGCAAGTGCAAAATGTGACAAAATGATGACCTAAAACACCTAGTTTGATATGCAATTTTGTTTCAATTTTCAAATGCAAGTTAATATGATGTAAATGATATGCAAGATGATTGATTGTTTTTTGTATTTTTTAGATTTAAAGAATGCAAAATATGCAATCCTAAAACCTTTAATGAGATGCAAATTTGAATACAAAATGGACACCCTAAATGAGACCTAATTCAATGCAAATGAATGCAAGATCTAAATCTAGGATGAAAAGGACTCCAAAATCGGAAAACTACGATGTTGAAAAGGTCGAGTTCACCATAATGAAACATAAGAAAATAGGTAGTTCACCAAAATGAGATGTAATGATGAAGCTTCTATTCTTCTATATTTAATTCAATATGTAAGCAATAATGTGTAAATGAGTAACATAAATTAAATTTAATTGATATAGCAATCAAAAGGCAAGTTTTAAGAGGATCAAATGTTGTGTACCTATTGCAAAAAGTGCTTTTTCGGATCTCACTAAGGACTCATTCGCCCTACGACGAATGGGTCTTGGATAGGGCTATGGAAGATCAACTTTTGGGTTTTATTCTTCAATGTTTGCACTTCTAGATTCTAGTCGGGCATTGTCGGAAAGTCGAGAACAAATCTTGTAGCTCAATTTCTGTGATTTTGACAACTTTCTTAGCAACTTTGACAAGTTTTGCAATTTTTCCCTCCAATTGATCTTCAATCTAAAATATACAATCACACATCAAAGGAGAGAAAAATGTTTTTTTGTTAGGGAATAGGGGTTTGCCTTGGTCAAACCCCATTTTGGTAATTAAACCTTGAAATGAATAAAAGCATAAAAGGAAAGATGAATGAACAAATGCAATGTCACAAATCACCAATCTTCAATTGAAACCTTGGAATACAAATATAAAAACTAGAATGAAGTGGCCTCAATGAATGTAGATCTTGATCATGAACTTGATTAGAAATAATGCCTTTGAATATGCTTGATAGATCTTGAACACTACATCAACACATTAGCTCACACAACATGCATGATGTAATCCATCTTTGACATGATAATTGGAATCTTGATTGTTGCAATAATCTTCTACAAATTTGCCCTCGAATGCCTTATAAATTTCTCTTGAATGCTCTCTTGATCATAAGTTTGCTATTAGGATGCTTGCATAAAAATTCTAGGCGAAAACATAATAAAATAACCTTGTATTTATATATCATTAAAAGACCACCAAAAACATATCCGAAGGGGGGTTCCTAGGTCTAAGTGAGGACCCATTCGCCATGTGGCGAATAGGTCCTAGGTCACTCACCTAGGACACACTTCAGAAAATGTGAAATGTTATGTGAAAATAGGGTCCTAGGACCTAGTGAGAACCCATTCGCCAGGTGGCAAATGGGTCCTAGGTCACTAACATAGGACACACACCTAAAATTAAGTGTTGTGTAATGGAATTTATGAATGTCGGCTTTTATCCCTTGAAATTTGCAATTAATTATGCTTGGATTTGAATTAAAGGGGTCAATTAAGGCAAAATTAACCTCGATCAATTAATAAGGCCCTAGATTAGTGTGAAAGTTTAAAGATACACTTTACAACACCCTAATTCACTAGTAAAAAATAATAATAAATGACTAAAAAACTACTAAAAATTGCATATAAATGACTAAACTTGGTCATGTGACCATTAGTAGTTTATTGTTGATCATTTATAATGTGACCAAATTTATGACAGCCTTTTTTAGTCATTTATTTGGTGATTGATCAATTTGGTAGTATATTTAGTCATTAATTTAGTCATTTTTATCATTTTTTTGTCGTCAACTGGTCATATATTTAGTCACTGGTTTTTCTCAATTGGTAGTATATTTAGTCGTTAATTTAGCCATTGATTTAGTCATTTTAATCATTATTTTTCCATCAACTGGTCATATATTTAGTCATTGATTTATGTCGATAGTATATTTAGTCATTTTAATTGAATGATTTTTATTAATTGGTAGTAAATTTAGTCATTTTAAATTTTAATTGCCATCATTTGGTAGTTTATTTAATTGTTTTTATTCACTAATTTATGTCAACTGGTAGTATATTGATACATTGTATAATGTAGAAATAAACATATTATTAAACTTGAATTAAAATATAAAAATAAATAAAAATACAAAAATAAACATACTAATAAACTTGAATTAAAACATAAAAACAAATAAAAATATTAAATATACGAACAAGCTACGGAAGTTAAAAGATTGATTCAACATCATGATAAAAAAAGGTAATTTGCAATAAAAAATATAATGTAATTTTGATGAACTGTAAGATGTTCATATATATATATAAAATAAAAAATGTCAAAGTCTAAGAGTTTCCAACTCTTTCAAATACATCATGATAAAGATCCCTGAACAACTGAAATATACCCCTTAATTTTTGCCTTTAATTTTCAGTCACAACAATGCAAATCATGCACCCGTTAAGAATTAGCTCTAAACCAAAACACAGTTGAAACAACTCTAACCAAGAATGTGCCCTAAAACCATTTAAGGAGGAGGGGCAGGCATATAGTCAAAGGATCCCTAGGATCTAATAACTTGATTAACAACTGAAAATAGAGAGCTAAACTTAACACCAAGAATGTGCACGCAAGATCCTTTTGCAAAGCGAGGTGCTAACATATGGTGGAGTGCTAGATATTAAACTGAAATAAAACTTCTTTTGCTGATGCAAGCATCCACAAGCGGTGGGAATACTCCACTTATTTCGTGGGTGTGATTATTACAAATATTTAAAGGCGGCAAGCCAACCAATTAACCTCACTTCCACTTAAATTGTGGGGGGTATACAATCCACACAACCACTTTATTACATGGGGGGAATACAACAAAGTAAATTGTAGCAAACAAACAAATTGTTGTTAGTACTACTAAACAACTTACAAACGATTAATAAACAGTTGCAATGTAACAACCATGAATTCCCAAAATGACCAATGGTTAGAGTATCACTTCCTCTAACATTTACAATGCCAAAATGATATAGAAAGAAAATTAGAACAACATTATAACAATTTCAAACTAATATGATCAGAAATAGGAAATCCAAAAAATCAAATCAGCAAAGAGAGAATTCACCAAATTGGACGTATCTTCTTCAATTCAGCTCGGAAAGCTCTCAAACCACAACCAATCAACAACTAAGAGCTAGGCGTCCAACCTCCATTGAGAAATCAAGCCCAAAACAGAGAGAAACAACTAGCATGATTCCCAAGGCAATCAAGAAGGAAGGTACGGCCTCCAAGAAGGGTCGACCTTCTCCCAAAAATCAGAAACTCAATGATAAAATCTGCAAACTTGCAGAAAGGGGCGCCCTCCATAGTAGAACAACATGGGCTAATACCCAAAACAAAACTAAAATCTGAATTGGAGCTATGAACAAAAAATAGCTTCAGGCCAAATCAACAACTTGCAAAAACAGGTTTTACATCAGCAACCTGTTCGATTCAAACAATTGAAGCTCCATCTGTATTTCAAAGTGAAATACAACCATGATGATCCACCTAGGAAGCCATAGTTGCAGGCCCGAAGGATGGATTGAATTCGCTAAGCTTCCCCTTAGCCAAGTTTTGGATTCAAACCAGTAGCATAACCTTACTATTCAATTTCCAAGATGAGATACAAAGAGCAAGACACCAATATATAAGCTTCAATTTGGCAAATGAAGCAAATTGTAACTCCCAACAAGAAACTGTTCAATTCCCCCAAGGGATGCCACCTTTTAGCAATTACTTTATTTGAAATATCAAAACATTTCCCTTTTAGGCGTCCATTTCAAAAAGCAACAATAAACATTTAAAACAAACATTTAAATGTTTATGAAAATTGACCCCCTTATGTCCCCTTCATTAAGACAACTTAAAGTCATCAAGCCTAGGCATGAGGTACAACTTTAGATATGAAAAATCAACTAAGTCTGGGACTCAGTCCAAGGAGAGATAGAAGCCAAAACCCAAAGCCAACATTCAAACTGTTTCTGCCAGAAATAGAATGATGACTTGAGCAGAATTGCTGATGGTGCCACTACCACAAAAGGACTTACTAAAATTAGCTACTGCCAAAAATAGTAAGTTAACTTCAAAACCCTTCAAAAAGCCAGCTGAACAACTACACTGCCCAAAATGTGAATTGCAGATGATTGAACTGCTGCTAGAAAGATACTGCTATAAATAGACTTACTAAAAATAGCAACTGCTATAAATAGTAAGTTTTCAAAACTTCATTTGAGCAGTAATCATGACTTACTATAAATAGTTAGTGTCTCCAAATGCCTTTTGAATACAATCCGGGAAGCCAACATGACTTACTATAAATAGTAAGTGCCTAGAAAATTTATCAGATGGAGATGCATGATACACCATTCTAAAGCTCTCTGAAAACCCAAAAAACTCCACCAGACATGCATCAAAAACCCCTGCATGCAAGCCCTCAAAACTGCATCTGAAACCTCCTAAAAAATAGGAAACCCTAATTTTCAGTTCTACTTAGCCTATGAGTTTCCAAAAATAGGTTAAAACCTCAAGAAGAGTGTAGGGCTAAAATGGGGACATTACAACAACACATTCAAACTATTGCATAAAGTAGTGGGTCAAGCTATTTAACAGCTAGTAGATGATAAACATCAACTATGTCATTTTTTGCAAATATTTTAGTGGTCACCGTGTGAAGGTTCTGTCTTTCTCTTTTAAACAAACAAATCCATCTAATTTGTCTTCATAAGCAAGGGGTATGTTACTTGTGACCTTTAAAATATTTATATTTGCATTTCCTGTTCCTTTCAGTTTGACTCCATGTACAATAGATAGTGAGTGAATCTGCTTAATGTCCACAACATCACCATCAAACAGATCCAACACCTCAACTTTATCCCCTTCTTAGATTTTATCAATACATTTTTGTAAAAAAAAAAAATACACATTATATTGAGATATAAAACATTTGATAACACACAAATAAACATTCGGTAAATATTTATAAGAAACTAGAAAATGGCGATAAGAAACTTGAAACCATGCACCTAACATATTAAACAAAAATTAACTTCCCGCTATTTGATACAAAATGGATATTTTTTAGGTTGTGTGGAGTATTTTAATTTTTGTGATTAGAATCACACCATTACACTCCACCTTTGCTGCCATTGTAGGTTATGCCTCTTAGTGTAATTAAAATGTTAAAAAGAAATTGCAATTTACCATTTATGCAAACAATTTGACAATGCTAGCAAGGTGAGTCAATCCCAAGCGTAGTGTAGCAAATCCTATCTAGTAGGTGTGGAGGTAAGAAGTTTAGAGAAATATCATTTCTTTGAATAAGTACATCCTAGAGAATTACAAGATTGAAAAAAAAGGACAACCCACCCTCTACCTCCCACTGAGATGGTAGTTCTGCTGCCTCACATGATCATTAGGGAGCTCAAGGACCTTAATCCTACACCTTGTCACTTTTTCCAACATTATGTTCTCAAGGTCCAACTCCAATCTCAAGCAAACCATGCTCAAATTCTCCCAAACATGTAATTTTGTCATTCTGCATTCTGACATGGACTACATAAGAGTTGCAAACAAGCCAAACAATAGACTCATAATTTGCTCCAAGATTTAAGACTAAGCCAAAACTAAAGAGGGCCAAGGAAGGCATGGAGAAGGGCTTCATGTGCCGATAGCTGTAGGAGCCAATGAAGTTGAGTTCCACCATCAGGACCCAAATGGTTTTAAGCTCATGCCCATCCCCATCCCCATCCCCATCCCCATCCCCAAGCGCATCCCCATATGCCTCCTAGTAACTAAAGTTTTTAGCCATATGCTTTATTAAACTCCAAGTGAAGAGTAAATAAAACTCAAATATAATGAAAGAAAAACAATATTATTTAGAAGTTGCAGTCTTGAAAGGATAATGTGTTCCAAAGCAGTAATGCCTATCAAACAAATACTTCCAGTATAACATACATTAAAAAGTAGTATCATCCTACCAAATAAGAGAGTGATTAACTATGACATTTCTAGATAACAAAATGTTCTTCTCACTAAGGAATTGTTAAGTAAAAATAGAATTTCCACAAAATTGTAAAAGATTGCGAACTGTCTAGAATCATCTCTTTGAGAAACGGTAAGAATTATATCTATGCATGCAAAAATCATCATGCATTAGAAAAGACAAACAAATGTTTTTTTGCACTTTGACAAAATAAATATTATAGAAATTAACTTCAAGGAATAATAATTAACTCAATATATTGAAGTGCAGAAAGCACAATCTCACGAATGACCAAACTGAAGATATTTTGCCATATAGGAAAGTATTGTGAGAATTGGCCTAGACTTTAGCTATTGATAATCTAAAATATATTCCATATTAAGCATACTCTTTCTTTTCATATTAGAACATTTTTATTTTACCCTTTAAAGTTTGAACATAGTAGCAAAGCACTTGCATTTCCTCGAAAGTAAATGGAAATAATTTAATAGTTGGTGGCTTTATGAATCTATGAAATGAAACATCCAAATTTCTTATTTACAATAACTAAAGCATTTACATGGGAGAAATATCTTACCTGATGGAGAGAAACATTTAAGCGGGACTGCTTTCATAGGATGCTTTTGGAACTTCTTTCTTGCTTTCAGTTTGATGCAACAACCAAAACTGTCAACCAACAAAAAATGTTATCACATGCCACTTAGTTAATACATTTCAAACTTGTATCATTCATAACTCTTGGAAAAATAATTTTTTCTTATTGCCTTAAGTGAAAGTATCATAATGCACTAGTATTATAGAATCTTATTAAACTTTTCAAGGACCAAAAGTACACCAGAATTTATATTTTTTACAACCTTATAAAGTGACTGAGATCAGTGATATGTTTGTTTACACAGGCATATTGTATAGAATTTACATACATAGTGTTGGAACCTTCAAATTTTAGAAAAAATTGAAGTGCCCATGATGAGAAAGTTGATTGCAACACTCAAAAATGCACTTGTGAAATTTGTCCTGGTGGCCTACTTTGAAAAATCATAATTTAAAGCCTGTTCAATTTCATGCCAAATCACTTGGTGAGCATATTCATCTACCATATGTAAGTGTGTATGTTTGATTGCAGCTTCCTATGATTAAATTTGATAGAATTTTGAAGCACCAAGTTGGAGGGTTCTATAAAGATTTATTGTCTGTACATTATTAGATTTGCTAGGATGGTCAACTTTGGAGGCTAATATTTTTGAGTTGGGTGATTGTCATGATAAACCAATCAGTGTTTGAAATTTTCTCCATGTTAATATGCTCACATTTCCATTCTCAAATCCCCAACATCTCATTTGATATTTTTTCAAAATCAAAAGTTAATGGAGTTTTCACAGTATATGCATTTCTAGAAGGTTTCAAAGGGGTCAAATTTGACCTTTAATATTTTGTGAAGGAAGTGGATTGGCACAAAGCCCTTTTGCACACACTCTTATTTGACTTAAATGAACGAGTTCCCCAAGTGGTGGCTTTCCAGGAAGAGATCTAGTATTTTTTCAAGGTGGTGACTTGGTGAGTTTCAGATGATTTTTGACAGGTGTGGTTTCAGAAAAGGCTAGGTGAGATACTTTGAACATTAATATCTTGCAATCCTTATGGCCTTATGCAAATCCATTTAGTAATCCTGCTCCCATATTATCAACCAACATGTTGGTGCATTTTCGTGGCTCTGGGAGAATGTTTGATTAGTTTTCCAAGGTGATTTTGGAAGCTACTTAACTCATTCCAGTCACAGTACAAGGTGTTAGGAAGCAAATTCTGATGAATACCCACTCAAGTTTAGGATTCATCTCGGATTCTTGAGGGAATAATTGTAAGAAATAAGATGTCATGAGATGGGGCATGACATCTTCCCTTATCCAAGATTTCTAATGCATGATGATTTTGGGTCTTGGTAGTGTTGATTGTGTTATAGCCAAGGAACGCCAAATCAAATGGGATCCATCTAAATATGAGAAAGATATTTTGAAGCTCCATGATAATCTGATTAATGGTCTACATAAGTTTGTTGGGGCTTCCAAAATCTTGACAGAGCATAAGAAATAATCTTACTAGTCTATTTATTGTTAGAAGAAAAAACCTAATTTTCAAGTTTCTACAAGTAAAATGCTAATAGGTCAAGAACTTCTCACTCTGTAGAGGCTATAAATTATATGGCATCCTCAATGAGTAATGTTTCCAAAATCTCTACAACCTTGGTATGCCATATATTGAAAATTAGCAAAGCAAGAAAAGAAACAAAATGGACTCCGCTTCTAGAAGCAATGTTAAGAAAAAGCCTACTCAAGATTCAATGAGTCAGATTTCAATCAAGAAATTTTGAAAAAATATTTTGATTCTCTTTCCTTTGGCGATTTCTTATTCTGCAAAAAGGGTGAGTAAGGCTGTAGAAGCTATCACTAAACATTTAAAGAACACTATGTTGTAAAATAAATGTTCAAGAATAAATGGATCTATTTCCTATAGCTTAAGCTCAAGTGACAAGGAGATGATAGAATTAAATAATTCAGAAACATCTAGTAGGCCTGGTTCTAATGAGTATGCAGAGTGAGAATCCGAAGTCTTATAATAATGTGACTTGGTAGATAAATCAACAAAACAAAATAAGAAAGATTGATAATGAATATGAATTGCCAATGAAAAATATTAGAAGGCTAGAGAGTTATTAGTGGCCTATAGATAAAACCACTGATGATACTGTGCATAACATTGAAGAAATCTGCATATATTAGAAGAGAAGAAAGACGGTACATTGTCACTAAAGAAGAGACACAAATGCTAAAATGGATACAAAATTTAGCAATGCTATGGATGGATCAGAGCCTTTGAAAAGAGACCCAAAGACTTTGCACTCAAACACACGATCATCAGAGGATTTTAATATTACCTCTAATAGGAAGTTCGAGAGAGTGAAGGAGTTTAAATCAAAGAGAGCCAAAGATAGGAGAAATACAGATACTAAGTTTCCTCTATTTGATGGCTCTCTCTCTAATCTACAATTAGATGTTAAATGGAATCACCTGAAGGAATAGGGAAGTGTTACTGGTCTGATAAACATAAAAGATGAGCCATTTTGAGGAGTAATAAACTTCCTGTTCTTGGCCTTGTATCTCGAGATCATGTTGTGCTGGTTTTCATCAGCAACATTCTTACAAGGAAGACATCAATCATTAGCTCGATTTGAAACATTTGAGCCTGCACAAAGAACATGGCATCAAACATTAGGCGGATGAGCATAGATAGAAAATGAATATGAAAATAGAAAGGCTCGTTTGGAGAAAGTGGACATTCATACGTTGAGTGGGAAAAAAACATGGTTGTGGCATTAAAAACATGAGTTCCTTGGACAATATGTATTCGGAGGAAGGAGACCCTAAAGGCCAGTCGAAGATATTGCATTTGCAGTTGTACGATTTGTTGCCAAAAGGGTACTTTTACATGTATCAGGGTGGAGCTTCTCCCGTTGGACCTTGATTTCATGATAATCAACATATAGAAATGAGATTAGTAAGGGATTTGAGAGGGGTTTTGGCAGGTGGTCATCTTGGTTATGAGGAGGTTGCAGGTCTACTTAAGGATGTCCTTCCATTTAATGGGCGCTAGAGAAGGCCAAACATTGTTAGTGAATCATTTCTTGCAACATTTTTGATTGGTCAGTGCATGAATGGAGAAATAGATCATGATCTTAAAGCATATTACCTTGCTTTTGATGACGAACTTGATCCTCCACCTATAGCAAATGTCAGGTCATTGACACATTATGGAGAACCCTATGATGGAAACACACGTTTCTTTTATTTGTAGCAGCAGTTAGAGTAGGTTACAGAGAAACTTGTCTTATGCATGGGGCAAAATGGATGCCTCCAAAAGGGGGTGTAACAGAAGAAAAAATGCTTGAAGTCATGGGAGAGCCTCGAGGAGGATCAGGTTGGATTCACATACATAAGTCAGAAGAAAACTCGAACATCCTTATATTCACTTATTGGTCTAAGGGAGCATATCAAAAGGTGTCCACCCATTGCAACAACTAAGAAAGTTCAACAATTTGTGAAGGCATCTGGAAGAGAGGCAATGGTGGCTGGTTTATCATGAAGGTTATGAGGAGTCTTTATTAATGTTCATGAGAAGACGGGGATTTGATTCTGGATTAATAGTAAAGGGCGAGGAGGGTTCATTATCTTTAAACCAAAGCATGGTCAGTAAATGCTACGTATGGTCTCCCTGAGAATTATTGCTCTAGATTTCGTGTTGTGGCATCAACTGAGGATAATGTGACTCAGGCTGATGGAATTCTCCATGAAACTTTCAGTGTTGATATTGATATAATAGATTATGGTTCTCGACCAACTCAAACTCCAAGAACTGATAGATAGGTTGCAAAATATATTGAGCCAGGATTATCTACTCTTCGAGGTGAAAAAGGTCCAATCTATGATCATATTTTGTTGAATGCTTCTATGGCCAACCACTTACTAGGATGCTCGGGTGCATCTGTTATGCCTTATGCTCTGGAAAGGTCCAAAGAATCTATTGCGAGTGGAGGAGATCGTGAGAAGAAAGAGCAAGTGCCCTAAGGAGTTTCTCGCATCCCTGCAAAGGCACCCTAAAAATGGCACGACATTGTGGTAAGTCGAATGCTTTTCTCGTACCCTCACAGAAAGCCAAGCCAGAAACCCTAAAGCCAATGTGGTATTGTGATTGAGGTTGCAAAGAGATCAGAAGGAGTGTAGTTTGGTCTTTATGATCATATGGATGGTATTGAGCAATAAATAGTTAGATTGGAGGATTGGATGGTTTTAGCAACACACAAAGTGACTATTGTTGAGGTCATATGCATGGATTTGGCTCTTGCAATGGATAACTTAAAAGTTAAAGGTTGTACTACATAGTAGCAATGTAGAAATCTATAGTATTTTCTCAGCCCCCGCTCTTTCTAGAGATGGGGCTGTTCAAGCATAGTAGAAAGGGTATATAAAGCTAATTTCAAGATAGTAGATAGAGATGATAGAGCTGATATAGTCCCTCCTCTATTTTGAATCTAATAACAACTATGTGAACAATATTGAGTTAAGCATTATAAGAAATTAAGACCTAGGAATACAGGGTTTTCTAAAAAATGACTTAATGAGAATTAATCCCTTGACTGCTATGAAAAACAAAGAGAAAAACCTAGTTTTGGAAAAAAAAAAGGGTTGTACCTTGATGTCATGATCAACAGCTCCTGTTGTGAGAAACCTCGTGAGATGATGAAATTTGAGAGTGAGAGCGATCTTTGAATCGTGTCATGTTATCTGCACTGTGTCACCCTTCATTTTTGCACTTCCACCCAACAAATGAATGAATGGATTTTACTTCACTCGAGGATCTATTGTCCAGTGTTTTGGCAGGAAATCAGTTTTATTTATTTATATATAACTTCAAATATACATACATACATATATATATATATATATATATATATATATAATATTATATAAGATAATAAAATACATATAATGCCATTCAAATAGATATATAGATATTTATCGAAATAATCATATATATAAATTTATTAATATATATATACGGTAATATAATTATATATACATATATATTAATATATACATTATATATATATATATCGCTATTTCAATAATCACATTAAATCACATATAATCGCATACTCATCGATTGATGTATATACACAAAGAGTATATATATATGTATATACATGTCTTAATTGTCCAAACAACATTCTCATATGTCTTAATTGTCCAATTGACATTCTCATATACATGTATATATATATATATCTTAATTGTTTATTTGTGTGACTAATCATTTAGTCATTTATAGCTGTGATTTTACCCGACGATCAAATTAGTCATTTATTTAGTCATTTATAGTTGTGTTGTAAAAAATGACTAGAATTTAGTCATTTTTAGTTGTCGTGACTAAAACTTTTAGTCATGTAGTCATTTATTTGCCAAATTATGTAAATAAGGCACAATTAAGTCCATTTTATTAAAAAAGGGCCCTAAACTTACTGTGAATGTGTAAAACACATTACAACACTAAATCAAGGCAACATTAAGCTCATTTATTATTAATTATTTCCCAAATTAAGGAAAAAGGGATACTTTTTTCCGTTACTACAACTATTATAAGAATTACTTGCATGATCCTCTTTCATAGGACATTCTTGGTTACTTAAGACATATGAATAAATAAAATGCACTTTGTTTTGGGTTGGCATGAAAAATGACAACAAATTTAGCATAAAATGTGATACATGCTAATAAAAAAAGGTGAAACTATCTAGACTCTAAGAACATTATAATTGTTATTGATTCTAGTAGCAGAATGGAATAACATTTCCATGGATTTTATTGAAGGATTACATAATTTAAGTAGGAAAATACTATTTTAATAGTGACTAACCATCTTTCTAAATGTGTCTGTTTATGTTCTTTGCCCAGGTATGTATCATGCTTCTATGGCCAAAGTTTTCCTTCACCAAATATTCCAACTATATAGTATGCCAACTTTCATTATCTATGACCATGACCATGTGCCTTCTAACAAGAATTGTTCAAATTGAAGGGAATACGATTGAACATGAACTCAATATATCACTCATAATAAATGGTAAGACACAAGCAATCAATAAATTTTTAGAGACTTACTTACATGTTACTTTGTGAAAATAATACAAAAAGGAGATCATTTAAAAACCATCATAGATGACAACAACCTCTTCTTATAGACCATTGAATTTTTAGTTCATGCAAGTCTCTTTTAGTAAATCTTCTAAAACAAGCATTGAGTTATCTTCTACCAATAACTCATTCCACCCCCTCTGACCAAGCCATTGAAAGGCTCATTATTACAACCTCCCATTTTAACTTATTATTGGTTCTATGACCTAATAAGAGACTCACCTTTAACAAAGTCTCTAGACAAATAATGAAGGAAAATTTAGTCCCAATTGGACTAGGGTTCCTACAAGACAACCCATCAAAATTCAATTTCCAAAATCCTTTTGTGGGAAAATTCCATTGATATAACCTTCCATTCATCTTTATTATCTCCAAGCTCATTAATGAGAAATCTAAGTAATTATTATTGATTAATTTATATTAAATTAAATCTTAAATCATTTTTTTATTGAATTAAGAACTATAAACAACTTATAGATTACAAGGATTACAAGAAAAATATTGTCCAACAACATAAAGAAACAAGGAGCAACAACAACATCAACTACAACAATGTTGTATAACATCATAAACTGTTGTCCTACAACAACAACAACAAAACAATAGATTGATCTTAGTTAATGGAATCCACAACAAGGAGAAGTGGTCTGAGATGATCCCTTGTAGGTAAGGTGTAGCTGATAATTACACACCTCCACTTTCTACAACCTGTGGAGCTCAAAGCTAAAGTCACCCAAAGCACCTTTTTACTGATTGTACAATAGGGATCTATAATCAGAACAAATTTATTGCCAAACTGGATGTCACGCATTTTAAATTTTACCTCCAAAACATTGAGTTGTGTTTGAAGAACATCCATTGTCTATTTGAGATCAAAATTAGCTTGGACAACAGATTGAAGTACAAGGATTTTTAGAGAGATATTCACACATATAATCGTCGAATCAACTTTCAAGGAATGAAAGGTGTGAGAGAGAGTTGTCTACATCAGAATCTCCAAATGTGTTTAAGAGTGATGTGTCTTAAGGTCTAAGATAATATTGTGAGATGAGGAGAGACCAAGAAGAGTAGTTCTCCAAGACCAAGTTAGGGGAAAAAGTACAGAGAAGTTGGAGAAGAGAAAGTTCCAAATATACTGAGCATGGGGACAAAACCAAAAGGCATGTTTGATAGTCTCTTTTTTGGAGAAAAATGGGCAAGTTGGAGAAGGAGAGATGAAGGAGAGACGATCGCTAATAGGGACTTTAACATGGAGAATTTTCTAGGTAGTCAACTAGGATTGAGCATCAGCTTTAGACTTCCAGATTAAGGAGCTTAACTTGTTCCACCTTGACCTACTAAGTTTATAATGCCATTTAAGGTTAATTTGGTAGGATAAGGGGATAGATGAAAGGAGTTGTTTATATATAGGTTAGAGAGGGAAATTTTGGAAGTTTTGATTGTTGGGCCATTTCCAATCGTTAAGGAAGTTGTCATGACAAAGTGTGGACAAGAGTTGCAACAACTGAGGTTTAAATAATTGCTTGATTATTTGGATTGGGGTCTTATAAGACATGGGAAGTCTAAAATAAGATTTAAGTTGCTGCCACATTTTCCAATCGAATGTTAATGGGTCCCATAAGTCTTGAAAAACTTGAATACCTTTTTTAAAGAGATGTCTACCTTTGATATTTTTGATAATGACCAAAGGATAATTATCAAGTTGGACCAAATGGTTCCACTAGATGGAAGAAGAAGCAAAACTCAAACCATGATTGAAGTTTTGTTCATACCAAGTTAATTTTTTGGAAGTAGTTTGCCACACTTTCTAAATGGAGTTAAAGAGGGTAGAACCACGAGTTTTAAAATAATGGGTACAAAGAATTTTATCTTTCCAACTGACCAAGTCCCAAGAGTGACTAGCAGTGGTTGTTTGAATGTGGTGGCATGCAAGATACTTCCAAGGAGCATCACCATCCAAGACTCTCACAATCCATTTTGTTATGAGACAAATGCCCCGAGTATAAGGGTATATAATTGGGTAAGTGCATAAAGATCGGTAGCAATTTTGTGGCCACTTTTTTTAAAAAAAATTGAAAACTCATAATGTGAGCACATTATAATGCGCTTGCATTATGGCTTGGTGTGCCGAGCCTGAGGCTCGGCTACCATAAGCCCATAACGCGAGCACATTATAATGCACTCGCGTTAAGGCATGTTAAAAGCAAAAAAAAAGAATCAAAATTTATTTTCTTTTGTGATTGGTTTTTTTTGTTGCATGCAGCCAAAAACCTCAGAATTGCGCACTCGCGTTCTAGGAGGTGCTTTTGTGAAAAATATCCATCAACGGTTGCTGATTCATCACCAGGATGTCGCCACGTCGACGAGGAGGTGAAAGAGGTAAGGATTGTTTATTTGTTTTTTTGAATTTGTTAGTTTTAGGTTGTATTTGATATTTATTTTTTGAAATTGTAGGAGATGTTAATCAACCTAGAAACCCTCCTCAAAATCCATAGCAAAAACAAAATCCTCAACAAGAAAATCATCAACCACAACAACAACCTCCTCCAATCCCTCAATGCCCTCCTAGCACTCAACAAAGTTTAATGGGTGAAATTGAGAACAATAGAAAACAAATTGAGGATTTAATCAGGAGGTTGAACAATCCAAATGGTTCAACTGCGAAAAGAATGACCCTGGCAACTTCACTGTAAGATATGTTAAAAAATTTAGATTCAATTAGCAAACAATTATCTGGTTGGTAGGATAGGAGGTAGGCGGCTAGGGATTTTTATCAAGATAAATTATCATATAAAGATGTAAAAGATTTAAAAATTACAAAATTAGATTTGTGTGCATTATTCATTGACCCACGGTTAAATGGAAATCTCTCCCTCAATGCGAAGAGGTTTCCTATTCATTGGTGCAACCACCAAGAGATTATGAAATGTTTTTGGGATAGGTGGTACATGGTTTTTGATGACCCACCATGCAACAATTGTGAAGTCCCGCAATATTTCCTCAGGAAACTATACGTTGAGTTCATCTTGAATAAAATACTAAATTATTTTGATATGAGGGACTTCTAGGGGAGCGGTGGGGGGTCGGCACAAGATAGACCCGGTGCACAACTAGATCCTAAGCGAAAAGCGAGATGACCTCTCGCTAGGACGCCTCTTGAGCACATCTTCATCCCTTTTGTTGTGAAGCAGAGTGCCAACGTAGAGACCCTGCAAGCCATCAACTCTTTGACGCAAAGTGTCATCCAACATGTTAGCCCTCTTGTACAATGCCATCTAGGGGAGTCTTCGACAGGTGGGCTTCGATCCCATGTGTGTCAATCTTGCGGGGTGACTTGTTCATATGACCCCATCGACACTCAGGAGGCTATTGCGCAGGATTCATCTGTAGCTATGGAGATGGAGAGGGCAACTGACATTTTGCATGATGTGTATGGCATTGATAGTCAGGTAAAAGTTAGCATCTTCATTGAATTTAATATATTAAATTTTGATTTTGAAATGCAAGATTAACTAATTTAGTTTTATGATTTTAATAAACTTGTAGGGTCACAGTGTTGATACTGGATACACCGGCCCTATACCTACCTATTTTTGTATTACACCTATCAGTGGGGTATGTAACTAGTAAATAATTATAAATTTACTACATGTTAATAACATTGTTTTACGAATGGTATTTTAATATGTGATTTTGGATGTTGAATAGGCTAATATTGGAGGTTTCGAGGGAACACCCCCTGGTGCCAATGGATTTAGTCAAACCTTCATGCAGGTAGTAGAACAAAGAGTTTAACTAATGAATTGTACTTAATAGATTTGTGTAGTTTATATTCATATCGTTGATTGCGTTGCATTGCACATCACTAAAACTCAAAGCATTACTTCACATTCCATAACTAATAACCAGATGTTGATAGATGACAAAATTTCAACTACAATATAGGTGTTTAGAAAGTCAACATAAGTAGTGATGCAATTACTTCACATAGCATAAATAGTAAGTCTAAGAGTAGCTTCCAATTGCATTTGCTTGTCATGGCATTCCATGAGACCACATTTTACTGAGGCATCTTTTTAAACAGTTCACTGCCTTGTCTATGCTCCAAACTAGGCACCCATTATGGCCTACTCTCATAGATCTGAAACTCACTTTCAACTCTTTTGGAGCAACTGTCCCAAATCTGGCTTTTAACGTTGAATTAGGCCACAATTAGGCTTCTTTCTCAAAGAGACACCTCTCTAAACACACAACCAACACTTGAAACCTCCAAACAATCAAAAGATGGCTAAGAAAACCTTAGATTATTCAACTTTCAGGTCTCCTCTCGCTTATTTAGACCCCTTTTCATAAAACCCTCACTTTCCTTGCAATCAATTAGGGCTTATTCAAAATCTTATGCCCTAACCTCTCAAAATATTATAATCACTTCAATCAGGCTCATTTATGCCTTTACATGCTCATTCCATCCTCAAATAGTGCTGCCCCAAAGATCTGCATACACTTCCTTCACAAAATCACTCTTTTTCACTAGTTTTCACCCTCTTTCACCTAGGGTTTCTCACTTATTCACTTCTCTAACCACTTAAAACCTCTCAGATCTTCTAAACACCCTCCAATTCACCTTCTCTCATAGTTTTCAGGGGATTTTATCTACTTCTAAACCCTTGTCCTCTTTTCACTCACTCTAGCCTTGTTTAAAAGGCACCAAAATTGGTTTTTCACTGGGGTAGCGAGGAGAACTAACACAAAAACTTCACCAAACTAATTCCTTACCTTCTACACCTACTCCTACTTCAGACTGGTCCATTCCACCAAGAAATAGTTGCTACAAAAAGGTGGAATGGACTTTTTAGTTCATTTGGGCAATCAAACCCTTAGCCCCTATTTTTTGACCGCCTAGAGAAATCAGGTCACCAAAAGCTTGAAACTCAATATCAAACACTCAAATTAGTTTTAAATTGATGCGAAAACCTAAATCCTTCAATTCACACACATTAAAAATGCACTACCACCTACATGGAACTATACACTAGCAGCTAATGGAGGAAGACACAGAAAATAGCAGTATAACAGTTATATTTTATTAGTTTTCTCCTTCAAAATGCTTCAACAACTGCTAACAACGACGAATCACATATTTTAAACACTTTCCCAATCATTTAAACTTCCTAAGCACCTAATATTGCCTCTACAACTACCTTGACTCTTCATATTCCTCCACTTGGCATCTTTTTGCATTTTTGCAACGTTGATTGATAACTTTTGTTAAGATTCCACAACTTTACAATTTATGCCTAAAATGGCTACCAAAGATCATTACAAACTCAAAAATGGAGCTATTTAAGCCTTATTACATCATGAAAATACTTATACAAATTCTAAATTCTAAATTTTCCTCATGGAGGCATGCTCTTGTAAAGGTGCACCTGGACCACTTTTTCAAATAGCTCACCGCCTTTTCTATGCTACCACATTTTTCATACATGTCTACCAAATAATTTTATCAAACAGTTCATTTCCTCACTGCTATGGCTAAAATCTTAAAAAAGGTGCTTTCCAACAAACTATGGATGCTTGGAAAAAATCTATCAAAGCATAATAGTAAGCAATAGCATAGACAAGCCAGTTAGTAGGTTGAAAAATGCCTTCCATCACCATGAGACAACATTTCTTCAAATAGATCACCACATTTTCCATACATGTGTACCAAAGCATTTTATCAAACTACTCACTTCCTTGCTGCTATGGCTAAAATCCTAAAATAGGTGCTTTCCAACAAACTATGGATGCTTAGAAAAATATCTATCAAAGCATAATAGTAAGAAATAATACCATAGAGAAGGCAATGAACTGTCTGAAAAAATTCCTGAAAGAAATGCGGTCTTATGGTGACGGAATGCCATGACGTGCATTTGTTTGTAATGGCATTCCATCACCATGAGACCCCATTTCTTTGAGGCATTTTTTCAAACAGTTCATTGCCTTCTCTATGCCACCATAGTTATCGCATATGTCTATGAAAGAATTTTATCAAACGGTTCACCGGCTTGCTGCTATGGGTAAAATCCTTAAAAACACATGCTTTCAAACAAGATATGGATAGGGCAAATAGTAAGCATGATAGTCAGAAATATATAGTTTAATAAGTACTCAAAATTTTGTTTATTATCTCATACATTATAAGTCATGACGTGGATCGCTATTGTAGTTTTTGTGATTGAATAATTTATTGTTTTATTTTCAGCTGTTGCAAGCGGAGACACCTCTGAATGTGATGAGGGCAATGGAGATCAGTGTTTCATCTACTATAGAATCCTCAATGGCTCTAACAAGGGAGGTATGAGGAAAATTACTAAATTTCAATTTACATTCGTTGTTATAGATGTTAGTTCTAGTGAAAAAGCAAACCATTATTGATTCCTGGTTTAATTTCTATTTGGATGGTTTATACAGGGCTTCAACACACCTCAGCCTAGGCGTACGAATGTTTCCCTCGAGGAGAGTGATCATCAGATGGCGGTAAGTGATTATTTTGTTAAATATATAATCTTTTATAATATAATTTCTATATATTAATGTCTTTACTTCTTATTGTAACAGATAAAACTTCACGAAGAACTAAACACTAGGAGGAGCACCAGGAGCACTCCTCAACTACAACATAAATGAGTGATAGACGTATCACCATCTAATCGACAAGCAAAGGGAAATATTTCATTTCGAGGGGATGGAGAGCGATGACTTTTGATTCCAGAGCCCTTTGTTGTATGCCTACATGGCATTTTTGTACATATTTTGTATTGGATATATTTGGCATTGTATGCCTATATGGCATTCTCGTAAGCCTATATGGCTATTTTGTACCTATATTTCATACTTATATCGACATATATTAATGTATGCCTACATGGCTATTTGGTTAATACAAATCTTTTTTATCAATGTTGTCCATATTTTCATTCAAAAGTCATGGTTCAATAGATATGAGTTACACGTATTCAAGTGTATACTTCACAACTTACGTGTATACTTTGTGACTTACGTGTGTTCTAATGTATACTTTGTGACTTACTTTTTTTCATGTGTATACCTTGTATTCATGCATATACTTTGTATTAATTTGTGTATACTATGTATTCGTGTGTATACTTCAAGGCTTATGTGTTTTTGAGTACTTGTGCTTCCCTTTTTCACATGTACACGCTTGACTTATTCACGTGTATACTTATTAATTGGTTATCCCTAGTAATTTTTTGTCCTTCATGGTTTCTCTTGAATATTAATTGATTGATGCTAAACAACTTTATGTAAAAGCAAAAAACATGTTTTCAATTGGTATTGCATGAAATGATTCATAAAAAGATTTCAAAAAGTATCCTTGATATTACAAAAGGATATATGTTTATACACTTCGATTGTGCAGTCACCCTTTCATTCTTTCAAAGAAAAATCTACCTATGCCACTGTTACACTGCACAGGTAAACTAGATTTTGTATTGTGGAGCTATATTAAGCTACCACTCTCAAGACCAATGTAACAATAATACAAAATAATGTTTGAGACTGCAAGAAGATATCAAAATGGCTAGTGTACTAAACAAATTCTTATGATTTCTGAAGAATGTTGATAACTTTACTCAGTTGGCTTGTTTTTTCAAAATCATACAAATTGAACCCTGGCATCAATAGACTATGTATATCAAGCTACCACAATTCAAGTTCCAACGATGAATATTTATCATGCATGTTTTAAATGACATTCAAGTTTATGGTGGTTTTGTTGTTTATATGATGTTATGCGATATTCTAATCCTAATTCATGCTTCTAGGCTGCATATATATATATTTTTATTATTATTTTTATATATTTTTTGTACTAACGAACCGAACCCCCCTCCAAAAAAATTTGGCCGAACTGGTGAACCAAACCCCCAAACCCAAACCCGAACCTCATACAACCTCAAAACCTCTTCCAACACTCTTCATTTTTCCTACACAAACTTAATTGACCACCAAATTATGCTGCCCCCTGACTTTACCCACTTTTACTCCCTCAAACCTCTCTTTTTCATTGAAAACCCCTCTTTTCCCAACTAAGGCATCGTGCCATAACATAATTTTGACCTCCCCTATGCATGTAGACCTTTTGAACACATCAAACTCCACAACCTCACTCTATTTCCAACCTATTCTAACTTATTCTCAAGCAATTTCTTCTTTTCACCTCTTCTAGCCTTGTTTTTAAGGCCTAAATTTTGAATTTTCAACAGGGGTAGCATTAGTAATCCCTTCCAATGCCTTTACCAATGCTATTTTATTATACCTACTCCCTATCCTACTTACATCAGGCCCATTCCATTGAGACACAACCTAAACAATAGGTGGAATGGCCTATTTCAACATATTACACTCAAACCCTTGTATGAGCAAGTTCAAACCTATTTCCACAAGAATGGATTCTAATCAAATCTAAAACTATTCTACAACATATTTAGATCATCTTATAGAAAACTTCTGTTGTACAGACCCGTACACAGGTTGGAAATGAAGAAAATGCACAAAAATTAACAAAGAAATAGAGATATTTGATTGATATTCTCCTTCAAACTCTTCAACAACCACTAACTTCAAGTTTCCAATGATCATACATTTTTTTTATGGAAAAATCAGACTTCTCAACCGTCGTGTGTATGTTTCTCTTTTTTATTATTTTTCATGCCATCATAAGGGATCGAGTCGATTGAACGTAGCTCAGAGCAATTCTGCGTGTTTGGGTGCAAAAGAAGACCATGCCTAGCATAAACGTACCTATCAGGACGCGTTGGAGCAATTTTTTTGGTCACACGAATTGCAAAACGAAAGTTGCACCACTTTGCAACTTTAAACTGCTTGCATTTAACACTTATTCCATCAAGTGAAAATTGGACACCATAGGAAAATGACTCTGAGATTTTAAAAAAAAAAAAACTGAGAAAGGTTATTGTAGAGGGGTCCAACGTGATCCCATAGGCTCAGACGGAGAGTTCGTAAGCATCATGGTTTCCAAGTAATAGCCCTTCAAAAATTGTTTCCCTTTTGCACTTTGGACCCTTTAGGGATTGATCTGGTTGAATGTAGCTCAGAGCGATTTCACGTGTTTGGGTGCAAAATAGGATGATGTATAGCATAAACGTACCCATTCGGACGCGTTGTAACAGTCATTTGGTCACACGAGTTGTAGAACGAAAGTTGCACCACTTTGCAACTTTCAACTACTTGCATTTGACAACTTTTTCCCCAACTGAAAATTTTTCACCATGGGAAAACGCCTCTGAGATAGAAAAAATTGATAGAAGTTACTGTAGAGGGGCCCAACGCAATCCCATAGGATCATATGATAATTTTTTAAGCATCACAGTATTCGAGTAACAACATGCTGAAGTTTACAGTCATTTTGCACTTTGGACCCTTAAGGGATCGATCTGGTTGAACGTAGCTCAGAGATATTTTGCGTGTTTGGGTGTGAAAGAGGACCATGCCTAATGTAAACATACCTATTCAGATGTGTTGGAACAGTCTGTTTAGTCACACGAGCTGCAAAACGAAAGTTGCATCACTTTGCAACTTTCAACTACTTGCATTTGACAACTTTTTCCCCAAGTGAAAACTCGCCACCACAGGAAAATGCTTTAGATATAGAAAAAATGGAGAGATATTATTGTAGAGGGGCCAACGCGATCCCACAGAATTAGACAAGAAGTTTCTAAGCATCACGATATCCGAGTAACAACATGCTGAAATTTATAGCCATTTTGCACTTTGGACCCTTAAAGGATCGATCTGGTTGAACATAGCTCGAAGCGATTCCACATGTTTGGGTGTGAAAGAGGACCATGCGTAGCGTAAACATACGTATTCAGAAGCATTGGAAGAGTCTGTTTGGTCACACAAGCTGCAGAACGAAAGTTGCACCACTTTGCAATTTTCAACTATTTGTATTTGACAACTTTTTCTCCAAGTGAAAACTTGCCACCACGGGAAAATGCCTTTGAAATAGAAAGACCTGAAAGAGTTTATTGTAGAGGGGCCCAACGCGATCCCATAGGATTGGACAAGAATTTTCTAAGCATCACAGTATCCGAGTAACGACATGCTGAAATTTACAACCATTTTGCACTTTTGACCCTTAAGGGATCGATCTGGTTGAACGTAGTTCGAAGTGATTCCGCGTGTTTGGGTGAGAAAGAGGACCATGTCTAGCATAAACATACCTATTCAAATGTGTTGAAACAGTCATTTTGGTCACACGAGTTGCACAACGAAAGTTGCACCACTTTGCAACTTTCAAGTACTTGCATTTGACAATTTTTTCCCCAAGTGAAAACTCGCCACCACGGGAAAATTCCCTCGAGATAGAAAAAACAAAGAGAGATTACTATAAAGGGGCCCAACGCGATCCCATAGGATCAGATGAGAAATTTCTAAGCATCATGGTATCTGAGTAATAGTATGTTGAATTTTACAACTATTTTGCACTTTGGACCCTTAAGAGATCAATCCGGTTGAACGTAGCTCAGAGCGATTCCACATGTTTGGGTGCGAAAGAGGACCATGCCTAATGTAAACATACCTATTCGGACATGTTGGAATAGTCTGTTTGGTCACACGAGCTACATAACGAAAGTTGCACAACTTTGCAACTTTCAACTACTTGCATTTGAAAACTTTTTCCCCAAGTGAAAACTCACCACCACGGGAAAATGCCTTTGAGATAGTAAAATCCTGAGAGATTTTTAATAGAAGATCCCAACGTGATCCCATTAGATCAGACGAGAAGTTTCTAAGAATCACGGTATCCAAGTAACAACATGGTAAAGTTTACAACCATTTTGCACTTTGGACCCTCAAGAGATCAATCTGGTTGAACGTAATTTAGAGCGATTCCACATGTTTGGGTGTGAAAGAGGACCATTCCTAGCATAAAAATACCTATTCAGACGTGTTGTAAAAGTCTGTTTGGTCACACGAGCTACAAAACGAAAGTTGCACCACTTTGCAACTTTCAACTACTTGCATTTGACAACTTTTTCCCCAAGTGAAAATTTGTCACCATAGGAAAATGAATTTTAGATAGCAAAAACCGAGAGAGGTTATTGTAGAGGGGCCCAACGCAATCTCATAGGATCAGGCGAGAAGTTTTTAAGCATCATGGTATTCGAGTAACAACATGCTGAAGTTTGCAGCCATTTTGTACTTTGGACCCTTAGGGAATTGCTCTGGTTGAACGTAGCTCGAAGCAATTTCGCGTGTTTGGGTGAAAAAAATGACCATTCCTAGCATAAAAATACCTATTCATACACGTTGGAATAGTTTGTTTGGTCACATAAGTTGTAGAACGAAAGTTGCACCACTTTGTAACTTTGCACTGCTTGCATTTGATACTTTTTCCATCAAGTGAAAACTAGACATCATGAGAAAACCACTTTGAGATTAAAAAAACCGAGAGATGTTATTGTAGAGGGGCCCAACATGTTCTCATAGGTTCATACGAAGATTTTGTAAGCATCACGGTTTCTGAGTAATACCCCGTCAAAGATTGTTGCCCTTTTGCACTTTGGACCCTTAAGGGATCGAACTGGTTGAATGTAGCTCAAAGCGATTGTGGTATATTTTCAATGGAATTAGGTGGGAAGAAGATTAACTCCGTTTTAGTTTTGGTTTGGTTGGATTTCAAGTGATTTTGTGCATTTTAGAAGCCAATTACTGAGGGTTGGTCGGTATACCCTATTTTAAGAGAATCTTTTAGGTACTTTGTTTTACTGAGGTGTCTTAAGAGGATCAATTTGTATGTCAATAAACTCTTGCCTAACTTGTGAATGAAGAGGGTTTTGGGGTTTTTTATGTTAGAGGGCTTATCACGCCCTAAAAGTGGAGGAATTGGTGGTTTGATAGACTGGTTAATGATGCCCATTGGTGGTTTGCGTGTGATGGGAAGAATTAAGGGGGGTTGCTTGTTTTATGAAATCTGATCCAAAAGATTCTTATGAAGGTTTGATGTATGTTGAAGAAGGCTTAAAAGGGTGCCTAAAATAGTGGTTTTTTGTAGAGGTTGTTAAGGAATTATGAGAGTTAAGGTGGGAAAAATAGGTCTGCAGACCTACAAGAGTGACTAGGTGCAAAGTTGAAAATAAGCCAAGATTGAGTTTTGAGGGAAGGAAGGAGGTTGGAATCCTTTTCTATTGTGGAAGTGAATTGATTTCCTCCCTGTATTGTTATCAGAATCACTTCAAGTTTACATTTTTTTGCACTTTTTCACATTGACAACTTTTCAATTTTTTTAATTTTACATCATTTTGACAAATATGCAACATGAACTCCAAAATGACCCCAAAACCAACTAACATGACTTATTACATTTTAAATTGGTCTAATATGACCTTATTCAATTAACAAAACTCAAAACACAAAACTAAATTAAGACTTTCATGAACCAAATTTGCTCAATAACCTTGGTGCCCCTACACCAAATTTCATTATTTTAGCAAATCTCATTACAATGCCTTAAGTAGTTTGTTCCCACATATCTTTTACAATGTCACTCATACATTCGAGATTCTCTTATAATGTCTACATCATAGGTGCTCATTATGAGGTTAACTTCAAATGAGTAACTTCAGATTCCCTTGCAAAGCTTCACACGCTCTTTTACAATGGCTTCAAATCAGAATTGAGATTTCTCAAGATCATCAAAATAAGGATGTTGCATTTCTTTTTTGGATGAGATTCTCTTCGATGACTCATAAATCAACATTTTTTGCAATGAGAGACCAATCAATTTTTAGTAGTTTACTTACAAATACGCAAAGTAAAAGAAGAAAAAGAAAGAGCATCCAAAATGGAAATGAAATAAAAATAGATGGAAGGCATTTACAGATAGGCATGGTAGTATCTCAAATTATTCACTCCTGGTCATACATCTTCACTAGGAGTTCCAAGTTACCTATTGCATACAACACCTCTTATGAATAGAATATCTTGAAATTCGAGATGCTCTTGTAATGTCTACATCATAGGTGCTCATGATAAAGTTAACTTCAAACGAATAACTTGAAATTCCCTCACCAAGCTTCACACACAGTATTGTAATGGCTTTCAATCATAATTGAGATTTGTCAAGATCATCAAAATAAGGATGTTGCATTGCTTTTCTGGTTGAGATTCTCTTGGATGGCTCATAAATCTGCATTTTCTGCAAGGGGACACCAATCAATGTTTAGCAAGTTACTTACAAATAGGTAAAGTAAAAGAAGATGATAGCATTGGAATCAAACAAATTAATGTGCATACAAGTATAAAATTCATAAGAACCAATGTGCATATACAAAAAAATCAATCCAACAAACCATCCATGTCTACTCTACTCTTTATTGTGTCAATTATTGCCTCATGGTCAGACTCACGGACCTTCCACAAGGTCTTGTTCAAAGGTCTACCCCCATATTTGGTCAAACAAACATTGGATGCCATGACAAGGTTCGAGTAATGAAGAATCTTACGATGCCTGTGAAAGTCTTGAAACAGCCAATGTTTAACACCCTTATGTGGATACCTTCTAAGCCACGTTCTAGTAACCACAACTAAGCATGTACTTGCATTCAATGTTTTCTCCATCTATAATTGGGGCCTCAAATTTTTTTAGGCCTCAACACAATGACACAAGTAATAGTTTGTTCCCCCTACGTTCTCTTCATCTGCAATAGCTGCATTGATATGTGCAGCAAATCTATTGAAGTTAGTCAACATTACGAATACACTACAAAGTAAGAACAATATGGAATTTCAACAACTAAGCAAGTAGATATATCACCTGGTTGAAATAGATCTAATATGTGGTCAAAGTCGACCGATGATTCCATTTGTGTCTGTTCCAATGCAGTCAGAGGGCGATATGTGAAGTGGGCTAATATAACTTGTCAACCATTTGTCAACCCACTCCCTTGACTCACAATCATTCTAGTCTTGCATTGTACATGAAGAACAAAATCATGCCATATTTCATGTATCGATACTCCATGAACCTACATTTGAGCTAAGGAAAGAGTGTAGCTCATTCGATCTTATTAGTGTACAATAGTCCTCATATGGTGCAATATTAGTATCATCCATCAACCAAACAAATATATGAACTAAAGACGTACCATCATTACCTGGACCCATCGAAGCATTACACCACTCGACGATTGATCTTGCATCTATCAACTTTGCACTGTCTTTATACTTTAACTCTTCTCGTGCTAATGCTCTTTTCACGCATGCTCCTGCACAATCATGCTCCCCTTTTCCATGCCTGGCGTCACAAAAGTTCCACATATGCTAAACACTTGTAATGGCATGCATCTTGCACAACCAGTACAACATGCGTGAGTTCTTGAACTGTTTTGCACATTTATCCGACCATATTATATGTCGACCATATGTTATGCCCCTTTAAGCCAAACCACTATAGAACATCTAGAAGCAACCTTGTATGAACTCTGGAGAATGTGTGCGATCATCACTAATGTAAAAGTGGTACTCCCTCAATACCTTCCTTTGGTCCTCTGTACTTCAAATGCATGAATGAATGCTATGTGCACAAATATCAAAACCTGTGTGGAGTTGTAATACTATGACTGCACCTCATGCTGTGGCTATAGAGTGTAGTTCTCTGCAAATTCAACCACTGATATTATGCTTCCAACTAGAAAGGTGTCCTTGCATAGCTTGAATTGCGTGTCCAACCATCAAGCTCTATGGGTATGAATTTCATACTCAGATAGTATATTGTCATGAAACATGGACATAAACTGATACACTTGAATCTTCTCAATAACCAAATCACACCTTTTTTCTTGAGACCCATGTTTTGTAGCATATGCGACTATTTTATACTTCCCAAACTCTACTAGATTTTGTCCCACCTCATCTGTGCTTTCCATATGTTGACATGCTGGCATACGCTAGAAGCCACCCGAATGCTCGCATGAACCATCCAACCATGTTACCTTATAGAATATCTGGCCATCCTCTATTTCACATAATTTTTTCTATAAGAACTCTCTTGAAGATTTTGGTGGAGTTTTTATGCCACAATCTTGAAAAACATCGTTAGTATGCAACTCTAAACATATAGAACGATAAACATCATAATGGTTAGAGAATTCAATATGTAGTCTATAACAACAAGTAGTGTGTGTGTGATTTATCTTGACATAAAAAAGGTTTAAGAATTTCAAAAAATCTTTGACAAATACTAATTTGAGGATAATCATTTTGAAATTTATGAAAATTTTGGGTTTGAGTCATATCTAAAAAATGCTTTGGATGTGGCTCATGGTTCTGACTACCGATTCTCCTTCTTACCACATCCCTTTGATTCGGAGATGGCCTTGTGTTATTCTTCCAATACTCTTCAATTAGTGTTCTCAAGGCTTCAACAACTTCTTTATATTTTATGGTAGTCTCCCCGAGAATGTCCATAATTCATTTGAATCGGTGCCCTCAATTCTTTGTCGCCTTTGAACAGATCTTGATAAAGTTTTTCTACTAATTCTCATTTGTTCACTCGTCTTTTTAATGAGACGAGCTCTCTTTGTTTGACAACTTACCGAAGTCGATTTAATGACACGTCGGGTGATATCACTATCCTTTGAGCGTGAGGTCCTACCCACACTCTCATAAGCATCAATTAGATTCTTCACAGTAGTGTTTTCACTTGATGCATTTGATGTTCTCAACCCAAGATTCTTCATGATGTTTCTATACTTTACACCCCGCATCATTTCAACAAATAGTTGACATCTTGCGGTCTCATTTAGCCTTTCAAAGAATAATTTCCAAATCTTATCAGCATATCTTCTACAAGTGCATGCTGAAATCTTACCTTCCATGTGCTGCAAAATATCCTCATTAATATTAATCAAATACTTTGGCTTTATATGCAATATTCTAGGTGGTGTTCTCCTAGGTACATACATCTCAACATTAGGAATTTCATCAATATTTAATTGAGGTGGGCTAGATTGCATACCTTCGATCGAGGGTGGAGTAGAAGAAATACCTTGAGGTTCATGTGGGGATGATGGCATACCTTCTTCGTCAAATCAGAGTGATGATGTACTCTTCACTTAAGATGCATTGGATGGTGTCCAACAATATTCACTTGCGGTAGATGGTGTTCCTCCATATTCACTTGCATTAGATGGTGTCCCTTCATGCTCGCTTGTGCTTAATGGTGTCCCTTCATATTCAATTTTCGTAGAGGGTGTGTCTCCAACTATAGTATCCAAATCTGTCTTACCACGATGCTTTCGCATTCGTGCCTTTTGTGCTGCCAATTCCTTTTCCCTTTTTGATGGTTGAGGTTCCTCTTCAATTGGCTTGCTTTCATCAATCGTTTCCAATTTATTCTTTTCACGATATGCCGCCACCCGATCTCTCTCCTTTTTTTTGAAGGTTTCATACTCTTTGTCTGTTAGTTTCTTCCTTGTTCGTTTCTTCGGCATGGCGGATAAGTTTACCTATAGCATGGTAATGAGAAGAATATCAATTCCTCAAAAATGTATCCATTCAAATAAATCAAAATATATGTCATTCAAGGCTTCATAAAGAATACTTACAATCATCTTGTACAAGAGTATTTCTAGCATAGACAAAGGTCACATGATTTTTTTCAATGGAATGCCTTGAGGAGATGTGGTAATGTGGCATGCCATGATTGCAAGATAGGCTCAAAATGGAAGCATGGGCAAGCCATGTGGTATGCACATCCATAATAAAGGATTGAGAAATGATGTTTTAGTTTACTTCCTTAGAACTCATGTCATATATATGTGTATACAAAATGTGGAAGCATACATGGTGCAGGAGCACCATTGAATGTAAATTGGCCCATTCCACTCACTGTGATTACTGTAATTGGTGGAATGGGTTTGCATCATCAATAAATAGGTGAGGGAATTTTGTTTGTGTGCAAGGGAGGTCTAAAAGGGTGTTGGACATGAAGCCCTAGAGTGAAATTTTGAGTTTTCCACGAGATTTCGAGTGGTTTTGATATGCTAAAATGTGTTTTGTGTTGGGGTAGTGTGGTTTCTTGTTGAATTGAGTTTGTGTAGGCCATTTTAGACCTATTTGAAGTATTCATAAGATTGTGTCAGGGTTGGATGAGTGTTTTTCAATAAACCCCTAGTTTCTTGGGTAAAAAGGAAGGTTTTGTGATTTGACACTTTGGTGATGATTTTTTGAAAATAAATGGTGGAATCCTTGGTTTGATAACATATAGATTGTTTCCCAATGTATTTTGGTTTTTTGGAAAAGGATTTAAGATAAGGTCCTATTAGAACCAAAAATTTCATAAAATATTTATAAAGGTTTTTATCCATGAAAATCCAAATTCATGTTATCTTTTCATAAAAATCACTTTATTGCCATCCGTGAAGCCAAAATAGCCTTTTACCGCTATACCACTACCACATTGGCCACTCTATATAGCCCTCACCTTATACCACCTTACCGCAACCCCTTACAAAATAGCTCACGATATCACGGTAATAGAAGCTAACACTATACCCTTTACTGCTATACCTCGAAGAGTCAGAACATAGCCCACGGTAAAGCAATATATTAAGGAGGAGTAGTGGGATGATACTACGGTACCGCAAGAAGATAAAGGGTAGCCCGCGGTAGAGTGGTATGTTAAGAAAGGATGTAGAAGACATACAATGACACAACAGGGAGATAGAATATGATACACGGTAGAGCGGTATACTAAAGAAGAGCACCATGAAGACACTGTGGTACCGTAGGAAAGAAAAAGGTAGTACACGGTAGAGTGGTATACTAAAGAAGAGCACCAAGAAGACACCGTGGTACCGTAAGTGAGCCAGAGGTGATGTGTGATAGAGCAGTACACTGAAGAAGGTAAACACCAAAGAGGAGGAAATGGAGATGTTACACGGTATCGGTAAAGCAATCAAGTGGTTTGCCCAATGAAGTGTAAAGATTAAAAGAGCATCCCAAATCAAAAAATTTGGTAGAAATTAAAACAAATAGAGATCTTAGAGGTTGTAGTGAAAAAACATGCGAGAAGTCACAACTCTTGAAGATGTATATATACCAGATGAAAGAAAATGATCAAGGGGGGTTAGGGGTAGGAGTAGGTTAGAAAATTATCAGTAGGTAAATCAATTGCTGAAACAAAACATTATGTTGTGTATTGAAAAATCCTTTGAAATAATATAATGGACAAGAAGGCTTTATTTGGTGATTCAATTATGGTGTCAATTGTTTGTTGAATTTATTGAAAATATTATCTGGTTGTCTCCAAGGTTGACATTTCCTTATTATTTAAATTGATGTATCAAGGATATTTTCAATTTATCAAAGCACATTTGCTACTCTTGTGTGGTTCAGTTAACTGGCTCCTTCAAGGAAGGATTAAATTCTTTTAATTAATCATAGTAATCTGGAAAAGGTCATTTGGATCAATAAGAACTCGATAATTACATCCTTGCATGTTTATGCCAGGCATAAAATCATAAAAGTGTCAAGCAATTCGAGTTGTAACCATTAATTAAGTCACATATCACTCATCTCTTGACTCCATTAGTCCAATAGAAGTAGGCACTGGTCTTACCCATTTCATTTTAGAATTTTATAAAATCTTATTCAAACATTCACATCTCAAATTTTAGTAGGAGTATTTATTAAGCTTTCATCTATCCCTCACTATTTGCCACTGGGGATAGATTGCACATTTAGGAGTCACATAGTTCAAGTCTGCACCATTTACATAGGTACACCCGCCTAGGTCTAGCAGAGCTTGAAGAGAAGAAGGTTCAAATACACCATTTGGCCTTGTTTGTTAGCCAAAAACATATCAAGATCTTGGCAACCTCTTGTGGTTTCAAACCAACATTTTTGAGACCTAATAGGTCCTTTGTAAAAGAGGCCTAGTTGGTATAGAAATCCAATTTTGATGAAGTTGTAACAAAGAAGCCTATTGTGGCTTGTTGATATGTTATTGTGTGCCCTGTTGGGACTTTGAGAAGGGTTAGGTCTTGTTCTGAGAAGACTTTCTCTAAAAGATATACTTGGTTGAGTGAGTTAGCTATGCTACAAGGATGATTGTTGAATTGGTGAAAGTGAAGAATTTTATGAATTGTTATTTTTGGTTGATTTTGTGTTAAGTTTTGTTACAATACCTCCCCTAATTGCATCAATACAAAAGGTAATTCAATTGTTAAATAAAAAAATTCCTCAAAGAGATGTGGTTTTGGTGCACTAGGGGGTTTGAGAGTCTAAGAAAGTTCATTATGACTACTCCATGATCTAGGCTCTTTAGTTCGATGGAGTAGGTTAATTTTTGGCTATGTACCTTGTGTGCATGTTGTTTTGTGTAGGGAAAAACAAGAATCCATCGTTTGGTTGTTGTCCTCTCAAGAAATACTAATGTTTTCCAATGAAAATGGATGGTTACAAGTTGGTGGTTGAGGAAAGAGCATTCAATGAGATTGTAAGTTTGTTCTTAAAGCATGGGTAAACATTTATAAACATGTTTCAAGCAGTGGTAGAGCATGTGAAGGTTTGGAGTATGCTTTTATAATAAACCCTCATTTGGAAAGCTTGTTTGGGAGCATAAAGTAAGGGTTTTGTTGAACAACATTTATTTGAGCCTTTCCATTCCTAAAATTGGTTGAATCTGGTGTTTTTTGACCTGGTTAAAGACTGTTTGGAGTTATTAGGTGTTTTGGTGGTGATTTTAGGATACTTCATTTGTAAATTTGGCCTAATTTGAGGATTATTCCAACATTCAATCAAGTTTTTTGATGTTTGTTTCAAAACAAGTTTAACTAAAATTAAGGTATGCGAATGTATGTCAAAATGGGATTCAAATTCTGCCTTTAGGTTTTAAAGATACAAAATGACTGAAGATGGATCGCCTGATTTAAGGGTTTGGTGACCTTCTTGTAATATGGTGGATAGTTTGCTACAAGGAGTGAATCTGATAAAATAGTGAAAAGGTTGATTGTTTATGTTTGGAAACTATTTAAACATGTTGGAAAATATGTCTCAATGCTTGGTAGAAGTTAGAAAGGCTAACTTGTGGAATTTGTTGTTTTGAGCAAAGTTGACTCCTTGTGAAAAATGATGTTATAACTGCAAGAATTAAAGATCAGTGGTTTGTGAATGTGTATTTGGTTTATTTCAATCAATAACATTTTGATTACAGTGTCTTGGATGTCTGGATAAAGGTTGGTAGCAAGAATCCATGATTTGTTGTTATTTTGCCATGTAAATGGCATTGAAGAGTGAATTAGTGAATCACGAAGGAATTGAATGGTTCTGAGTTTCTAATCAGGTTTATGTTGTGTTAAAATCAATTTTATGATGGTTAATCTATTTTTGAGTCTGACAAAGAGTTGGATCCAACTTCTAATGTATTGTGGAAATATGAAATCAAGTGAAATTGAAGGATTTTGATGAAAATATAGCTGAGTTTGTTGGTTGATCTTCTCTAATTTAAATTAGGGTCAAAAGTACCTTTGATGATTTGTGTATCTTGGTAAATTATTTGCATCAGGTTTAAAAATGTAATTGGCAAGTGTATATAATTGTGTAATTTAAAATGTGCATTGACAACCTAAGGTTATAATGACAAACAAACAATGATCAACATGGAATATGAAAAATAACAAAAATGAAAGCAAGCCATAATAGAATGAAATAAAATGTGTAAAGACTTCACATACCTAAAACACCAGAGCTTCAAATGGAGGAGTTCAACCCAATTATGTAGCCTTTGATTCTTCTTTCTTCAAACTCAACAATTTGACTTTTTCAAAATCTTGTTCCCCTCCAAGCTTCAATTATATATCACTTATGAATGGAATTCACACTTTAATTGATATTATATGTCTTTCAATGTGAAAACTCTGTTATTTCATGCAAAGGTGGTGGAATGTGAAAAACATGCATGCACACTTCACAACATCACCACAAAGCATCTTTGTGTTGTCGCACGCGTAGAACCAGGAGAATATGTAGAATGTGGGCCTTGAGATCATAGGTATATTGAGTTTTTTACCATTTATATTTCAAGAAAAAATGCGCTCGAGTTATAACGTGAACACGTTATTTCTTGCTAAAACAACCATATCTCTACTTCTTCAAAACTCGCTCGCGTTATGTGAAAGATTATTTTTTTAATAGATTTTATTTTTCTCTCTTTGTCTATACCCTCTACCCTAATTATATATCTCTCCTTGTACCCTTATAGTAGAGGAGATAGAGGTGAGTGTGTGTGTGTGTGTGTGTGTGTGTGTGTGTGTGTGAGAGAGAGAGAGAGAGAGAGAGAGAGAGAGAGAGAGAGAGAGAGAGAGAGAGAGAGAGAGAGAGAGAGAGAGAGAGAGAGTAGAGAGGGAGGGGGGTTGAGGGTTTTAGGGTTTAAGGGCTTAGGGTTAAGGGTAGAGGGTTAAGGGTTTACGGTTTAAGGGTAGAGGGTGTAGGGTTGAGAGAGAGAGAGAGTGGGAGAGAGGGAGAGTGGGAAGAGAGCGAGAGAGGGGGAGAAAGAGGGAGAGAGGGAGGGAGAGGGAGAGTTGGAGAAAGAGAGAGTGGGAGTGATTGAACAATGAGAGAGAGACCTAAAAGAGGGAGAGGGGGTAGGAGGGAGATATTTGAGAGAGAGAGAGGGAGTGGGATAGAGATAGAGGGTATAGGTTAAGGGTTTACAGTTTAAGGGTAAAGGGTGTAGGGTTGAGAGAGAGAGTGGGAGAAAGAGAGAGTGGGATAGAGGGAGAGAGAGAGTGGGGGATATGGAGATAGAGAGAGAGGGAGAGAGGGGGAGAGTGGGACAAAGAGAGCGGGAGAGCGGGAGAGAGGCGAGTGGGAGAGAGGGAGAGAGGGGAGGAAATAGGGAGAGGCATGAGGGGGAGATTTGAGAGAGAGAGAGGGAGTGGGAGAGAGATAGAGGGTAGAGGGTTAAGGGTTTATAGTTTAAGGATAGAGGGTGTAGGGTTGAAAGAGAGAGTGGGAGAAAGAGAGAGTGGGATAGAGGGAGAGAGAGAGTGGGAGAGAGGGAGAGTGGGAGGGAGAGCAAGAGAGCAAGAGAGCAAGAGAGGGGGAGAGAGAGGGAGAGGGGGAGAAAGAGGGAGCGGGGGTAGGAGGGAGATATTTGAGAGAGAGAGAGGGAGTGGGAGAGAGATAAAGGGTAGAGGGTTAAGAGTTAAGAGTTTAAGGGTTAAGGTTTTAAAGGGTTAAGGATAGAGGGGAGAGAGATGGGAGCGAGTGAGAGAGAGAGGGGGTAGGAGGGAGAGTCTCAACACTTAAACCCTCTACCCTATAAACACTTAAATACTCAACCCTAAACCCTGATCCCTCAACCCATATACCCTCTTAATCCCTCAAGCCTCAAGCCTCAAGCCTCAACCCTTAAACCCTAATCCCTCAACCCCTATACCCTCTTAATCCTTCAACCCTCAACCCTAAACCCTTAAACCCTAATCCATCAACCCTTATACCTTCTTAATCCCTCAACCCTCAACCCTTAAACCCTAATCTCTCAACCCTTATACCCTCTTAATCCCTCAACCCTCAACCCTCAACCCTTAAACCCTAATCCCTCAACCCCTATACCCTCTTAATCCCTCAACCCTGAACCCTGAACCCCCATGCCCTCTTAATCCATCAACACTCAACCCCAAACCCTTAAACCCTAATCCCTCAACCCATATACACTCTAAATACCTCAACCCTCAACCCTCAACCCTTAAACCCTTAAACCCTAATTCCTCAACCCCTATACCCTCTTAATCTCTCAACCCTCAACCCTCAACCCCTATACCCTCTTAATCCCTCAACCCTCAACCCTTAAACCCTAATCCCTCAACCCTTATAGCCTCTTAATCCCTCAACCCTTAAACCGTAATCCCTCAACCCCTATACCCTCTTAATCTCTCAACCCTCAACCCTCAACCCTTATAACCTCTTAATCCCTCAACCCTTAACCCTCAACCCTTAAACCCTAATCCCTCAACCCCTACACCCTCTTAATCCCTCAACCGTCACCCCTCAACCCTTAAACTGTAATCCCTCAACCCCTATACCCTCTTAATCCCTCGACCCTCAACCCTAAACCCTTAAACCCTAATCCCTCAACCCTAAACCCTTAAACCCTAATCCCTCAACCCTCAACCCTCAACCCTTAAACCCTAATCCCTCAAACCCTATACCCTCTTAATCCCCTTAATCCCTCAACCCTCAACCCTCAACCCTTAAACCCTAATGCCTCAACCCCTACACCCTCTTAATCCCTCAACCCTTAAACCCTAATCCCTCAACCCCTATACCCTCTTAATATCTCAACCCTCAACCTTAAATCCTTAAACCCTAATCCCTCGACCCTTATACCCTCTTAATCCCTCAACCCTCAAACCTCAACTCTCAACCCTTAAACCCTAATCCCTCAACCCTTATACCCTCTTAATCCCTCAACCCTCAACCCTAAACCCTCAACCCTTAAATCCTAATCCCTCAACCCCTATACCCTCTTAATCCCTCAAACTTCAACCCTTAAACCCTAATCCCTCAACCCCTATACACTCTTAATCCCTCGACCCTCAACCCTCAACCCTTAAACCCTAATCCCTCAACCCCTACACCCTTTTAATCCCTCAACCCTTTTAATCCCTCAACCCTAAACCCTAAACCCTCAACCCTCAACCCTCAACCCTCAACCCTCAACCCTCAACCCTTAAAACCCTAATCCCTTAAAAACTTAATCCCTTAACTCTCAAACCTCAACCCTTAAACCCTAATCCCTCAATCCCTATACCCTCTTAATCCCTCAACCCTCAACCGTCAACCCTTAAACCCTTATACCCTCTTCATCCC